>PVIR01000278.1:31564-205893 GCA_004026965.1 Petromus typicus
GTGTGGAGACCCACACCCAGCAGCAACCAGTACCACATACCACAGTGCCGGGCGTGGTGGCTCACGCCTGTAATCCCAGCACTCGGGAGGCAGAGGCAGGAGGATTGTGATGTGAGTTTGAGGCTGAGCTCAGGGCCAGCCTGAACCACAAAGCGAGACCCTGTCTCAAAAAACCTAAAAAAAAAAAAAAAAACTAAAAAAAAAAAAAATTACTATTTTCTCTAATGCTGCTTTTTCTAATATATGAAGAAGTAAAGATTAGTCCTAAAGCTTACAGTTGGTTTTCAGGAGAAACTTCCAAAGAAAATATGTTCTCTATTACAAGAGACTCAGGAAATCAAAAACTATATAAATGAGAAGACTAGTAAAACCTAGTCTCTGTGGTAAGTGTGGGAAAGTCTTCTTGTCTTCATAAAAGGTGAGATGCTGTTTATTCTTTTTAGCTAAATGTGAGTTATCATGTATGATGGCATCTCTCCCTTGAAGGTCCCACAAGGATCCTGGTTTTTACTAACTAGCATGAACAGAATTATCAAGAGAGGCAGTCTATGATCCTTGGAAATCCTGATATAAATGGGGAGACCAGAGGAATCCAGACGGAGGAGGGGTGGGAGCAATTGGCAAATTTTCAAATTGCTGATGGGAGAGAAGCAAAAATTCATGAAGTACTTCTCTGAAGATGTCAGGTGGCTGATATCAGAAAGTTTGTTTTCCATGATGTGTAACCTCATCAATAACCACTCTCACCTGGATATGTGGATTTAAGGAAGGTGACAATCAGGGCTCAGTATGAGAAGAAGCATCGCTTTCTTTGTGAGGAGAAGCAAAGCCACCAAACACACTGGACAGACAGCAGAGGAGACTTCGCACCAACACAGGCCTGTGACAGAGAAGGTGCAAGACTAGGCCTGGTATCCTCTTCTGGGCACTAGCTGTGCAGACATTGAAATCGATACTGCATATAACACTGCTGTGGGCTATGTGTTGCATTCACATATCTGTGTTCAGTCACTTGTTATATATTTGGCCCCACAGAAAGCTCCACCAACCACTGCCTCCTCCTCTTGGGCTGCATCGTGGATCAGCTAGCCCGGAAATGCGGGGCAGACCACAGGCTCTCAGCAGGAGAAGCCGAGCCTCTATGAAGCTGCTCAACTTCAGTGACACCGGCTCTGTGGCCTTACAGATCCACACTGACCGGCTGTCACACGAACTTCAGGCCTGCAAGAGCCACAGCAGCAAAACAGAAGACGCAGATCAAGCTGCTGCCCCTCTGCGCTCTCTGATGGCTTTGCACAGGCGACCTGGCACTTAGCTCTTGCAAATATTAGTTTTATTTTCTTATCTTTTTTTTTAGACAAAGTCTCTTTTGTTGTTCAGACTGACTCTGAACTCATTATGTAGCCCAGGCCTGCCTCAAACTCTTGGCAATCCTCCTGTCTCTGCCTCCCGGGTGCTGGGATTACAGGCGTGAGCCACCACGCCCGGCTTTCCTATTTTAATACTATAATGGGGGCGGCATGTATCATGCTTTATACAAAAGTTGGTTTCTTAAATTAAAAGTAATTTTCTCAAACTGAGGATTAAAATAAAGACCCCTTTCATTTTATTCTGAAGATGTCCCTACTTATCTACGTTGTCTTCAAATATTCAATCCCTCTGCCTCAGCCTCCTCAATATCTGGAATTACACACATGTGCCACTAAGGCCAACTCTGACACAATTTTTTCAAGTGTACCAACCAATTAGTACAACATTGAATTGAAGTTGTACTAGTAGACAAAGTTGTTTTTATTCATGGTTTCAGAACATGATCTAGCCTGGCATGGTGGTATATTCCTGTAATCTCAGCACCGGGGAGGCTGAACAGCAAATCATGAAAGTTTAAAGCCGAAACCCAACCTACACTACAAAGTGAGACTCTCTCAAAAACAAACAACCACCACCACAACAACAACAACAAATACAATGCTATAACAATTCTGCTCTTAAAGAAAGACATTCCTCCCATTGGTGAGGATATCTCATCTCAGATTGTAAAGTGTCCTCTTGTCTTAATTTACTGAACACTTTTGTCCTAACAGTGTATCATATTGCTTTGGTATTTTTGTGGATCTACTGAGGTAATTATATTTTTACTTATGATAAATTTAAATACAGGTACAAGTTCTCAATGTTAAATGTGATCATAATTGTATGTATAAAATGTACCAATAAAGTCAATTTTAAAACAGGCATGGGGCTGGGGATATAGCTAAGTGGTTCCGGCGCCTGTCTTGCAAGCACAAGGGCCCAGGTTCAATCCCCTGGTAACCACATACAATACTGGGCATGGAGACTCACACCCAGCAGCAATCAGTACCACATACCACAGTGCCAGGTATGTGGGCTCACACCTGTAATCCCAGCACTCGGGAGGCAGAGGCAGGAGGACTGCTGTGATGTGAGTTTGAGGCTAAGCTCAGGGTCACCCTGAATTACAAAGTGAGACCCTGTCTCAAAAAACAACAACAACAAACAAACAAACAACAACAAAAAAACCAGGCATAGTAGTGCACACTTGTAATCTCAGCACTCAGGAGGCTGACACAGGATAATTGCTGTGACTCTGAGGTCAGCCTGGGCTACAGTGTCAGTTTAAGGCCTTCCATATAAAAAATCAAATAAAGAAAATCAAATCCAAATTTTCTAATGTCATTTTTGCCTTCCTTGGATGAAATAATGCTTGCTCTTGATAATGTTCCTAGTTGCTGTGGGACCTACAAATTAATCAGCATTTGTCTGGGAGTGTGTCTACTGCTGAGACAGGGACAGTGTTTGTCCATGTATGTGTCTTGTCATAGTTTACAAAGACAGTCATGTACCCGAGTGAGGATCCCACAGAAATAAACTACAGAATTTTGTATGTGATAAAGAGGACCTTAAGTATGTTGGGGTAAAATGTATCATATACTACGTGGTTTAGGGATGCAAGAAAAAACATTATCCCATCTGAGACCAGGTACAATTCAGGATAAAAGAATTTACGTTAAATAAAAAACTTTTCACATTTTCTTGTAGTCAGAAACACTGTAAATGGTAAGCAAATCAGAAGCAAGAGAGAAACTGTACTAATTCCCTACAAAAACTAAAAAAATCAAATAATTTCTTCACACCAATACTCTCCACAAGCAGTCAGTTGTAGGTTTTTTTTTTTTTTTCCCAATTTAATCCAATTTGTTGTTGGGGGTACTGGGAATTGAACTGAGGACCTTATACTTGCAAGGCAGGCACCATAACCACTGAGCCAAATCTCCAGCCTCTAGTCAGAAAAGAACTACCAGAAGCCAAAACAACCTATGTTAAAAGACTACTATGTTAAGAATTCTGGGGCCGGGGATTTAGCTCAGTGGTTCTGACGCCTGTCTTGCAAGCACAAGGCCCTGGGTTTGATCCCTAGTTACCACAAACAATACTGGGTGTGGAGACTCACACCCAGCACCAACTAGTACCACACACCCCAGTGCTGGGTGTGGTGGCTCACGCCTGTAATCCCAGCACTCTGGAGGCAGAGGTAGGAGGCTTTCTGTGAGTTCGAGGCTAGCCTAGGCTCAGGGATAGACTGAACTACATACCTGTTTAAAAAAAAAAAAAAAATCATAGGGGAACAACTTAGTTAAAAGGGCCAAAGAACATGGAAAAAAAAAAAAAAGGTTTTCCAAACACGCGAGGAGGCGCCCTCGACCTCGGAGGAGCGTGAGAATGGAAAACACAGAAGGAGCAGACCGGGGCGGTGGGAGTGTGGGAGCAGCGACCCCTGCTGAGGGGAGAGCTGACTTCCTGCTCCTGTCCATGCCAGGGCCCAGGCAGAACGCAGGTCCCAGGATGGGCGGTGGGACGGTGGGCGGTGAGGAACCAGGGGATCCGGATGCCTGCCGTGGGTACAGAACAGGGTCCTGCAGGCCTGAGAAGCAAGGCCGCGTCTCCTGGGGGACCGAGGCGCTGCCCGGGCTGCTCTTCTCGGCTGGGTTTAAGGCGCAGTCCCAAGCTGTGACCTCAGGTCACCTGTGGGAAAGCACGGACACGAGTGAGAAAGTGGCAACCAAATCATTGTCCAGTTTTGGGTTCTTCTTTCCACCACTCCAGTCGTGGTTCAGTGTCCCAGGTTCTCTGATAGGAAAAGACAGTGGCCCCTGGTTTGCTGGCACAGCAGCACAAAGCTCCAGACCGTTAGATGACAGCAGAGGTGAGGTGCAGAAGCAAAGAAAGCTCGAGCAGGAACCTCTGCGCACTGTGCTACCACCAGACTAGCTGTTCCGTAAATTTGTCTTAGGCGAGTGCTGGTCCGAATTCTTCATGCAGAGCTCGAATTTAGCTAAGAAGGCTTTGATAAACCGTCAGAGACCCAGCACATTTTCTCCCAAACTGTGAACACACAAAAAATGCATTTAGATTTTACTTTATGATTGCATGGTACTATGGGGGCTATTTATCAACATTTTTTTAAAATACAGGAAAGCAAAAGAATAAAGTGAAAAAATTCCGGATGTGGTAGCTCACACCTGTAATTCCAGCACTCAGGAGGCAGAGGAAGAAGGTTGCTCTGAGCTCGAGGCTAGCCTGGGCTACAGAATGAGACCCTGTGTTATACAAAAGAAAACAAAAAAGAGTGAGAAATCTCCAAACTGATCTCCACAGGAGTTGTACGAGTCTACATTCCCACTAACAGTGGAAAAGGGTTCCTTCTTCTCTGCAGCCTTGCCAACATTTGTTGCTGGCTAATTCTGAGATAGCAGCCTTTCTGTGTGGAGTGAGATGAAATCTCAGTATTGTTTTCATTTGCATCTCTACAGTGACTAGTGATATTGAACATTTCTTCAAATGCTTCTTAGCTGCTTTTATTTCTTCCTCTGAAAAGTGTCTGTAAAAATACAATTAGAGGTGCCATTTGACCCTGCTATTCCTCTGCTAGGTACATACACAAAAGAATTTAAAAGATTCATATCACAGTGACATATGTTTACCCATGTTTATAGCAGCTCAGTTTGTGATTGCTAAATCTTGGAAACAACCAAAGTGTCTATCAGCTGGAGAGTGGATAAAAAAGTCGTGATTCTAAAGAATGGAGTATTACTCCTCTATAAAAAATGATAAGATTGAATCATTTATACTTAAATGGATATACCTTGAGGATATCCTCATAAGTGAAATAAATAGGTCACAGATGTGTAAATATCATATCTTTTCTCTGGTATGAGAAAGTGAAGATGTAAATAAGTTCTAGAATGTGTGTTATATATTGTGAAATAGAAAATACTCAAAGCAAAATGAGGTGAAGGGGTAAAAATAATGAGATTATAATAAAAAAGAAAGGAAACAAAGCTTATGTATATAGGAGGCAGGGGTGGTAGAGTGGGTAGGGAAATGAGAAAAATGAGAATTAAGTTGTGTCATATATTGGTACAAATTCTCATTGTTGAGTGCAATCATGATGTGTACATGTAATGTACCAATAAAGATTTCAATTTAAAAAAAAGAATGAAGTAAGAAGAGGAGGAGGGAAGAGAAAGAAGAGAAGAAAAAGAAGGCAGCTCAAGGGGCATGCATTTAAGCATTCCAGTCTTTTTTGATTATTATTTTTTTTTTTTTTGCAGTACTAGACAGTGAATTTAGGAATTTGCACTTGCAAAGCCCACACAGCACCACTGAGCTACAAAACCTACCCTGAAACATTCTAGTCTTTGAAATCTCTCTACTCTTTTTTACTTGGTCTCAAAGTATGTCTTGGTTTAAATCAGGATGACAAAATTCATACTTTTCTTAATTAAAAAAATCATAAGGTAAATATCCTTGTAAAAATAGGCTGAAGTTTTATGGAAAAAACTGGGAGTAGAGAGTAATATAATTACGATATAAAAAGAGGTCAATGTGATGGTTTTCTTCGTTCCAATTTTGTTGTGTGTGTGTGTGTGTATGTTGTTGTCTTGTTTTTTTCAAAGTCTCACCGTGTTGCCCAGGCTGGCCTTGAACTCACTCTGGTCTTGGCCTCTCAAGTGCTGGGATTATAGGCGTGGACCACCACACCTAGCTGTAATTCTGTTTTGTAAATACCATTAATTGAAACAAAGCAACTGGCCAAGATAATTAAGAAAATTTCCTATGATTTTCACAACTTGTACTTGGAAAATCATGTACTTTCTGGACACATATAGTAATTTAGGGAAACTGTTTTTCTTTCCCTTTCATTTGTTTTTTCTTTTTTACTTGTACTAGAGACTGAACCTGAGATCTTCATAATGAACTACATCGTGGGCCTTTTTTCTTTTTAAATTCAGTTTCCATTCTTAGATAGAATATTGTTAAATTGATGTTATCCAGTATGGGCTTAGATTTGTGTTCTGTTGTTGGTCAGTTTTTGAGACAAGGTGTCTATTTGTAGTTCAGGCTGACCCTAAACTCACTGGGTAACCCAGACGATCCTCCTGCCTCTGCTTCCTGAGTGCTGGGATTACAGGTATGAGCCACCACGCCCAGTATGGGTTTGAATTTGTAATCAGCTTCCCAAAGTGAAGGCTTTACAAATCTGGGCCAACACATCCAGTTTTAATTTTTTATATAAAATATAAATATAAATCTTTTATAAAGATTTATATAAATCTTATTTATTTATTTACTTCTTGAGACCTAGTCATTTTTTATTTCCTACAGAATTTATTTGAAATTTGCAAACAATGACAATATGAGGCACAGGATTGTTGCTCTATCAGTTTTGTTTTTTGAAGCAAAACATTTCTTGGTGCATTTTAGATAATATATAATGATAATATTCATCATAGGGATTTTGTATCTGTCCACAATATACACAATATATCTTGCTCTTCCTTATATAAAAAAGCTATGACTCCATTTTTTCCTTTTATTTTCTCTCGCTCCTTTTTTTTTTTTTTTTTTTTTTTTTTTTTTTTTTTTTTTTTTTTTTTTTTTTTTGTGACAAGGTCTCTCTGTACAGCTCAGGCTGGTCTTGACTCACTATGTAGCCCAAACTGGCTTCAAACTCCCAGCGGCCTTCCTTCCTCTGCCTCCCAAGAGCTGGGATTATAGGCGTGGCCTCCTCACCCACCCTAGGGAGGCGTCTTGTATGAGCTGAGCAGAGCACTACTTCAGTGGCAGCGCGGAGTTCGAAGGCTCACCTCACTTCTCTGATTCTCCATGTGTCTTCAGTGACGTGGATCTTTCGGTGCCAGGTAGGAAGGGACTTCCTTCCAATACCTTTTCCTCTAAAACTTTCCCTCTAAACTCAGCTATTAATCTAATGTATCTAATGTATGCTTTTCCTAGGAAAAAAAATCCTAATTTTTCTTTTTCTTTTTCTTTTGTAATAGTTTTGTTGATATACTATTTTTTTTCTTTTGGTAATGGAGATCAAACTCAGGACTTTATGCTTACTAGGCAGCCTTGGTGCCACTGAGCTATATCCTTGGCCCTCTAAACAATTATTATTATTATTATTATTATTATTATTATTATTAATTATTATTTTATGATTTTGAGACCAGGTCTCGCTTTTTTTTTTAGTTCAGGCTGGCCCTGAACTATATATTGAGGCTATTCTTGAATCCTCCTGCCTCTGCCTCCTGAGTGCTGGGATTACAGGCGTGAGCCACCATGCGCGGCGTTGTATGTTGTTACCCAATGGAACTCAGAACCTTGCATTTGCTAGGCAGCCACCAGAACCACTGAGCTAAATCCCCTGACCCTCTGAACAATTATTTTCAAAATTAACATGTATCTGTATGTATATTTTACAATATCCTAATTTGATACACATGTAATTGTGTAATTATAAGTAAGGTAATTAGCTTTTCAATGACTTCTAATATAAAATATAATTTTTGTGTGTTGGGAACCTTCATGCTCTTCCAGACATTTTGAAGTGTGCAATTAGTCACTCAATGTTGAATATATTTTATTTCCTCTTTGTCTAACACTTTATTACATGCAGCATTGCTTCCTTTCTTCCTCTTCATTTCCCTTCTCCTCCTTCATCCTGAGGGTAAGACCAGGGCCTTTGCCCTGAGCTACAGATCTGGCGCTTGTATTTAATTTTCATTTTGAAGTACAGTCCTGCCAAGTCATCCAGGATAGGCTGGAACTTATAGTTTTTCTCTACAACTTCACAAGAGTGCTGAGAGTGATGTGGTTCACAAAATAGGCTGGAGGGAACCAAGAGCTACTCTTGCCCAACACACGGATGTAACCATTTAACTAGCTTTCTGGGGCTCCATAGTAAGTTACCACAAAGCAAACAGCTGAAAGCCAATTTTTTTTTTTTTTTCAATAATAGGGATCGAACTCAAGCCCTTGTGCTTCCAAAGTAGGCGGGTACCACTTGAGCTAAATACCTGGCCTAATTTACTCTTTGATGCTTTTGCAAGATCTATGATTGAAACCAAAATATCTGCTGGGCCACACTGTCTCTCGAGTGTGTAGGAGACACAATCCTTGCCTTTTCCAACTTTTGACAGCAGTGCTTGTTATGGAAGTGTTTCTTCCACCTCTGCCTCCTCCACTTGATCTTCTCCTGCGTCTGACTTAAATATCCCTCTGTCCAACAAGAGTGTCAGTTTCTGGATTAGGATCCACATAAGACGCCCACAGTTGTTCACTCTCAAAGAATTGCATCTGCAAAGACCTGGTTTCTTCACCAAGAGCTGAGCATATAAATCACTACTAATCACCAGCTTAGCATATTCAAGGCCCTTGGTTCTATCCTCCCAAAATTAAAAAATAAACTGGTTACATTTAAAAGAAGCCCTGTATCCCTGTGTGGTGGTGTACGTTAACACACTTAGAATCCCAATACGCTGAGAAGCTAAGGCAGGAAGATCACAAGTTTGAGCCCAGCCCTGGAAGTTTAGGGAGCTAGTGAGACCCCTTTCTCAAAATAAGAAACAGCCAGGTGTGGTGGCTCACCCTTGTAATCCCAGCACTCCGGAGGCAGAGGCATGAGGATGGCTGTGAGTTCCAGGCTGGCCTGGGCTTCATGATGAGTTCAGGGTCAGCCTGAACTACAAAACGGAGACCCTATTTCAAAAAACTAAAAAAAAAGAATCAAAAACTGCTAGAGGGTTGTGCAAGACCTCTGTTCGATCCTCAGTAGTGCAAACAAAAAACACAACAATAAAGTCAGCCAAATAGTGTTGCATTCACAGGTATTAATTTAGACTTGGACATAACTTCTCAAAAAATGATAGATTATCTCAGAATCTAGAGGTTTTAGTTTTCTGTGGAGAGTAGGGGAGGAGAGGTACAAAGATGTTGACTACATGTACTGAGAGATGGCCAAAGCCAAGCTTCCTACTTGCCAATTTTTGTCATAAAAATATCTTAGGACTTGTTGTTAGGTGTAGAATCACTGCACTAGAGACAGGCAAACCTTTCAGGACCTTAATGAATATTTGCAAAATACTCTCTAAAAGCTCAACACATCATTGGCATAGGGTTTTATGCTGCCAACAACATTGAACTGAGCCATCCCAAAATTTATTAATTTAATAATTTAGTAATGATATCTTATTTGCTTTCTACAACTCCATATCACTTCATTAGAGGAATAGATGATTACAATATTCAAAACTATTGAGTATGTCAGAGTTTAAAAAATGAAAATTTTGTATTATAATAGACATGTTGAAAAATATTGATTTCCTTATTTCATTTTGTAGATTATTAGATAGGATAATATACAACTAATACCTAACCATTTATTTGTACTATGTGCTCTCTGTACCTGACTAATTTTTTTTCTGTACTGGCAATTGAAGTCTAATTTTTTTTATACAGTCTAATTTTTTTTTTTTTTTTTTTTTTTTTTTGCTGTACTGGGGATTGAACTTGGGTCCTTGTGCTTCCAAGGTAGGCACAGTACCACTTGAGCTAAATCCCTAGCCTGACTGCATATTCTTATACAAATGGTTTTTATTATTCAAAAGTTTATTCTTATTACCAAAAGGTCATGAAATAAATTTTCAAAAAGAATTCCAGCCAGGTGTGGTGGTTCATGCCTGTAATCCCAGCACTTGGGAGACAGAGGCAGGAGGACTGCTGAGTTCAGGACCAGCCTGAACTACAAAGCGAGACCCTGTCTCAAAAACTAAACAAACAAACAAACAAAAAAAAAAAAAGAAAGAAAGAAAGAAAGAAAGAAAAAGAATTGCCTTAAACAAGGTCATTTGAATTTTTATCTGTTTTGTGCCTATTTGGTTTACTTGAGCCCCTTCAAAAAGGGGGAGGAAACACTAAGAGATGCTGGAAATGGACTATAGACATGATTGAAAGAGTTCACCAGTGATGGGAATGTACATCCTTCCCTGAGAACTTGGTCTGCAAAACCATATTAAGCTGGAATTCTAAAACAGAGCATTTACTGTACATACTTTGGTGAAGAAATAGAAATTTCAGTCGAAGTTATTTTTTTTTTTTCTTTTTTTAAGACAGGGTCTTGCTTTGTAGTTCAGGCTGGCCCTGAGCTCAGCCTCAGACTCACACCACAGCAATCCTCCTGCCTCTGCCTCCCGAGTGCTGGGATTACAGGCATGAGCCACCACGCCCGGCACTGTGGTATGTGGTACTGGTTGCTGCTGGGCGTGAGTCTTCATGTCCAGTATGGTATGTGGTTACCAGGAATCGAACCCAGGTCCTTGCACTTGCAAGACAGGCGCCGGAACCACTGAGCTAATTCCCCTGCCCCAGTAGGATCTTGTTTCTTAATCCATTCTGCCAGCCTGTGTCTTTTAATTGGCACATTGAGGCCACTGCCGTGAATGATTATGATTGATATAGCCCCATTTGTATCTGTCATGGTGTTTTCCTGTTGTTGGCTCTTTTATTATTTGCTTTTCCTTTTTCCATTTAGTTTCTTGCCTTGTCCAGTGAGTTCACTCTTCTGGGTCTCATGAGTTTGCGACCATCATTATCTTTTTCCAAGGTATTCTTCAGAATATTTTGGAGTGTAGATTTTGAATTTGTGAAGTTCTCAGGTGTCCTTTGTCTTTGAAGTATCTTATTTCCCTGTCAGTTCATCAGTCTAGGTTGGAAGTTGTTTTCCTCCAAGATTTGAAACACTTCACTCCAGGCTCTCTTTGCATTATGTGTTTGTGTTGAAAAGTCTGCTGTCATCCTGATGGGCTTCCTTTTGTATGTAGTTCTTTTCTTCTCTCTAACTGCTTTCAATATCTTGTTCTTTTGTTGGATATCTGGGACCTTGATAATTATATGCCTTGGTTGTAGGAGTTTTTGTTTTTTTTGTTTTTTTTAAATATTGCCTTTTGGAGCTCTATATGCCTCATTATATCTGTGAGTGCATAGTATACATAGAAAAGCATTTCTTCACACATGCGAAGAACCTAAAGACTCTCAATCAAATATTTCCTACACTCCACCAACAGAAGACCTCAAGTGGGATCATGTCAGAGAATTTAACAAGCTTGTCTTTTTGTGTCTCCAGCTCATCACCTGCACATTTAGTACTGGGTATCTGGATATCTCACTGTGTTTACAAAGTGGCCAAAGTCAAGATAATATCTAGTGAAAGTCCTTTTCCTTTTTAGTATTATGTTTATTTGATTTGCTTTCTGTCCTCAGGGCCTTTGTATTGTATTAAGCTCATTCCATTCTATTTCAAATAGCTCTGCTGAGATGTGGCAGGTCTCCAGGAGTGAGGCTCTAAAGATTTTAAATACTTCAAAGACAAAACAAAATGCTAGCATAAATCTCACATTAGAAATATGATGATTTTCCAATACATTGTTAAAGTGTATATTAATTGTACAAGAGACATATCGTAAAGGATATATGATTCTTTTTGGCATTAATCTCTATCTTTCTTGTTCTCCACAGAAACAGATTTATACACAGATCTGGACCTTTCCAAATATATTACCTGTTGAGTGAAGAAGCTGAGCTCCTGTTGAGGTGTTTGTACAACTCAGACCTTAAAAGTCTGCAAAATACAATCTCAAGATGGAATCACTTCATAACAAAACCCTCTGGTCAAAGGAAGATACGCAGAGATTACTGATACGAATGCAGAATAACTCCCTGTCCAATAACAGCCCAAGTTTCTCAACAAGCCAATCAGATCTGGACTGGGAGAAAATAGCTTTTAAAGGCTTTTCTGGAAAGATATGCAAACTCAAATGGTTAGAGATTTCTTCCAAATTAAACAAACGCCAGCCACTGAAAAAATTAATACTGGAAGCCAGAAAACTTGTTAAAAATCGCAGTCGAAACAATGAACACAAGAAATATCCAGACTTCCCCAAAAGGCCAGTGACTGCTTATATCCGATTTTATAGGGAGCAGAGGGCTAACTACTTCAAAAAGCACCCAGAGCTGAGCAATGTAGAGATAACCAAAAGACTAGCTAAGAAATATAAGCATCTCCCAGAGCACATAAAACAGAAATATACTGAGGAATTCCGGAAGGAGAAGCAGGAGTTTGAAGAAAAGCTGGCTCAATTCAGGAAAAACCACCCTGATCTAGTCCAGAACTCTAAAAAGTCTCATGGGTCCAAGAGACACCAAACCAAAGCCCCAAAGGATGCACAAGGAAATGTGAAAAGTAAGAGGTCATCAAAAACGGAGGCATTTTGTGAGAGTTTGAAATTTCATAAAGAACCCAAGAAACCCCCCATGAATGGATATCACAAATTTCATCAAGATTCATGGTCAAGTAACGAGCTGAAACATTTGCCTCTGAAGCAGCGCCTGGTGGAGATTAGCAGACGCTGGCACCATGTGCCTCAGAACTTGAAAGAACATTATGCAAAGCAGGCTGAGGAGCTCCAGCAACAGTACTGGGTGGATCTGGATCTTTGGCTCAAGACCTTGTCACCTGAGGAATATGCAGTGTACAAAAAGAAAAGCTGCAGTAAAGGCAAGAAGAAGATCATGCCAAGATCATGCCCCGACCCCAAGCTGAGGAAAACAGAAATGCCTTCCTTATCAGCCAAGCATTTGCCAGAAGGACTTGGAAAGGAAAAGAGGCTGGAGGATCCAAAGATAGATTTCTCAGAGAAAATTCTGACCAACTGTCGTCTCACACAGGAGTGGAAAAGGAAAATGAAGGAAAATGGTGGAAAGGATGAAGGGAGCAGCTCCTCTGAGTCCAGCAGCTCCTCAGACTCCAGCAGCGCCTCAGACTCCAGCAGCGCCTCAGACTCCAGCAGCTCCTCAGACTCCAGCAGTGAAGATGAGAATTAAAGTAGGAGCTCATCTTCCATGGACACAGAGTCCACCTGAACTGTGTTCACATCTCACATGGTTAGAGAATGCCGATGAGGACGTCCATGTCAAAGGCTGGGGACTCCTCCTAACACCTCCCAACATTTTCCTACTTTTTAACCCTTCTTCTTCCTACTCTTCTCAGTACAAAAGAATATAGGTGGGAAGTTGGGAGTTTGAAGCACTACTTTTTATATAGAAAATATAGTATGTCACCTAATTAAATCTGCTAATATAAACACTAAGATGATCAGGCTGTGGGAAATAGGGCCTGTTGGCCAAGAGAGTGCTTCTGAAGTTTTGTTCCCATTTTCTGCTTTCCTGTGGTAGTACAGAGTCATTTGTGAGCTTGTACCTTTTGCCCTTCTCTGTGGAGTTTTCCCTGTAGCCTTTTGCACGGAATCTGGGGTGAGGAGCAATTGATGGGACATGGGGCAGGTGATTTAAGAAAATCTACAGACTCCTGGTATCTCCTTATTCTTTGAAATCAGCAGTTGGCCGTTTGTCACCCTCAGAGTTGACACACCTGTGCAGTTGATGTATTTCTCTAGATATTGTCTGTTGTATTTAATTCCTGGTTCTGTATGAGACTTCTGTCATGAACTTCAAAAAATAGAAAATAAAACTTGTAAAACTAATTTGTATTGTATTTGAGTGAGTTCTTACACAGAATATTTTAGGACTCTGTGTACTGCTCTCCCAGGGTCCCTTTCTATTTTAAAACTGTCTTGAAAGTTTCTTTTTCATTTTATTATCAGCACCAGGGATAAAATTCAGGACCTTGCACTTGCCAGGCAGGCGGCAGCATCACTGAACTACATCCCCCGCCCCTAAGACTAGAGATTATGCAATTCATTAAGTAATTCTTATGCTAAGAATGACATATGAGGCAATGCTTCAGAATCTACTACCTGTGATTTTTCACATTTCCTAATCTAGATATGAATCAGTATTTCTCCACAGCAGTTGAACTAAAGGAGAAGAAGAAACAAAGCACTAAATGTTCTTCACTTCAAAGATTTGTCTGACTTTTCTCTAGAATTTTGGATGAAAACATAGAGGAAAAGAACATAGGAAGAAAATCCCTCACAAAAATGTTTTGAGGTGGGCTGGGGATTTATCTCAGTGGTTCCTGTGCCCGCCTTGCAAGTGCAAGGACCTGGGTTTGATCCCAGGAAACTATATACAACAATGCTGGGCATGGTGACTTATGCCCACCAGCAGTCAATCACATATGCAGTGCCAGGTGTGGTGGCTCATGCCTGTAATCCCAGCATTTTGGAGGCAGTGGCAGGAGAATTTCTGTGCACTCAAGGCTGAGCTCTGGGCCAGCCTGAACTACAAAAGCAAGACCCTGTCTCAAAAAAAACAAGATATCTTAAGATGAGAGTCCTAGGATGTCTTCAGCTGCTGTCTGCCCTGGAGCATCACAGAAGGTGGGACCATTGGGGCCTTTGTTGTGAACTTAAGTGAAGAGTGAGTTACCTCAGGACATGACATGACAGTTTTATTAATGACATTATGTTCTTTGGGCCTAATGAATGTGAAACAGCAACTCCTCTGGATTGAATGATAAGACATTTATATGCCAAAGAACAGGAAATAATTTTACTAAAATTCAGGGAACTTCTAGGCCAATACAATGTCTAGAGTTTCATTGGTGTGAGGATATCCTTAAGAAAAATTTTTCATCTGGCTCATACAGACAAGCCAGGTACAGGGCCTAGTGGGTCCATCTAGATTTTGAGGCAATAACACATTTCTCATTGGGTACATTACTCCAGCCACCTACCACATGACCTGAAAAGATTATAATTTTGAGTGAGCTTCAGAAAACTATAAGGCTTTGCAACTAGCTGAGGCTGCTGTGCAAGCTGCTTTGTGCCACATGAGGCATGTGATCCAGCAAGCAGGCCCAGGAGAAGAAGCCAAGAGCAGGTGGGATGAAAGCATCAGTATGGAATTGGGAAAGAACAGGAAGACATGGCACCAACTAAGAATGCTAAAGTTGTAGCTGGAAGCAAGGACTGTGAGATTGTGTTGATCCCTCCCATTGTGAAAAAGCAACTCTATTTCGCTGGCTGTCAAGGTTAGACCTTTTATAATAGTGTTTCTCAGTCTTAGGAGAGTCACTGGAGGAATTACTGAACACAGATTGCTTAGTTTCCAATTCAGTAGTACTAGGATTGACCCAAGACTACCCACTTCTAACAACATGTCAAGTGATACTGATGCTGTTGCTCTGGGAACTTCGTGCTCAGAACCAGTTCACTGGGCAACAGTCTAATGCATTTGTTCTATCGGACTAAGGGTGGAACTTGTGAGGTCTTCCTTTAGTGTGAAAATTGCAAAAGTATCCATGGATATGTTTTGGGGAAAGAGTTTAACTCTAGGAACAATAATGTGGCTACTGGGCAGGGATAAGAAGAAACTATACCAACACTGACAATGTATTTGGGGTTATCTAGCACTTGAAAACCCAGTCTGTGTTTATGAACAATTCTGCTCTGAATTTTTGTGTTCTCTAAACTGTTTTTCAGTAGAAAAGCTATAAGATCTAACATCTATAACATTTCCTGCATGTAGCCAAGAAGGTTCAGGCACGTGGTCCAAGTGCTTCCATGGTAGTGATGGGCATAGGAATGGTTAGTACCCTCAGTGTCTTGTAATTATAGATACAAGCTTTATATGTTCATCATCTTGCTTTCCTTCCAGGCTGATAATAACAGGAAGTGCCACAAATATTAATAGTAACAACAGTGACCAGAATAATAGTGGTAAGTTTGGTCTATCATTCAGTGTTGATTCAAATTAAGTATTTTTAAAACCTTTAAAAATTCTTGATAGTTCATGCTTGGAGTACATAATGACATATTACTCATAGGGAGTTGGTACACTTACAGAACACATTTTAATTCTTTTCTCAGTCTTCCCCTCCCACCCTCATTCTGTCCATCTCTTAGTACACTTCCCATTTGCAAAGGATTTATTTCCTTGCTTCGTATTATCTTTTATTTTGCTCTTTAACTTATTTATATTTTGAGTTTCTTATATAAAAAATAAACCATACAATATTTAAATGTATATGTCTGATTTAGTTTGCTTAATATTATGGTCTCAACCTGTATCCATTTTCCAAGAAAGGACTCAGATTTATTCTTTCTGTGGCAGAATAGAACTGCATTGTGTATAAATAGCACATTTTTAAATCCAGTCTTCTATTAACAGACAAATAGGCAGTTTCCAATATTTAGGCATTGTGAGTTCTGTTGCTATAAACAAGTTGCGACAGTCAACTGATTTTACCAATTTGACTAAGAAACACCCAACTAAATCCTTTCAGCATAGTTCTGGGTGTGGCTGAAGGAATTTCCTGGAAATAGAAAACTTGCCTTGGATGTGAGTGGCTCCAACCATTATGCTTGTTGCCTCAGTGAAATAAAGAGAAGGAAGAATCATTTGCTTCCTGAGAGGAGCTCCAGTCTTCACCTTCACTTTGGATGTCATCTCCTGCCTGCTAGTGAAGACCCTTCAGCCTCCATCATGAACCCTACAAAAACCTCCAGATATGAATTTGGGCAGGACTCGACCGTGAGTTCCAGGTCTTCGGCCGAATGTTTTGGCTATTCACTGGGCAGATAGCCCCTTGGCACTCTTCATCATCTGTCTTGAGGGCAGCCAGTGTAAGCCTGTCTGGAAAAATGTTATATATTTGCTTATTTAACATTAAATCTGTTTCTCTAATGAGCACTACAGATAAACAAGGATATTCATGTATAACTGTAATAGAATGTTTTTAACAATTTTCAGAGCATACATAGAAGGGGAGTAGTTGGGGTAAATAGAATTTCTATTTTTAACTCTTTGAGAAATTGCCACAATGGTTGTACTAATTTATATTACCGACAACATATAGAAATATTCCCCCTAATCCAGCCTCATAAACATTTCTTATTCTTGGATTTCTTTTTCCTTTTCCTTTTTTTTAAACTGGGGATCTAACTTGAAAACTTGAACTTCCCAGGCAGGTGCTAGAACCACTATCATGTTTTATCATGGCTGGTTTAAGTTTTTCTGTTTTCTTTTTTCATTTTTTTGTTTTATTTTTTTGAGACAAGCTCTTGCTGTACAACTCAGACTTGTCCCAAACTCATTATGTAACCCATGCTGGCCTCAAAGTCATGGCAATCCTCCCGTCTCTATCTGTCAGCACTGGGATTACAGATAAGTGCTATCACACTCAGGCTTGTTTTTGTTTTTGAGACAGTCCCTCTATGTACTTTAGGCTGGCCAAGAACTCACTGGGATTTTTCTGCCTCATCTTCCTCCCTACCACTGACATTACAAGAAAATACCATCATGCCCTGCTTTTGTTTCTTGATAATACCCATTCTTTCTGTGGAAATGTGACTTGCATGTGAGGAGGAGGCACTGGAACCATTGAACTAAATCCCCAGCCTGAATTTGCATTTCCGTAATGGTCAGAAATGTTGAAACATTTTCCAAACCCTTATCAGACATTTGTACTTCTGAGAAGTGTCTGTTCACTTTAGTTACCTTTTTTTAAATTGAGCTTTTTATTTGAACATATTTTTAAAAATTAATTATATATTCTAGGTATTAGTGCTTTGTCTGAGGGAGAATCAGCAGAAATAATGTTTTCCAGTCTGTATGTTGTCTCTTCACTCTGTAGGTTGTACTGGGGATCAAATTCATGAACTGACATATACATTTACTGTAATTCCAGTCAAAATACCAACTGAATTCCTCACTGAACTACAGAAACTAATCCAAACTTCACACAGAAACAGAAGAAAGCCAGAATAGCAAAGTCAGTCCTGGGCAACAAGAGCAAAGCAGGAGTCAGCACAAACCCAAATTATTAAGGTTATTTACAAAGCTACTATGATAGACAGCACAGAACTGACAGAAAAGCATGAAGATGATGTCATAGGGGTAAGAACTGGTTAATGCCTGGCAGCTTGTCTTGGGGATGTCTGCAATTTAGGAAATTAGGAAACAGTCCTGACTATTGTCAGTATAATTGAGATAAATACAAGGCTGATCTTTTTTGTAGATCTGGCTTGCAGAGTAAGGGTTCTTTCCCATTTTTATAAATTAGGCTACCCTCAGTTGGTCTCTGTGATCAGGAAGTGTAACTTATAAAGTCTCGTTTTGTGGAAATATAAACATGAAGCAACTTTAGTTTTTCCAATAAACACCTCCTATTTTAAAATCATTGGTTGTCTTCTCTGCTAGTTTGCCTTGTTAGGGATCCCTAGAAGTGCTATTAGGTGCTGAATGACCAAGAAGTCCTCTTGCCATGTAATAATACAGTGTACACAAGTGGGCTCACTATAGTATCTCCAGGATGGCATAGCACTTGCAAGGTCTCCTTTGGGATTTGTCTGGTGCTTTGTGATGTTTGTAATCTTTGTTGATGTGGTAGATACTTGGTCTCCATATATTTCCTTGGTGGAGTCTTTTGGGGAAGGGAGGTAAGATTCAAAAACCTAGACTATGAAGTCTTTGGTAACCACTTTCTTAAGTCTAAATTTTGTTTTTAGGCTTAAAGAGAAAACTTTGGAGAGTTTATGCAACATGATTGGATTGTTTCTTCAGTTATAACTTTCTGAGGCAAAGATGGTCTATGTAAGAGAAGAGTTGAGGCCGGTTAAGAGGTTTACAGAAATCTAGGTGAGAGGTGATTGTGGCTAACTGGTGAAGGTGACTGAAGACATTTCAATTCCAGAACCATGAGCACTTTCAAAAAGTTTGCATATGAGACATGAAAGAAAAGGAGTGAAGACCCAAAGGAAAAGGTGGAATCACAGGCTACAATCATTAAACGTCCTGGAGAAGGCAGGAGAATAGGTTGGTGTTTGTATTAATCATGGTCCTGACAAACACAGCCTAAAGGATAAAATGTTTATTTTATCTCATGGTTTAAGAAGTTTTGTGGGACAGAATGACAAGTACAACTTAAAGGAGAAAAGGATTATTTTGCCTCATGATTTCAGGTTTCGATTGATTGTCAACTGGCTCCACGACAAACACAGCAAGGAGAAATAAAGCTACTGATTTCATGGCAGCCAGGAAACACAGTGAAAGGGAAAGGGGGGAAATGAGAGAGAAGGGCGTGGCTCAAAAATTTACCCTTTCAGAAAATGTCCCGAGTGAGCTATGGCCTCCTACGAGGTCCTACCTCCTAAAAGCACATTTAGCAATGAATTTGAGATTAGTTTTCTCATGATTCCAACACCTTTCTAGACTCTACTTCTGATGCTACCCTGGGCACGGACCATTCGGTTTCTGAGTCTTTGTGGGACATTCCATGCTAGAGATTGACATTTGCCTCTGGAGACAATGAAAAGAATAAGAAAAATAATGTAATCAAAGGGAAGTGACCTAAAAATAAATGCATGGTAGAATAATGTTGGTGGAGATAAGATCTGTTCTTCTTCTCCGTACCCATGAGTCAGAGGAGAAACAAGAGGAAATGTCCATTTTACTGTTAAACAAAACCCGATATTAGACAAGATGGGGGAGAAAAAGGGACTGTTTATAATAAGAGTGAGTATTTAGATGGATTTAGACTAAGCAGATTATACTGAAGGAGTCCAGGGATGGAGCCTGCTCATGAAGCTAGAAAATGAGGGTTATATGAAAAAAAAAATCCCAGGATCCCCTGATTCTGGCATGATCCCTTAGCATGCTCATGAGCAATAAATACACTGAAAGTACATGTTAAGAACAAGGAACAAGCAAACACTGAGCTAGAGGTCTGGTTTAAAGTTCCAGATATATAATTTACCTGTGTCAAAGTTCCATCTGGAATGTTAGGATGATAGTAGGTGTGTTCTGTGTTGATGGAAAGTGTGGGATGGTCTTCTCTCTGTTTTCCTGTTTTGCTTGGTTCTTCCCTAGTTTCTACATTTATTGTTGGGTGGAGTCATTGTGACATCAGAAGAAAACCATCCAATCATGGTTTCTGCTTTTCTTACTTTCATGAGCCCTTTTCTCACTATGTATATGTCTGCCTTTGTGAACTACCTTACCCGCTACATGAGTTTTTATATATAGTTTTTTATGCTAAGCTATAATACTTCATTTCACGTTTATGACAATTTTGGAATCCAGAATCTTCCTCACCTGGAATGTATCTCTTGTTATAAGTCACAGCTATCTGATATTAACCAGTTACTTACTTGGAAAATAAACATTGTTGGTAGATGACCACATCATGTGACTCTAGTATCATTTCTGTGATAATGTTACCATGCAACATCATGAATGATGTAATGTTTGCCCAGTGATCAAAGGTTACATATTTCACATGAAGGATAAGACAGCATCTGCAAACCAAACATGAAATTTATAAGACAGCAAATTGTGGGACTATGGATTTGGAAAAAATATTAGCCACTTTATTATTAAACTAAACATCATCTCTTATTTAATAAAATCATGTTTAGTAAGAAATTTCTATATAGTACTTTATTAGTACATATGTCACTCTTTTCAAACTTAGCTAGCTGATGAAACTTGTACTTTGGAGTCATAAGATTATTTCTTCCATGATGGGAGAAGAAAGAGACGAGTTAAAAAAAAAAAGAGTTATAGACTTCAAATAAAAGATGGCTTAATGCAAAGAATGGAGAAATTGTCAAGTTTTTTCATGTGAGAGACTCAATGAATCATGAATAGATCGTGTAATTTAGTTGACAGATTGGCTTTCCAAATGAAAAAGTTTCATCTATAACTTTTAGTTTTAAAGAAAAAACTTTAAAATATTAGCGTGAATCAATAGTGTTAAGCCAGGCGTGATAGCACACAACTGTAATCCTAGCACTCAGGAGACAGAGACAGGAGGATCTCTGTGAGTTTGAGGCTAGCCTGGGTTATACAGTAAGTTCAGGGCCAGTCTGAAATACGCAGTCAGATCCTGTCTCAAAAAAGTCAGTCAATCAGTTAATCAATCAACAGAGCTGATTTACAAGGTGTGTCTTGCAAAATGCAACTATGTGCATAAATATTAAGGATTAGAAACAGTTTTTATAGCATCCTTAATTAAAGTGGAATTCTGAATGCTTGCAGCTTCTGTGATACTAAAGGAACCTGATGGACCAGGTAACTGGATCTTTTACAATGGACTATCAAGATACAGATTGCAGATGCCGCCTAGTTGGGCAACCACACCGCTCCCATTTGAGGTAATACTGTTCCTTCTTGGAACTTTACATTTCATTTGTCATTTTATATTTGTCTTCACACTGTATTATAGGATTTGTAAGGATAAGGATCATATCCTCAGAATTTTGTATAACCAGTGACAGCCTATAGCTTCTCAGTAAATGTTGAGTGAATTAACAATCTAAGTTGAATTGGAGATTAATCAAGTTGGCAAATTATGTCTATTTACACATACTTTTCTTTTATTATAAAACTTCAATCTGTGGTCAAAATTGAGATTGCAGTGGGAAAAATAAGCTTCACAAATACTTGTCATTCTAACCGTTTGTTGCCACTTTCTCCAACAAACTTTTCTGTGGAAATCATTTTGATGTGGTTCAAATATGAGATGGTAGCCAAAGTCTTATGGGGAACAGATAGGAAAAGTCAAGAGTCTAACAAATTATATAATCAATCCTCACCATGTTTCTGTGCAATAGAAATAACATTGGCTATTGTTTGTGCATAAAGGATAGTCTTGTCTGAACTGATAGACATAAGAAAGTTATTTAAATTTTTTTCTTTATTAGTACATTAGTTAAAATAATTCTGCATGCTCCTGCTGAAGGTTTCTTAAATCACATTTGAGGAATACATTTACTTCATTGGCTATGGCACTTTTTGGAATAATTTCATTCTGACTTGCTGCATATATGCTGTGCTGTATGTTATGGAACTTATTTTGTTATAAAAATACCTATGGAAAGTTGTTCATGTCTGGAATAATAAACAGCAGAGATATCATATGATAAATTGGACGTACAAGGGGCCAGTTTCTAAACATGCTGATGTTAGGAGGGAATTTAACAATGATAGAGACATTCAAAAATCAATTAGTTCCCTAAAGATATT
The DNA here is from genome assembly GCA_004026965.1 of Petromus typicus. Classification (NCBI taxonomy): domain Eukaryota; kingdom Metazoa; phylum Chordata; class Mammalia; order Rodentia; family Petromuridae; genus Petromus; species Petromus typicus. Next base: position 53,912 of record PVIR01000278.1, read on the forward strand.
TATTGCAAAGCTAACTTTTAGTGACTCTATGAAAAGTTTCAAAGAGAAAAACATACTGTATTCCAGTCTATTGAAGCAGTAAGTCAAACCAATCAAAGGAGAATGGAAGACACACTCAAGAGTTTTGGAAGAAAAATAATTATTGCCAGCCGAGACTAATTTGGAATTCCTTCCAAAGCAGTAAGAACAAAGGCAGGGGTCTCTTAAATAAAGCAGGAAAGGAGGTGCAGTTACAGGTATGAGGCACTTAGGTTACCCACACCATATTTAGGAACATGAGCATCGAATTACATAATTGGGTAAGAGGCTACATAAGAGGTGGAGAATACAGCATCAGGTTCTTATTACATTAATTTTCTATTCCAAGCGAAACAGGTTAATTGGTCAGAGGTTACATCAATCTCATTTACGTAGTCTTGTTTTCATACAGCTGTTCTGGAAAAAAAGCATTCCTGTGTTCTATAGAAGTTGCGCTATAAAAAGAGACTGAGGAATGTGGAAAGCTGCTCTTTTGTCTGCCAGTTAACCGAAGCTATATCTTAGGTCACTATAATTACATTCAAGAAGAACAAATTAGATGCTTCTGGTGTGTTGTTGGAAGCAGAGAAAGGTGTTTCCCTTCAGGCCATCTTCTAGGACTACAGACAATGCATTGAAGGTTGTGATGTGGGGGAGGAGGGGATGCACCTCCCACTGGATGTAGGAGTATAATGTAGGTCAAACTGTAACCAACCTATAGGGTTACAAACAGAGCTGCTAAGGTAATATTTACCCAGGAGGGAGGCAGTCACAGCAAGGACACATGGAAAGAACAAAGCATTTTGAGGAAGGGATGAGTCACCCACCAGGGTGACTGATGTAGGTATGGACTGTACTGGACTGAGTAGTGGAAATTATAATTCCAAGTTACTGATTATCCCTGCAGGAGGCCTTTGCATCTTCATTTGGGACCTGTTCTTCCAGAGGTGCTGCTCTAGCCACAATTCTAATGTCTTTATTTTTCCTGCTGACTTCCTCGACAGTCCACTCTCTGACTGCATATTAGTTTTTGTCTAATTTATAATACCTTTCTTATAATAGTTGGACTTAAACCGAGATATGCCTTCTTCTTTGAAGTCCACTTGGAAATTTTGTTTTGGCTGCAAGCTTTTTTGGCTTTTTGGCTAACTATGCAAACTCATTTGTAAATTGCTGGACTTTTCCTCTGGGGTGAGGTTGGTAAATGGAGGAGTTCTATTTACCCTATGATTTGCAAGCCTTCTAAATGCCTTTAAAGAGAAATACATTCCAGGGCAATAGAAAGAGGCAGACAAGGGAATGATATTTAAAGAACCAACTATCAATAATTGTACAAGGAGCTGGGTATGGTGGTTGATGCCTGCAATCTCAGCACTCAGGAGGAAGAGGCAGGAGCATTGGCATGAGTTCGAAGCCACCATGGGCTACATGGTGAGTTCAGAGCCAGCCTGAACTACAAAGCGAGACTTTGTCTCAAAGAACTAAAAAGAAAAATAATAATAGTAAAAGGCCCTGTCAAGATTAATTTTATTAATTTGATTTCCAGCATGCTAGAGAGTTATGCAAAGACTCTGTTAAGGGAGAGGAAAAGGAGAATTACAGAAATTTGGAAATCGGTCAAGTGAGGGGAGCAAAAGAGCTCAGTCCCATCAGCTCCCCTGTGTACCTCAGGGCCTGTTCCAAACTAGGTCCTAGGCAGGGAGGGTAGGAAAGGCCTTCTCTCTGTGATTCCCAACCGGGAAATGAGGCACATCCCTCAAGTGAAATTTGACCAACTCAGAATAACTTTACAAGTCTGAGTTTAAAAATTTGCTGGCAAGGGGCTGGGTTCGATCCCCGGTAACCACATACAACAATAGAGACTCACGCCCACCAGCAATCAGTACCACATACCACAATGCCAGGCGTGGTGGCTCAGGTTTATAATCCCAGCATTTGGGAGGCAGAGGCAGGAGGATTGCTGTGAGTTCGAGGCTGAGCTCAGGGCCAGTCTGAACTACAAAGTGAGACTCTGTCTCAAAAAAAAAAAAAAAGTTTGCTGGACGAGGCTCTAAAGTGGGACAGCGGAACTGCCAGGTCTCCAGTGATCAACAGGCTAGGAGAAGCAGCACTTATGCTACTGAAATTCGGAAACTTTGCGGAGGTGCCGATGATCTAGACAGTAGCTGAGCTCTGGAGGAATAGGGGCATTTTCAGCACCTTCGGAAGCTGCTCTGCTCCGGGTCCTCAGGATTGTTTCCAGCCAACAGGAAGAACGCCCCCACCTCCTCTTTGGGCAGGGCTTCCTCTCTTCGCCCAAAGGTGGGCCAGGAGACAGCGGCTCCGGCTGCATTTCCTTAATCTTCACGCCTGGGGGAGGAGGGAGGCGGGGCTTGGGAAGGTTGGCTCAGCTCCTTCCAGGCTCGCACGGTCTCTTCACTGGCAGCTCCGAGTCTCCAAGCGACCACAGCAGCAGCCGGAGCCACGAGCTCAGAGGCCAGAAAGCCATGGCGAAGTCCCGGCGCCGACTGTACCTTTGGATGTGCTTGGCTGCAGCGCTGGCATCGTTTCTGGCTGGCTTGTTGCTGGGTAAGTGCAGGAGCCCGGCCTCTCCTCTCTCCCCACTCGGGCTCGCACTCCTTACGACACTGCCTGGGAGCGCCGGGGCTGCAGGGCTGGGGCTGGGCGCTGGCTCCCGGCCAGCAGTGTTCTCCGCAGACCCATCAGGGGGCCTGCAGCGGAACTATACGTCTTGAGTGCAGCTGTGGCAAAACTATACGTCGAAACTCGAATGCATTGGATCCTTATTGAGTTCGAGGTGCTGGTAAGGGCTGCTGAAAAGAGTGTCCAGGGCTGTCACCGCCCACAGCAGTGGAGAGGAGGAGTCCGCAGGGTCAGCCGCTACGGAGGGCACTGCAGGGAAAAGCCCTTTCCTTTGCTCTAAATCCTTTTGGATGTTCCCTGTGTGCCTCAAGCCCTGTTCCAAACTAGGTCCTAGGCAGGGAGAGTGGGAAGGGCCTTCTCTCGGCGATTCCTACCCGTGGAAATGAGGCACCTCCTTAAGTGAAACGACCAACTCTGAGTAACTTTACACGGCCGAGTTTAAAAGTTTGCTGCATTGAATATGATCCTTTAAAAAAATTTCACTTTGATTCATGTATTTTAGGGCTTTTAAACAAACATATCAGTTTTACTTTTCCTTTGTAGTTTTGGGCAGAGCTTTTTTTAAAAGCAATGATATGTGTGTATGTTGTGTGCGGTTTCTCCCTCAGGCTGGATTCTCAAGCCCGTCTCGCAAACAACCACTACAGAGCGGCATCATCAAAGTATACGGTGGAAACTAGTATCAGAAATGAAAGCAGAAAATATTAAATCATTTCTTCGGTGAGTTTCTTTGACATGTTTCATCTTAGTAGAGTTTAAAATGCTGCGTAGTCGAGAGTGTATTAAAACCAGTTACATCCGTTTGTGAAGATTTTAATTATACATTACTTATTAGTTTGTGGTTGTTTAAAGCTTCTAAACCACTCGCAGGGGTGAAATACAGTTTGTTACAGAAGCGGGTAACGAACTTACCCCATTGCATCTTCCAAAAAAACTTATCTGCTTGGTTTACCGAGAGACGATTTAAATTCATGTCACTTTGCGCTGCAACTGAATGCTGTTTCTTTGTTCCTCATGCGCAGTTGTAATCGGCATGTTTCTTATTTTTTAAACACACCATGTTCTTTTGGGAAAAAAGAAGACTGCAGACTCAAAGAGTTAGTGAAAATGAGATCATTTCAGATTTGTCTGCCACAAAGTTGTTGACAAGGCGCACAGAAGGAAAGCAGAAATGATCAGTGCAAATGCTCCAGCTTGTAAGCACAGGAAGATTATTTATGAACCGCTGGAAGCACTTGTCATAGCATTTATGTGTCTGTTCAGGCTCTCTCACGTGGTTCCACTTGTAAAAATCAGCAACACTGGGGCCGGAAATTTAGTTCAGTGGTTCTGGCTCCTGCCTTGCAAGCACAAGATTCCCAGTTCGATCTCTGGTAACCACACGCAACAGTGCCAGTAGTGGTGACTCATGCCCACCAGCAATCAGTACCACATACCACAGTGCCAGACATGGTGGCTCATGCTTGTCATCTCAGCACTTGGGACGCAGAGGCAGGAGGATTACTGTGAGTTTGAGGCTCACCTGGACTACATAGTGAGCTCAGGGCCGGCCCTCAGGCTGGCCCTGTCTCAAAAAAAAAAAAAAAAAAAAATTCAGCTTTATTGAAATATAATACCCTTTGTTGCTTATTCTCCCATTAACTTTAGTCCTAAACAATCACTGATCAGTTTTATGTCACCATAGATCTTTTCACATTCCTTAGATTTTATATAAATGGAATCATAGTAGGTGTTTGTCTTCCTTTCCTCAGAATAATATCCTGAGATTCATCCAGCTTGTTGTATGTGTCATTACTTCATGATTTTTACTGCTGAGTAATATTCCTTTGTGCAGGTGTACTATAGTGTAGAGTTGAGGGTTCTTTGGGTTTTATCTATTTTTTTTACTATGGTGAATAAAGTTTACATAAACATATTCACAAGTTTAGATGTTTCTTTGTGTAGATCTGCTTTTATTTTTCTTAGTAGGGCTGAATGATGAGCATGTGATTAGTTTTGTGTGGGTCTAGTGTTAGGAATCTAACCCAAGGCTCACAGATTCTAGGCAAATGCTCTACCCCTGAGCTACATCCCTGGTCTTCCTTAGCTTTCTATGAAAACACAGGAGATTTCTAAAGTGCTTGTACCATTTGGCCTTGCTGTCTGCCCATCAGTGTGTCTGATTGTTCTGCATTCTGGCCAATACTTAGTATTGTCAGATATTTTAATTTTAGCCAGATTAATTTTTATTTACTCACCAAAACTATTGTTGAGTAATTAGTGTAATGCCACAGAGAGTGAGAGATAACTCCACAATGGGACAGGCAGAAGATATTCAAAGGTGGAAGTTTATTCATGAGTGTGGACTCTACTCCCTACTGAGTAAAGCCTTGAATTGAAACTACAGTGGGCTTATGTAGAGGAATTTAGTGCAGGATTTGAATTGGGTAAGGGGTGCAACTCCTTGCGTGTGAGTCTGTGGGTTGCGTGTGGTTACCAGAGATCGAACTGGGTAACTGGGGATAACTGCATGGTTATCTCTCTACAGGGAAGCTACATTGTTATGTTTGTAGCACAAAACAGTTTTATAACTCATCATGAAGTTTGCTTATTTTGGGGAGTCTAGCACAAGTATGGGTACAGAAGCAGAACTGGAGATTAGGTGGAAGGTCACATTCCATTCCCAAGACTGTTTTTAGGTAAAAGATCACAATTGTAAGCCTCTATTTGTTCAGGGAAGAGGCAGCGAACCTGGAATAGCTCTGGTTGTTTAGGTCTCACAGTGAGTCTCACTTCAGTTATGATTTGTATTTTCCTGATGACTAGTGATGTTAAGGTTTGTATACCCCTAGTAAACATTTGTATACATTCTTTTGTAAAGTCTGAGCATATTGTCAGGTGTTATAGCTTTTCTTTAGATGCTCTTCCAAAGCCTCAGGTGGTTTTAGGTAGGGCTTTGTCAGAGGTGACTGAATCTAGAATGTGTGGTTTATTTATGATACAATGCCAAGCTGGGCCAGAGGACATGAGGATTAAGGGTGTGAGTGCTGTCTGCTTCAAGTAGTCTAAATATGAGAAAAGAAGCAGAAAGTCTTCTCTTGCTGCTTTTGCTACCTTTATTCCTCCTGAACTTGTATCCCTCTGCCATGTGCCACCTACCTTGGAGCCAAACGATCATTCACTGAAACCTCTACAAACTGATGTAAGTGAACGTTTCCTTCTTTAATTTTGGGTGTCAGGTATTTTGTCCCAGAAACGAGAAAAGTAACTAAGACATCAGGCATATGTATTATAAACTCCTTTGATAGCTAGGCATTTATTTTAAGTTTTTTTGAGACAGGGTTTTTTTTTTTTTGTAGTTCAGACTGGCCCTGAACTCACTATGCAGCCTAGCCTCGAACTCTTGGCAATCCTCCTGCCTCTGCCTCCTGAATGCTGAGACTATAAGTGTGAGCCACCAGGCCCGGCTTTGTGGTATGTGGTACCAGGGATCGAATCTCGTACCCTTGCTAGGCAAACGCTGGAACCACTGAGCCTAATCTCCAGTCCTTTTGTAGTGTTTTTTGTTTTGTTTTGTTTTTTGAAACAGGGTATCACTTTGTAGTTCAGGCTGGCCCTGAATTCACTATGTAGCTTGGGCAAGACTTAAACTTGTGGCAATCTTTCTGCCTCTACCTCCTGAGTGCTGGGATTACATGCTTGAGTCACCACACCCAGTATTATGGCATATGATACTGGGGATGGAGCTTGAAACCTTGCACTTACCAAGCAGAAGCTGGATCCATTGAGGTAAATCCTTGGCTCCCATTTGATTGAACTGCTAATGTTTTATACTCTTTGTTATGTCTAACTTTACTGTGAGATTTTCTTCACTACTGATTTGAAGTTTTATAATTGAAGTTTGATTTCTTCCATGATCTATTTGAAGTTAGTTTTTGTGTACAGTGTGATCTAAAGGTTGATGATATTCTTTAATTCAAATATTCAATTATTTCTGAAAAATTTGTTGAAAAATATTAAAATTTCTTAAAATATATTTCTGCCTGTTCTTAGTTTCTTTTCTCCTGAGGTAAGTTAAACCCTGGAAACCCACATGCAGATTGCATTGTGTCTGTAGGATGTGCGCTTCTCAGCTGTATTGTGCTTTTGAGATCATAAGGTTTAATATTGGCGTCCATGTGTGAATAGAGTAAGTGGTAGTAATGAGGAGTGAAAGTAGCTATATTGTTCTTAAATTGTGCACACAGTGCAGTGAAATACTGTCATATCTAGGGAGATAAAATACTTATATTGAAATGTGTGTAACTGAAAAGACCAGGTAAGATGTTAACACTGTTGAACTCTGCAGCAAATCATGGTGTCCCACTGAAAGCACTTAGATGAAGTATCAGAAGTAAAACTTTGTGATTCTCTTGATCAAAACACCAAATACTGCATGTCTATTCACTCACAGGATTAGCTTTAATATTATATAGATTAAATAAATAGATGAATAATATAAAATGATGAAATATCTTCTGTGGTTGACTTTTCTTTCCTGTGCATGCAAGAGAATGCAGAATGCACACACCAAGAATGACAACAGGAATAAGGATGGAAAGTACAGTGCAGAGAGAGCACAACTTTAATGAATGAAGGATCCACAGTTTTGTAAATGACTGTACCTAAAAGGTTTAGTAGGTGGTAGATTAATAGCTCTATGAGCTATTAGTCTTGAAAGGGCCAGTAACAATAATTAAGGCTTAAAAAAAAGAATAATTAAGGCTTTATTGACTCTGTATCTTGAAGACACGGGGGAATAAAACAACACATAGCTGAACTTGGTGCTCAAAGGATGCCATTTCAGGCAGTCATCAAGAAAACACTTAGAGAATGGACTGAGGATGTTGCGTAGAATTGTCGATCATAGACCTAAGGATTTATAAACATTGCAGAATACGTTAGTGAGGAAAGGAGAGGTTCGAGATTGAGTGATTAGTGCTGAGGACAATTTGATTTCTATCGGCAGAAAGTCAACTGCGCGTGCCCTCTAGGTAGGGCACGTGCTCAGTGAAGTCCTTCCTCTCCACCCAGAAATCTCCTGATCACTCCGTAAGCCAGTCTCTCTGATTCTCTTCTCCAGTAATCACTGGCTGAAGAAGTGCATTTCAAAGGAGATTAGTAGAAACATGATGCTGAAAGGTGGAAGGATGGTCCAGGTGGGAAAGGCCTCAGTGTGCCTTGTTGGAACACAAGCTGTATAATGCAGGGTGTAGGGAGCTACAGGATTTTTAGCAGTTGGATACTAGAATCAGAAGAACTATTGAGAAATATTTCCAGTGCTTAAGATCAGATAAATCTAATTTCAGTTCCCGAACCCAGACTTTATTAACTCACATTATGTCATAAACAAGACATTAAAAAGCAGGTATGTCATTTGCAAAACCTGGACATAGGAAGAGCAGTTGTGAAGATTAAATGAGATAATGTATGTGAAAATGCTAGGAGGCAGCTCAGCATACAGTCAAATGTTAATTTACTTTTACTGCTGTAAACACTTTGTTGAATTTTGATACTAATTTAGATACTGATTTATATAAGTGTTTATTATCACTCTGTTGATATAGGTGTGATGGCTGGGAAGGTGCTTTGAAGCACACACCTGAAGCAAACTCTGAGTATGTTTGTGAAGTCAGTTATTGCTAGAAAGCATTTGCGCCCTGTGACTGTTGATCCTGACTGTCAAGTGGATTGGCTGGAGGAGCACCCAGCAGATTAGTCAAGCACACTCGGTGTTTCTGGGCAGGTCATGGAAGAGTGACCGTGGGGACAGTGTCTGGTCCCTGGCCCTTCATCTCTGGCCTTTCCTTGCCCTCTCGGCTTTCTGGCTGCCCTGTGTTCAGCAGCTTTCCTTTGCCACATCCGTTCACTTTAGGGTTTCTTCCTCAGAACCACCTGACCATGAACTGGAACCTTGGAAACTGGGAGCCCAGATCAACCTCTTTTCTTCTAAGTTGTCTGTGGCAGGCATTTGTCTGAGCAGTGAAGAGCTGACTAATACACAGAGCCAAGACAGTTTTGCCTAACCTCTGCCCAACAAGTCAATATTTCCTGGGTAACAGCAAGGCAAGATGCAAGTGCACTACAGAATACAGAAATAAAAACACAGACATAGCTGGGCATGGTGGCTCTCACTTGTAATCCTAGCATTTAAGAGGATTGCTGTGAGTTTGAGGCTCGCTTGGGCTATATAATAGTGAGTTCAACGGCCAGGCTGAACTACAAAGTGAGACCCTGTTTCAAAAAACTAAAACAACAGGGCCGGGGAGTTAGCTCAGTGGTTCCAGCGCCTGTCTTGCAAGCGCAAGGGCCCGGGTTCAATTCCCCGGTAACCACATAACAATACTGGGTGTGGAGACTCACGCCCAGCAGCAACCAGCACCACATACCACAGTGCCGGGCGTGGTGGCTCACGCCTGTAATCCCAGCACTCGGGAGGCAGAGGCAGGAGGATTGCTGTGATGTGAGTTGGAGGCTGAGCTCAGGGCCAGCCTGAACCACAAAGCGAGACCCTGTCTCAAAAAACCTAAAAAAAAAAAAAAAAAAAAAAAAACTAAAACAACAACAACAACAACAACAACAACTAGATATTAACCTCAGTAAAATAAATAAGCAACTGCACACGTGATACAGTCAATGGTAGAAGTGTCTAAGTCAAAGGTAGAAATGCCTACTGTTCCTTCACAGACACTGACATCTTTTCTCTTTTTAAATTATCTTGTACTTACGCATAACTGGCAAGAAGATTCATGATTGGTATGGAAGTATGATGTTCTTCTCATATCAGGCTCTTTGCCAATGGTGTTGGCTATGGATTGATTTTTACTTAAGAGAGCATAATATGAAAACCACAGTATACAAAAATCATTTACAAATTAGTATATCTAGAAGTTGGTATCTCTGGTTACCCTAATATATCTCATATAGAGTTGATAATGGAGTGTCTAAAAAATGACTGGTCCATCTTGAATAGTTCTTACATACATTCTGTACATGCACTCTAACTTCTACTTGTTTTCATTTTTTTTTTTTTTTTGATTTTAGTTCTTTTACGAAACTTCCTCATTTGGCAGGAACAGAACAAAATTTACTACTTGCCAAGAAAATTCAAACTCAGTGGAAAAAATTTGGACTAGACTCAGCCAACTTGGTTCATTACGATGTTCTCCTGTCTTACCCTAATGAAACACATGCTAACTACATATCAATTCTGGATGAACATGGAGTTGAGGTGATACAGAGTGTCGATACACTCATATTTCTCAGTTTCATGTTTTCATATGGGTTGGATCTAGAGTCAAGTAAAAACAGAATATGTTAATAATGCACTAGCAGTCACATATTTTATAAGATAAAAGTTAATAAGTCATAAATTATTCAGTTTCTGCTGTCTTCGACATGGTGCTAGGTCCTTAGGCAAGAGTAAAGATGTAGCTATGGTTCTTGTAAGGTAATGCAGAAAATGGGTTGCATTATTTCAAATCAGAATGGTGATGGCTCTGAAGAATATGATTAGGGATTTCTAGCCATACAGAAATGGGTCATTCAGCCCAACCTGGAAGTTGGAGAAAGAAATCTCCTTTAAAGAGCTGATATTTTTATTTTTTTAAATTATTTATTTATTTATTTTTATTATCTTTATTGGTACATTAAATATACACATCATGATTACACTCCATAATGGGGATTTGTACCAGTATAAGACACAACTTAATTCTCATTTTTTCCCATAGCCCTACCCACCCTACCACCCCCCCATATACATAAAATTTGTTTCCTTACTTTTTTGCTACAATCTCAACATTGTCCCCTTTCACCTTATTTTACATTGAGCATTTTCTATTTCACAGTATATAACATACAATGCTAGGACTCATTTATATCTTCATTTTCTCATACCAGAGAAAAGATGCGATATGTACCTATCTGTGCCCTAAGAGCTGATATTTTTAAACATAAAAAAAAAAAGAGGTGGTATTTTCAATCTTGAAAACCATTGGAGTTAACTACACGAAAAAGCAGGGTTCGAGAATTCTAGGCGGAAGGAAATACGGGCAAAAACTTTGAAGCCTATGTATGTTAGCATTACGGATCCAGTTTAAAATTTTCTTTTTTTCAAGGGTATTAAATACAAACTGGGCTATATTAACAGGTATATAGTTCTAGAAACAGATCGTTAATGGATTTATGCTGAAGAATTTAAATTTCAGGTTTAGTTCCTGGACCCTAAGGACAAATCCTAAGCAGAGGCGAGGGAGGCATTTTAGGTAAATTGAGCAGCCTGGACGTCTTATCTCCACCAGACAATGAGAGACAGTTATCAGTTTTAATAGTTACTTCAAAGGTGATAAAGTCCTGCACTAGAGTGTTAACAGGAATGAGGGGAAAAGATGCATTTGAGAAACAGGAAGTGTATCAGCTGGTTGATTAGTAACTGGAGGAAAGAAGTGAAAAAAAAAAAAAAAAAAAAACGCCAGCAAGAGACTGCTAGGCTGTGTCCTGTGGGCGGTTTACTTGGGCTGTTAATGAAGGTAGAGGGCATAGAGCCAGAGGAGGCCTAAGGCTGGTGAAAGATGAATATTACATTTGGAAATCAGAGCTAAATAACCGTCAGCGTATTGTAAGTGTAAAAAACTAGACACCAAAAGTATATTTGCTGTTGGCAAAATTTTCACAGTTGCCGAGGATTTAGCTCAGTGACTCCATGCCTATCTTGCAAGCATAAGGGCATGAATTCGATCCCTGGTACAGCACAGAAATAAATAAGTAAATAAATAAACAAATACATTCATACTCATTGAAATGTCACATGGCAGGAATACAGAATGAGGTAACCAATGGGCTAGGAGTAAAAAAATGAGGAAACGATTAAAAAAGCCGGGTAGGGGGCAGGAATTTAGCTCACTGGTTCTGGTGCCTGCCTTGCAAACTCAAGGTCCCAGGTTTGATCATTGGTAACCACATACAACAGTGCCGGGTGTGGTGACTCAAGCCCACCGACAGTCAGTATTACACAGCACATTGCCAGGTATGGTGGCTCACGCCTTTAATTCCAGCACTCGGGAGGCAGAGCCAGGAGGATTGCTGAGTGCAAGGCTGAGTTCAGGGCCAGCCTGAATTACAAAGCAAGATCTTGTCTCAAAAAACAAAAAACAAAACAAAACAAAACAAAAGAAGAAGAGAAAACTTTCAGATGCAGATGAGAGAAAAGTGGTTCACAAAGGAAGAAGAAAAAGTAGAAACTGAAGTGCCACTTTTGCCAGCAATGGGGTGTGTGTGTGTGTGTGTGTGTCTGGGGATTGAACCTAGGATCTTCGTGGAGCTACACTTGTAGCCTGAGACTGTCCTATTTTGCACTCTAGAAGAGAGCTTTCAGTTACTTGGGACTGCATTTAACTGTAAGAGTTTCTGTGGTTTTGAAGACAATAATAAAAGTTTTTGCTCACTGTTATCAGCAGAATTTATCTAATTATAAAGCTAGCTTCTATATGCTTAATTCTCACTGTATATACTTCAAGACAAAATGCATTTTACCTTAATAACAATCTGGAATTATTCTCTCAAACTTTATGTTTTAATTCTTGTTAGATTTTCAAAACATCATACCTTGAACCACCACCAGATGGATATGAGGATGTTACAAATATTGTGCCACCATATAATGCTTTCTCACCTCAAGGCACTCCTGAGGTAAAATGAAAGACACTTTTTAAATTCAAATCTAAGTATTTTTTTTGCCATATAAAAACTTGTGTATCAGAATAAAACCAAAAGCAATTTACTTGGAAATAATATATGACCATGAATTGTTTAATTTTCTGTACTGTGAATACTAAACAAAAATCAAAATATTTTTTTAAAAACAGAAAAGACTACTAGAAATAGAATAGAATAAAACAAGTGCATTAAAAACAGACCCTAATGAAGGAATGCTATTCTTTGAACAAAAACTTCTGAACCTTCTTTTAACTCACTAAAGGCAATCGATATTTTTATAAACTTTATTCCACTATTCTTAGATGTATAGATCTGTTTTTATAAGTCATAACACAGAAGGTTTTAATGTCTGGTTGTAAATATGATAAAATTTAATAAATCAAGATTTTTAAAATGGCATAACTAATTCTACTGGCTCGGTATATACTGATAATTTCTTCAACAGAACATGCTGTTTAAAAGATAGCTTCTATTTTGTCGTTTTCTTTAACTTCAGAATTTTGACTTTCATAGATAAATTTGTCTATTAATTCAAAATGGGAAGACAAAAATTTCACTGATGAATTTTTGTGGAAAAAAATTAGCATTTTTTGCCTCTTTAATTTTAGTGGTATTGTATATTTTTTTCTTTTTCCTGTAGGGAGATCTAATATATGTGAATTATGCTCGTACTGAAGACTTTTTCAAACTAGAAAGGGAAATGAACATCAACTGCACCGGAAAGATTGTTATTGCCAGATATGGGAAGATCTTCAGAGGAAATAAAGTATGGTATTGTTTTTCTAAAGGGAAGGAGAGAGAGAAATCCTATGAATATAAATGCCCACTTTAGTCATTCCCAAAATTTCTTTAAAAGTTATTTTCTTTGCTGTTTGCCATGGCTTCATAGGACATTTTATTTCTCACTCATCTAAAAAGAAATTATTTTTATTGAAAAAGTACATTTTCTTTTTAAAATGTAATTGAAAGACATTTTTACAAACTAAAAATGAAAATCTCTGTCAGTATCATCCAGTTTTCTTGCCCAGATAAAATGATTCATAATAATTCCAGATCTACTTCTGTGTAATAGGAATATATATCTCTATGTATCTATATTAGACATGTAATGGGTAATGGAATTACTCCTGTTTTAGAAGAGAAACTGATGTGCTCCATGTAAGTGAGTTTGTGCTTAGCCATAGTATAGATGGTCTTCCGACCGCACACTGAGATTGTGTAACAGTGCAGTGGTTTAGGGTTTAAGATCCTCAATCCATAGCACCTGGGTCTGTTCTGGGCCACTGCTGTCTAGAGCTTTTACTGTGAGCAGGTTGCTTAACCTCTCTGTGTCACAGTTGCTCCATCTACAAAATGGAAATACTTAATAAGAGCACAAATCTCACAGAATCGTTACTAGAATTAAATGATTTTGAAAGCACTGAGAAGAGTGGCTGGTATTAGTAATCTGTACACTGTTTATTAAATACTTAGCTAATTTTAATAGTGACAAAATGCTTTGCAGCACCAATAAGCCATTTACTTAACTATCTCCACTGATGGATGTTTATCTTGTCCTGAATCTGTTACTACTACTACTGTTTTAATATGTTCATCATACTCTGTGTGAAGAGTTTGGTACTATACATTTTCAGAGATGGAATGGGCTGGACCGTAGTGTATGTTCTTTCAAAATTTTGAAAAGACAATCAAGTTGACTTTCCAAACAACTGCAAGATGTAGTTCCACTGTTCCAACTGAGTGCTTTATATGGAAGTACTGCTTAGTGAGTCCAGATTGATATTTATTTATTGTCTTTTATTACAGTACCTCAAATGATGAATTCAGTATTTTACAAGATGTATTTTCCCATTATTTGCCAGTTTGCATTATTAGGAAAATGCTTACAAAGACACTTTAGATAATTTTCTCATACCAAGGAAGTTCCGTATAAATCTTTAAGTTTAATTACATAGGTATTTGAGTGCACTGTGATCTATTCTGTAATGAAAATGGATTAAAAACAAGAAGTACAAAGAAGAAAGGAAACATTAGTTTTACTCATTTGGGAAAACAAGAATGTTTCATGGTAAAAGTGATAACTTGTTCAAGATTTCTTTGTGTTTGTTTTTGTTTGTTGTGGTACTGGGGATTGAACTCAGGACCTTGTGCTTGCCAGGCAGGTGCACAGTGCCACTGAGCTACATCCCTGGCCCCTTAGAGTTTTGTAAAATAAACAGATGTTTGTTAGGTCTACCAAGAAGAAACTGTTTTCAAAGCAAAGAGAACTGAGCATGTCATGATACAATATTAACAAAAGTCTAAATCTTTTTCTCTCCCTTCTGCTCCCCTCCTCTCCCCTTCTCTCTGTTCCTCCCTCCCCTTTTCTTCCTTTTCCTCCCTTCTCCTCCACTTCCCTTTCTTCCCTCTCCTACTCTCCTTCCTTGCTATGTAATTCAGGCTGGCCTCTTGCCTCAGCCCTCCAGGTGCTGGGATGACAGGGATGCACCATCCCACCTGGTCTTCCACACGTTGTTAAATTATTTTTTACATGAATAAGCCAGTCATTTGCCACATCTGTGTTATGGATTCACCTTGCGCCTGCAGGTTAAAAATGCTATGCTAGCTGGAGCTGTAGGAATCATCTTGTACTCAGACCCAGCTGACTACTTCGCCCCTGGGGTGCTGCCATACCCCAAAGGATGGAACCTTCCTGGAACTGCAGCCCAGAGAGGAAATGTGTTAAATTTGAATGGAGCTGGGGACCCGCTCACTCCAGGCTATCCAGCTAAAGGTACAGGATGAGCCTGTCACTCTCTCATTTTTGCAAAATTACTCTTTGCTCTGTTAGGTAGGATAAAAACAAACATCTTTACAATAAATGAAAATTGTGTGCATTTATATAATTTTGGATACTATTGCTTGGAGTGAATATATTCCCTTGTATTATT
Source organism: Petromus typicus (assembly GCA_004026965.1). NCBI lineage: Eukaryota > Metazoa > Chordata > Mammalia > Rodentia > Petromuridae > Petromus > Petromus typicus. The sequence goes on from PVIR01000278.1 coordinate 69,238, forward strand.
TTAGTTTTAAATATTCATGGGTGTTAGCATGAGAAAAGGATATTCAGCTGATATTCTTCTGTTACCTTTAGTAGAGGGATTCAGAAACCAATTTTCGTACCCAGTAATAATTGCTCTTAACAGAATTTAGACTTGTGAGTAACTTCAGGAATTATTCTTCTTCAGATAATATATATCTGAAAATAGGGTTCTTTTCCCATATCCAAAATCAGACTCAGGACCTTATGCTTTCCAGGCAGGTGTGGCACCACTGAGCTAAACCCCCCACCCCATACATTTCTATTTGTAAAAATAACCAATGGATTTTTTACTTTTATGCACTTATTTATTTATTTTTCTGAGACAGGGTCTCGCTTTGTAGTTCAGGCTGGCCCTGAGCTCAGCCTCAAACTCACATCACAGCAATCTTCCTGCCTCTGCCTCCCGAGTGCTGAGATCACAGGTGTGAGACACAACGCCTGGCACTGTGGTATGTGGTACTGATTGCTGCTGGGCATGAGTCTCCACGGCCAGTATAGCATGGGGTTACCGGGGGATTGAACCCGGGCCCTTGCACTTGCAAGACAAGTGCCAATACCACTGAGCTAAATCCCTGGCTCTGCACTTACTTATTCTTGAGACAGGTCCTTTCTGTGTAGTTCAGGCTGGCCCTGATCTCACTATGTACCTGGGCCTTGACCTCTTGGTAATCCTCCATCCTCAGCCTCCCAAGCACTAGCATTAAAGCATGTGCCACCATACCTGGCCCAATGGGTTTTTCAAACAATGTTATTTAAATATAATATTTGAAATTTGTGATCTGTGTCAAGCCATCAACAGAGCCAAGCTAATCGGCGTATCTGTTACCTACCCAGAGTTTCCTTTTTTCTATCATATAACTCCTTTACAGTTCTTCTTGGCTCCTCAGTGCCAGCCCCTGGGCAATCACTGGTCTTCTTTCTGTCAGTGTAAGTATCTTGAGACTCAACCATATCGGCGTGTGTGTCAGTAGTTAGTCTCTTTCTGACCAGGGTTCTACTGCTTGGTGGTAGCAGTTGTTTATCATTTTACTTGCTGATGGACATTTGAGTGGTGTCCATGTGGGACATTTAATACATAGAAGTCCTGGGAATGATTCTCTAAGTCTTGTATATTTGTGTACTTAGATTTCTTTTGAGAAAATATGATTTCTCATGCTGGGAAAATCCATTCTATCCTAGTGTACTTAAGCGTTTTTGTCAGCAATGTATGCTGAATTTGATCGAATGGTTTTTTCTGTATATGTTGTCTTTATCATGTTATCATTAACTTTGGTTAAATCAATCACATTCATTTTTTTGGTGCCAAGCTGATGTTGTCATCTTGGAATACATTTTACTGGTAAATCAGAGCTCCTCCAAGGATTCAAAATATCTTAAAATATATAAAATATTCTTGAAAAATTCAAGAGAATTATGTGAAGTTAAATTTAGTAATCTAAAATCTCTATTTGATTTTTTTCTCACAGTGTAAGTGACTTCTTAGCATTGACCCAAACAGGTGATACTAGGTAAAAATAGTTGTCTTACTTTGGGAACTTTTCATCTGGATACAATTGCAAATGTGTTGAAAATTTGTAATAATAGTATAAGAAGTTTTGGATTCTTGCTCAGATCATTTTGTAATTTTTTTTGTACTTCATTTTTGCAGAATACACCTTCAGACTTAATGATGAAGAAGGAGTGGGGATCCCTCGCATACCTGTGCATCCTATTGGATATAATGATGCAGAAATACTATTACGGTACAGTGTTTTAGTTGGATGTGAGAGAAAGATATTTTACCCTAAGAGAAACATTTTCTGATCTAAAATAAGTATAACCCAGTTATGTTAAAAATAAAATCTTGTATTAAAGGAATTTCATATAGGAATAATAGAGCATACTTTTTTATCAAAGGAGAACAGTTCAGCGACTACGAAATAATAAAACATTTCTGTGTTTGACACAAATGAAATCCTCAAATGTGATACTGTGTCCAAAGATAAAATCAGTACTGATTTGAGAGTTTTTTCTTCAAGAAGTTAGTTGGATATCCTTAGGTATTCAGTAGATATTTTAACCTAACCTATAGTTTCAAAATGTGATCCTGGACCAGTTTACATAATTCAATTTTTTATCTGTAAAACAGGGACAGTGGTATGTCTGTCTGAATGGGACTTTATAGCATTGTGGTAGTGCAGAATCTAGAATATAACAAAAGCACAAATATCATTGTGTTCTACAACTGGTATTTCTTTATGTATCTCCTTAACACTTCCATTTTTTAAATGTCCGTACCAGAATAACTTAATCATTTTTATAGATATCTACTTGTAATCATTACCTTCTTTACAAATTAATTTCTTCTTAAAGTAATCATGAATCTCCTATATTTTGGATTTCTTCAACTCATTGCTTCTTGACATCAGTTACTAGGGTTAACAATAATGCTTTCCACTGGTTCTTGCTATTTTATTTTATTTTTGTCCTTTGCTTTTCTCACTGCTCGACAGTACTGAATTACACACATTACTTATTTGTCTTAGTCTTGGTTTCTTACTGCAAGGTAAGCTCCAGGAGAGAAAGGTTTCTTTGATAACTTTTTCAATGAATAGTTCTTCAATGTAGAGTGTCATTTTTCTTCTTGGAAATCGTGAAGTTCAGCCTCTTGTCATTTCCTTTTCTCTTAACAGCCACTTGGGAGGACCTGCTTCACCAGATGAGAGCTGGAAGGGAATGCTTAATATTGCTTACAATGTCGGGCCTGGCTTTACGGGGAATAATTCTTTCAGGTAACTTTGCTTTACTGTAATTGCCCAAACAAGTCTTATAATTCAACCAGAAAATGTCAGGATAACTGTTTCACCATATATATTTTGCTTATCAATTTTACTACTCCTGTGAACAGTTGTTTTATATCACTTCAGTTCTTACAGAATAAATTATTGAATTATTCTAGTAGTCACAGCATTTGCTTCAGAGTCTTGAAGATTTTACTTGAGTTAAAGGCTCAACAATTCAAATGAGGACTTTTTAAAGCTTCACTTTTCACTTAAAGTACGTTACAGTTTTCCAGTATCATTCAAATCCTATGCATGTAAAACACTACTTGAGTGAAGGGAGGGAGTCAAAGAGAAGAGAAAGGACCCAATAAAGTTACTCACTTCCTGTGTGGTTTAAATGGGTTAATGCGAATGAATCGTGTGGCTGCAAGGGTCAATGGACTTATCTCGATAGTAATTATTTCTTCCTTTTAACACATGAAAGCACTATCACAGAAGAGGGATGATTATAAAAAGTGTGTGTGTTGAGTTTGATTTCACAGAGAGTAGGAAAGTTTTCCTTTGGCTGAAGGAAGGTACGCTGCTTTTAGCATTGTGGAGGATCATGACAGGATCTGAACTTTAAGAAGTTTGATTTGCCTGACAAGCTGGCAGGGTGGGAAATGTAACACTGATGAGTCAGATAAGATATAGCTGTTTTTGATAAAACAAAGTTATTAAATTAATCTTGTTTTCTAATAGTTTATCCTAATTCTGTGACCTTTAATTTTTAGAGTGCTTGTTAGCTACTGAAATTATTTTTTATTCTAGGACATTTACAATATTAAAAATTTAATTTCCTTATTTTATAAATATTTGTAGAAGTGTTATAATTTAATCAAAACAGTACCTTTAAAGAGATTATTATTGACACTCTGCAGAGGAAGGAAAAGTATATACTCTTGAAATGAAATATGAAGGCTCATCTGATTTAGGGTCAGTGTAGACACAGAGTGAACATATGGGTTCAGTTCTACAACTTCAGTCATCATTCAGGAATAAACTCAGAAGCATAAGAAATCCCAGTCCCTAGATATCAAAAGCCTGCTCTCCTTCACTGTGGGCATGAAGTTCTTGACTGACTTGACTTCAAAATGGACAAAAACACAAATAGCAACAACAAACATGAAACACAGGGTCCTCTTTTATCTGTCACCCCACAGTGATCTTGATAATCTCCTAATATTTCAGGAGAGATTACCAAATGATTAGATAAAACTAAATTCCATATCATCACTGCCACAAATGAAGCATAATGTAGTCTTGCCCTAACCAAAAATACAAAATCAGAGAGAAAAAATGACAGTGGACACAGAGAGAGGCAGCAAAGTTGGAATCTGTCTACAGGAGCAAAAGGACAGTGTGATGAGTGAGCTAAAACTGCCTGTTCATCTGTGAGATGAACCTGCTGGCCATCACAGTGAGCCCTTCAGAAATGGGTCGGACAGTGCGCAGAAGGTTATCATACATGTATAGAATGTGTGCTGCAGATTTCATTTAACTTATTAGCTGATTTATTAATTATTAAATTACTAGTAAGGTTTCTGGCTGTCGGACCAGGAATGGTATTAAAACTGGTTCAAAAGCAATTTTAAACATTAAATTGAAAAAAGTCACCTCATGGGTCTTGTCATGCTAAGTGCATGCTCTACCACTGAGTTACACCCTCAGCCCTTTGCTTTTATTTTTATCTGACAGTACCAAGTATACATTTTTTATTTAATGCCTTTAAATAAGAACAACTTTACTTATTAATCACAATCACACATTACTAGTGTAGGGATATGTTTCATTGTTGAACATTAGAGTGCAAGTATGTAAAGCTGTAAGACCGTGCACATCAATCATCAGTCACTTGATGTGACCTCTTTTTTATTTTTTATTTTTAATAGTGCTGCATTAGTCTCTTGATATAATCAGTAAATGCCATGTATATGTGATATATGGGTAACTGCCAATTTACCATTGTATACAATTTTATAGTAAGCATTTTCTTTAGTAAGTAGGAGTATAACCTGAATTAATGGTAAACATCATAACGCTGTGTAGTGTATTGCCCACAAAACACCATCAAGCAGTACTGTGCACGCCTTCATAAAGGTAAATGTTAAGGTAGAAAGCTCATGGCTTTTCATCTATTTCGTGAAGGGTTGTTTTCCATTTTTTCTGAGGTTAAGAAGAGTGTATTTGAAATTTTTTTAGAATGAATACCTAACATACTACAGTATGATATTTTGAATTGTAAACAGATACCAAGAATACACCTGTGAGGCGGATATACAGTATATCACTTTTTTTTTTTTTTTTTAAACAGGGTCTCGCTTTGTAGTTCAGGCTGGCCCTGAGCTCAGCCTCAAACTCACCTTACAGCAATCCTTCTGCCTCTGCCTCCCGAGTGCTGGGATTACAGGTGTGAGCCACCACACCCGGCACTGTGGTATGTGGTACAGTTTGCTAGTGGGCATGAGTCTCCACACCCAGTATTGTATGTGGTTACCAGGGATTGAACTTAGTCCCTTGTGCTTGCAAGACAGATGCCAGAACCATTGAGCTAAATCCCCAGCCCCAGTATATCACTTTTTAAGGTGCACACATAAATACTTCGCAAAAATTGTCATGATATCTGAAACTTCAGGGAAAAGCATTCAGAAATATTAGCAATTATTGAATTTAGATGGCAGATATACAGGAATTCATTGTCTGGTTGTACAATATTTCTATAGTTTTGAGATTTTACTTAAAAATTGGAATGAAACTATAAATATAATACTTTATATGAAATAATTTATTCCTTTTGAAATTCTAGAAAAGTTAAAATGCATGTTCATAACGTCAATAAAATTACAAGAATTTACAATGTAATTGGAATTATTAGAGGATCTGAGGAACCTGGTGAGTGAATGAAATTTTTAAGCATTTTGTTTTTACAAAGATTAAGTGTAAGAAAAAATAAATTTTATTAAATAATTGATATTTTTCTGATTGATTGAAACTTCTAAATTTAGGAGAAAATCCTACAACTTGAGAAACATTTACTTCATAGTGCTAATTGTTTTATGTGAAAGAAACTCTAATGAGAGGAAGAAATTTAATCAAAGACATAAATTACAAATGTTTATCATGTATTCAGAGTTGAAGTTCCTTTGAACACATTATTTTCCAGACAGGTATGTTATTGTGGGAGGTCATCGGGACTCGTGGGTGTTCGGAGGTATTGACCCAACCACGGGGACTGCAGTTTTGCAAGAAATAGCCCAGAGTTTTGGAAAATTGATAAGTAGAGGTAAGGAGCATTCTTTTGGTAGGTAATGACAGGGAAAGACTCAATTTCACTTTATTTTTAGGAGATGTATTTAGCTGTGTGTGTTAATGATTATAGGCTGGAGACCTCGGAGAACCATCATTTTTGCCAACTGGGATGCAGAAGAATTTGGTCTGTTGGGTTCTACAGAATGGGCTGAGGTAAATCACACAGGGAAAGTTTTTGTGATTTTCTTGACCAATAAGCAACAAGTATGTGCACACACATGTGTAGGTATGTATATGTGTTTCTTAGGATGATGTGTATGTGTGTGCACCTTAAGATGATCATGGTTAGATTTTATTATTTAACATAGTGTCGGGGGCTGGGGATTTAGCACAATAACCAGAGCCTATCTTTCAGCTCAGTTTGGAGTTCAATCCCCTGTACCAAAAAAAAAAAAAAAAAAAAAATTAAAAAAAAGTTGTTTAAAAAATATGGTTTTAATTTGGAGAAAGACTGCAGAGAATTTAGGAAACCGAATATTTTTATTTTCATATCAGTTTTGCAATACAGACTATTTTAGACTAGAAAAAGATTTATTCATTGTCAAAATATGTTTCTTTTGTGAAAATAAAAATCAGGAAGCTCAGAAAATTATCAGAATTAGAAGCCTGTTTTTTACACATAAATTGACCTACCTAACACTGATATAGATCGTTGGAGCCAATTTTCAAGATTTTAAATTTGGAAGTCTCTAAAAAAACATAAGATGTCTTATACAGATGACTGTACTTTGATTATAATATTACATTTACAGATTCCATATAAAAGGGCAACCATTGGTATGTTGTACTTTTTACAACAGATGTCCACTCTATTTAGGGTAAAATTTTAATTTTGCAAACTGAATTACTTTAGTAAATCTTCTTTAAAATTGCACAGGCTCCTCCCCACATGTGGTTGGGTTTCATCATCACCACTTGCTCTTACCTCTTCAAGTGTCTTTCCCAGGCCCTTTCTTCCCTTTTCTTCCTTTAGCCTCTCTTTTGAGTAATTGCAATGTACTCACACATTCAAGATAAACTCATACATTTTTATAAAGGTAGGTGCTTTATGTAAGTACTTGCTTTTTCTCCACCACTTATTTATCGTTTGTAAGTCCAGATTTTATAGCTGGTGTAAAGCATCATGTATGCATTTTGTCACTGTGTGTTCAGTTTCTAAAAAGGCATTCTTCCTGACTGACCCTCATATTATTTGAACACATTAATGTAGCCTTTGGAGGCTGAGGCAGGAATATCGCCATGAGTTTGAGGCCAGTTATACAGTGAGTTCCAGCCCAGCCCAAATTACATAGTGAGACCCTATTTCCAAAATAAAACACAGAAACTAAAAAATTAAGGCCATTTATAGTTAGGAAGATAAAAATCTTGTGATGTATGTATATGTAAATACATATATCTATTTCTTCAATTTCAGAAGTTGAAAATAAAGATAAAAATTTAAGGTATGAAATAATTAATGACAAAATAAAATAACCAACATGCTTTGCATTAACTTATGTACATATGGGTTCAGAAACACTTTTTCGAACTCTATGCCAGAAAAATATTGAGCAAAATATTCAAATGTATAATCATATATAAGGAATCTTTATTTCTACTGGAAATATACCATAATGGAAACTGACTCTGTAGAAGGCAACTATCTGTCCTGGGTTGGCAGGTGTGCAGAGGTGATGGCTGTTGCTGTGCTATCACTACACAAACTTCAAGTCCTTTTGCTGCGCCGTGCCTGCCTAGGGTTGCAAGCTGTAGGGAGGTTGTATACCTGCTCTATGAGGACCTTTACTTTCAGTGGACATAAAGATTGATGCTATCTGTTAAGGATACCAATTTCTGGACTTTTGTTTCAGCAGGTCGGATTCTGGAGTAGGACCCCAAAATCTGAAAGACTTATTTTTGCATGTTTCTGACAAGGGAATCAAGAAACTACATTTTGAAAATATTTTCTTTGAGCCTCTACGCTGTTACTATATATAGTAGTCAATGCTTCATAATATTTTTTTAAACTTACATTGATGTTGTCAGTCAGCCCATTTTCAGCATTTTCTCAGAATTTGTGGTTACAGATATGCATAGATACTTGATTTGTGGAAGTATCTAGAAACCAGTTTTTCACAAAATTATTTTGTTTATATTTTCACAATAGTAAATACTGTGCATTAAGTAACAAATTTGTTTCAACTACAGGAGAATGCAAAAGTGCTCCAAGAGAGAAGCATTGCTTATATCAATTCAGATTCATCTATGGAAGGTAAAATTTCATTTCTATTTGAAATAAACTGTTCCCGTACTAAATTTTGTCTCAAGTAACTTATATTTTTAGTTACTAAGTAGTACACTATCCTTTTAAGTCTGTAAATTTCAACTTGTTAAATATTTTACATATTTTGTTCCCATGAGATTCCTCAAGTAATACTTTACTTTTCCATTTTACATAGGATGAATAATGAATCATATCAATTAATATAATCATAACTAAGCTATTGTTCCTAATTTATTTAGCATATTTATCATTTGCCTATCTTGGTTAATACTCTAGCATTATTGTTTTTTATTACAGGAGTACTACAGAAATTTGGCTGAAATATTTTATAAGAAATAGTTTATGGAATATTTTATCCAGAAATATTTCTTGTTTTAACCCTTTTCTTTAAAGAAAAATTTCCTAAGCCGAATGTGGTGGATCACACCTGTAATCCTAGCACTTGGGAGGCAGAGGCAGGAGCATTGCTCGGAGTTTGAGGCCACCTGGGCTACATAGCGAGGTCAGGGCCAGCCTGAGCCACAAAGTGAGACCCTGTCTCAAAAAAAAAAGAAAAAAATAAAAAAAGAAAAAAAAATTTTTCTAGTTGGGTATAGCGGCAAATACCTGATCCTAGCACTCGGAAGCCTGGAGCAGGAGAGTCGCCATGAGCTCAAGCCAGCCTGGGTTATGTAGCAATTTGAGGACAGCTTGAGCTACAGAGAAAGACCCTCTCTCAACAAACAAGCACACATACACACAAAAAAACCCTAAACCAAACCAAATCAGAACAAAAAAGTTCTTGTGTTTATTGGGTGAATTTGAAGTACACATACAGTAGCATTCTACTTTTTGAATTTGACCTATGGTATTTATCTCTAGACTTTCACTATGTTATAGTCACTTCTACGTGAATGGCAGAGCTTTGGTAGTAGCATCTTGCTACACACTGTTGATCGGAATCAAAGAACACAGAAGATCTCTATAGCCCTTCTCCTTCATTGGCCAGAGTCCCCCTGAGAGTGGCTACCAAAGGATGAGGGGAGCTTCTGCAGTTTTCCTTTTCCTTCTAGTCCTGAGTATACATTGCAGCCTCTCTCTCCCCCAAAGGACCATTTCCATTTTGTTTTATGTTGTGGGAATTGTCTTTGGTTTAAAGACTGCTAGGTCTCATTAAAACTAGTAAATAAAGTTAGGATGAAGCATAACTGGAATTTCATTTGGAAGGATGACATAATACTCTCTGTGTCTTATTTGTCTTTCAGGTAACTATACTCTCAGAGTTGACTGTACACCTCTTCTTTACCAGTTGGTTTATAAACTGACAAAAGAGGTACAAAAGCGAATATTTCTTACTGTGTTTTCTAGTGAATGTATAAATGAATAGCATTTTTTTCTTCCTTAATTAGTAACAGTTTTAAATTAATAACAGAACATACTTTAGTTAACTGGTAAATAACAAGTTAACAAAATCTTTAGTACATGATTTGTGATGTGACTATGAAGGTAGTGTTGTGCTTATTAATACTTGTGTAGAGTACCTAAAATTAGTATGGTAGGGGCATGGTGGAAAGCAAAGCACACTGAGGTGAAATGGAAAAGCCTTGGGTTTAAAAACTGCCTTTAGGAATACGGATTTAGTCAGTGGTTCCAGTGTCTGCCTGGCAAGTACAAGGTCCTAAGTTCGATCCCTGGCACCACATACCACAGTGCTGGGCTTAGTGGCTCAGGCTTGTAATCCCAGCACTCGGGAGGCAGAGGCAGGAGGATTGCTGTGATGTGAATTTGAGGCTGACCTGGGCTACACAGTGAGTTCAGGGCCAGCCTGAACTACAAAGAAAGATCCTGACTCAAAAAAAAAAAAAAAAAGAAGCTACAGCAAACCTCAAGGCAAAATAGAAATAATCCTGCTTGCATATTACATAGGAATGTTATAAATATTAAACAAGTTATAGATAAAAATAACCCCAAAGCTAAAGCAGTTTAAAGTGGGAAAGTAGCAAAATTTGTAACAGTGCCTAGTACACTTTAGGTGAAATCACCAAAATGATAGGTATCATAAGTGAACAAGAGTTTGTGCTAGGTTTGTCATTTACAAAAAATATATTTTTCTGTACATGAACATGAATGAGATGGATGTGCACACATAGGTAGTTAGCAGTAGAAGTTGATATCCAGTAGTGTATGGTTTTTATATTGGCATAAATGTGGCTTCTGCTCCTAATCTCCAGGATTTATTTTATCTTTCTAGATTCCCAGTCCTGATGATGGTTTTGAGAATAAATCACTTTATGAAAGTTGGTTGGAAAAAGACCCTTCCCCAGACAATAAAGGTTTTCCTAGGTAAATTACTTTATGCATCTTTTTGTCAGCAGAGATAAAATATAAATTCTCTTTTGCCTCTTGTTTTTCCAAACATTTAATTCTTAGATGTATCACCAGGAATTTGAGTGAGATTAATAAAGGATTCCTTTGTTCAGCTTTTGTTTAATCTACAGTAGAGTCTAGGTAGGTCTTTTGTTGCACAGTTTTAAATAAAAATGATTTTACTATATTATTAGTTATTATTTGGCATTCTAATGTAAAATTTCATCCAGATATGTAGTGGGTGTACTAATAAGAAATAAAACTTCACATTGGGCTGGAGATGTAGCACAGTGGTACCACACCTACCTTGCAAATGCAAGGGCCTGAGTTCAATTCCTTGGTACCACCCCAAAAAACCCAAAAATGTTCATATGATAATAAGGAAGACAAAAAACGTGATAAATCATTTGTTTGTAAATTTACCAGGAGGCATTAACAGTAACCATTAAATTATGTGTTTACTTGTATAACTATTTATTTTTATCTCTTCTTATTGATGTGGTAGCAGCCTCCTTAAATTTATTTTTTAGTTCAGGGTTTTTTTTTTTTTTTGAGATAGGTTCTTGCTATACAGTTCAGGTTTGCCTTAAATTCACCATGACTCAGTCTGGCATTGAACTCACAACAGCCCTCCTGTGTCAGCCTTCCAACTTCTGCGATTATAGGTATGCACCATTGTGCTCAGCACTGAATTTATTTTATACTTATTTGGTTTTTTGTGCATTGCTACTTTGTAATGCCAACAGTAGATGGTGGTAGTTTGTATTTTCATTCTATATTCCAATCCATTCCTGTAAAACTTTACATGCATTTTCATTGTAAGATTAACATGCTTATTCAATCAAAAATAGAAAACAAAAAATAATTTTAAAACAGCTGAAGCCTCAATCTGAAAAACATTTCATCTCTTAGTTTGGAAATAAGTACGTTCCTCATACATATATAATTTTCTATTTTGTTTTACACTTTGCTTTTATATCCCTCAAAATTTTCAGTGTCCTTGTATACATGTTGTATTTAGGTATGTATACATATATATGTGTGTACAGTGATTTTTTCATAAGAGGAATTTAATCAGACTTGTTTCTGGAGTGAAATAAGGCTTGCTTAGATTCTATATAAACTTAAGTATAGACCTCTCATGACAATTTTTAAAGCACACTATAATTCTCCCAGGATAAGGAGGGCCTATCCCTTCATTATTATGCTCTCTAAACAAAGGACATAAGTGCTAACAATAATGGAAAACTAGCTTGGTGTGGTACGGCCTATGATTGATCCCATCACTCCAAGGGCTGCGACAGGAGACGACCATTGCTTCAAGGCCTGCCTGGGCTACATGCTGAGTACAAAGCCAATCTCAACTACGAGTTTCCTATCTCAGAAACAAACACACATAAAATAATAAAATAAATACATGAAAATAATGGAAAAGAGCATTGTTTCTGAGCTGCAGTTTTGGTGGACTGGTTAAATTCATGCAGATTTGTTTATCACAGCAGTTTTTTCAGCACACGATAGGAAGATATCTTGAGGGCACTGAATCATGGATTTTTTTTTTATGGTACCAGGAACTTTTTTGTTATTCTTGTAATAAATGTTTCAGGTGATTCCTTGTTGTTCTTTCGACAAGATTTATGATTCCATTTGTTTAATTTTGTATTGTTTATTTGTCTATTATTTATATTCCATATCTAGAATCAGTAAGTTGGGATCTGGAAGTGATTTCGAAGCTTATTTTCAGAGACTTGGGATTGCTTCAGGGAGAGCTCGCTACACTAAAAATAGGGTAAGCCATTTAATATTTTGCATATATAGCCCATATTAGCTTTTTGTTACTGTAATAAAACATGAAATAATCAGCTCATAGACAGAGACTAGTATTTTAGTTCACTCTTTCAGAGGCTTCCATCCATGGGCAGTCCACCCTGTGGACATAGAGATAGATATATATTTTTTACCATATACAATATGTATCAAACAAAATGTGCATCAGTTGTCTACCAGAAAGGCCTCTAGTCAACAGCAGGCTATTAGTAATTTATTTTTTGAGAGCAAAAAGTTACTGGTGAATTTCTCAAGGATATGAATGCTTATCTGTCAAAGATCTTGCATTTCAAATCAATTGATAATTTTGTACTCTGCTAATGTACAGTTAGACTATATATTCCTTTTTTTTTTTTTTTTGAGACAGGGTTTTGCTTTTGTAGTCCTGAGCCCTGAGCTCAGCCTTGAACTCACAGCAATCCTCCTGCCTCTACCTCCCAAGTGCTGGGATTATATGCTTGAGCCACCACGCCTGGCACTGTGGTATGTGGTATTAACTTCTGGTGGACGTGAGTCTCTACGCCTGGCATTGTTGTATGTGGTTACTGGGGCTCGAACCTGGGCCCTTGCACTTGTGAGACAGGTGCGGGAACTACTGTGTTAAATCTCTGGCCCTATATTCCTTAATTTTAATTATCAGAAATAGAATGGTGAAAATTTTTCAACAGCAGTATTTTGTTTTGTTTTGTTTTGTTTTTAGGTTTTTTTGAGACAGGGTCTCACTTTGTAGTTCAGGCTGGCCCTGAGCTCAGCCTCAAACTCATATCACAGCAATCCTCCTGCCTCTGCCTTCCAAGTGCTGGGATGACAGGCATGAGCCACCACGCCCGGCACTGTGGTATGTGGTACTGATTGCTGCTGGGCATGAGTCTCCACACCCAGTATGGTATATGGTTACCGGGGATCAAACCCGGGTCCTTGCGCTTGCAAGACAGGCGCTGGAACCACTGAGCTAAATCCCTGGCCATCAACAGCAGTATTTTGAATGAAAGATTGCATAACTTAAAAAGTTAAAATTTTAAATCTGAGGAACAGCTGGTAAAGATTTTTTCCCACATTGTTGGTTGCCTTTTTGCTTTGTTGGTGGTTTCCTTTGCTGTGCAGAAGCTTTTTAAAAGAATGAGGTCCCATTTGTGGATTTCTTCTGCCAATTCCTGTGCTATAGAGGTTTTGTTCAAGAAGTCTTTCCCTACGCCAATGTCTTCAAGAGTTTTACCTAACCTGTTTTGCAGCAGGTTTAGAGTGTCTGTTTTAATATTTAGGTCTCTTATCCACTTTGATTTTAGCTTGGTACACGGTGAAAGATACAGATCTAGCTTTAGTCTTTGGCAAGTTAAAGCCCAGTTTTTCCAGCACCATTTGTTAAAGAGGGTATCTTTCCTCCACTGAGGATTTTTGGCTCCTTTGTCAAAGATGAGGTGGCTCGGTGTAAATGGACATACCTTGAGGATATCCTCATAAGTGAAATAAATAAGTCACAGATATGTAAATATCACATCTTTTTCTCTGGTATAAGAAAATAAAGATGTAAACGAGTTCTAGAATTGTATGATATATATTGTGAAATAGAAAGTACTCAAAGTGAAATAGGGTGAAGGAGAAAAAATAATGCGATTGTAACAAAAAAGAAAGGAAACAAATTTTATGTATATGAGGGGGTGGTAGGGTGGGTAGGGCTATGGGAAAAAATGAGAATTAAGTTGTGCCATATACTGGTACAAATTCTCATTGTGGAGTGCAATCATGACATGTATATGTAATGTACCAGTAGAGATTTCAATTAAAAAATTTGAATCTGAACATTTGGTTATAATAATCTAGTTAATTAGATTTTAACTAATTTGCTTCATTGTGATAAAACATGGTATCATATATGTTTTTTGTAGTTATTCTAATTATGTAAATAACTTGAATATTTAATATTTTTTATCCTTGTGCCTGTGTTCTTTTTTTCAGAAAGTAGATAAATACAGCAGCTATCCTGTATACCATACTATTTATGAGACCTTTGAGTTGGTAGAGAATTTTTATGACCCGATGTTTAAAAAGCAGCTTTCTGTGGCTCAGTTACGAGGGATGTTGGTATACGAACTTGCAGACTCTGTCGTCATCCCTTTCAATATTCAAGACTATGCAAAGGCTCTGAAAAACTATGCAGCAAGTATCTTCCAGTTAGCCAAGAAACATGACCGACATCTGAGAGCCTACGGAGTATCATTTGGTCAGTTATTTTATAATCTTTAAACTGGGGCTTTGAGATATAGCCTAGCAAGCCTGTCATGATCAGTACATGCCGGTTCATTCTAGATTTTATCGTTGTCTAACTAATTCTAATTTTTAGACAAAACTTTAAATAAACACCTGTGTAAGAATTTGATTTAATTTGATATGTCTAGGATGAATCCATTATGGCTGAATTAACAGTACAAACATTGGTAAATATTTTTCTTGTATTATTGCTTTTAGTAGCATTTTTGTTTTTATGGAAGCAAAAACACAAAAGTACAACAATACTACAAAAAGCAACTAAAAATGTCCAAGGATTTAGCTTAGTGGTTCTGGCATCTGTCTTGCAAGCACAAGGGCCGGGGTTCAATCCCCAGTAACCACATACAACAATGCCAGGTGTAGACACTCATGCCCACCAGCAATCCGAAACAAATACCACAGTGCTGGGCATGGTGGCTCATGCCTGTAATCCCAGCATTTAGGAGGCAGAGGCAGGAGGATTACTGTGACTTTGAGGCTTGCCTGGGCTTCATAGTGAGTTCAGGGCCAGCCTGAACTACAAAGTGAGACTTTGTTTCACAAAAAAACCCCTAAAATGTAGAGAAACGAGAGATACTACCAGTTCTACTCCAGTATGCACTATTGTTATTACTATATATTCCTTGTTTCCCTAAAAATAAAACCTACCCGGAAAATAATCAGCCTTAAATATTAGAGATCAAAAATTTCTGTCCCAGCCTTTCAAGTGCGGAAATTGATTATAGGCAAACACCCCACGTCCTGCTTTTTTTTTTTTTTTTTCTTTAATCTTTTGGTACTGGGAATTGGACTCAAGGCCTAACACTTGCCGAACAGGAGCTGTGCTCCTGAGCTACATCCCTGACATTTTTGCTTTGTTTTTTGAGACAAAGTCTTTCAATGTAGTTCAGGATAACCTTGAACTCACTATGTAGCCTGACCTCCCACTCTTGTACTCCTGGTGATCCTCCTGCCTCAGCCTTTGGAGTGATATGATTACAGGCAAGTGCCACCACACTTAGCTTTATGATATTTTATACTATGCTGCATGAATCTGCAGGAAGGCTCAGTAGAAAAATGGTTTCATCACTAAGTCAGGCTTATCTGTCAGTCTGCAAAGGACAGGACAGGAAAATGAACCTCTGAAATATGAATCACTTGTGCTTACTCCTGTTTTACTTTTTGCTTTCATTTTAAAGATGCTCTGTTTTCTGCTGTGAACAATTTCTCAGAGGCTGCTGCAGATTTTCATAGAAGACTTACACAGCTTGATCTTAATAAGTAAGTTTCAGATGCCTACTATTTTGAAAAGAAGTCTGGTTGTAGGAATAAACTGTTTCCACTCATGTGCACACTTAGCTCTAGAGTATTGCTGTTCAGTTATGCTGTATGAGTCAGCGGCATTGGCCTGACCTCAGGGTTGGTGGAAAGGCAGTTGTCAGTCCTCGTCCAACACAAGGATTTGGTGGATTCAGATTCCACTTTGTATTAAGACCAGTGGGTGGTTTATACTTCGCTGAACAGTAAACCAAAAACTAATTCCAAGACAAGAGTCAGTCAGATGGGTGGTGCACGTCTGTAAGGCAGAGACAGGAGGATCATAAGTTGAAGTCCTGCCTGGACAAGTTGGTGACTTAATATGATCCTGTCTCAGAATTTTTTTAAAAAGTCAAAGATCAAAGACATATCTTTAAGATTTTGTGTGATGAGTATTCTGACCATAGCTG
The DNA here is from genome assembly GCA_004026965.1 of Petromus typicus. Taxonomy (NCBI): domain Eukaryota; kingdom Metazoa; phylum Chordata; class Mammalia; order Rodentia; family Petromuridae; genus Petromus; species Petromus typicus. The sequence goes on from PVIR01000278.1 coordinate 85,778, forward strand.
ATAATGCACATCTCCATGTGTAATATGTTCAGTTAGGGTTGTTATCTAATATTATGTATCAGTTAATTTTTTATTGATTTTTTTTCATTTCATATAACTTCTTGGCATTCAGGCAGGATACTTTAAAGGTATGTTCAAAGTAAAATACATAATCAGAAACTGTCCCCCAGTACAGTTCATATGGCATTTACTTTTCCAGACTTCCTCTGAAAGCAATGTCACTAGCTTTGAAGAGCCTTTCTTTTCCCTTGGATTTTAAGAGTGCCTAGAGTATTTGATTCCCCCTAAGAAAAATAAAGAAATCTGAGGATTCCCAGTGTGATGATGATCCCCAGTCCACAGTGTGCCGCTGTCTCCTGCCTTTCTTATGCACCGCTGAAATCTCCAGTCAGTCTTTGTTTCAGCCTTCATTCTCCCACCTTTCCTCCCCAGGAGGATACACAGTGAATTATTGGGTAAAATGTGGTACTTCACTCTGTCTACCTTTCAGGGAGGTCTGATTATGCTATGAAGAAGTAAAGAATGTCTCTCAGTTCTGTTTGATTGGTCTGTAGTATTTTTTTTTTTGAGACAGGGTCTTGCTTTGTAGTTCAGGCTGGCCCTGAGCTCAGCCTCAAACTCACATCACAGCAATCCTCCTGCCTCTGCCTCCCGAGTGCTGGGATTACAGGCGTGAGCCACCACGCCCGGCACTGTGGGATGTGGTACTGATTGCTGCTGGGGTGAGTCTCCATGCCCAGTATTGTGTGTGGTTACCAGGGAATCGAACCCGGGCCCTTGTGCTTGCAAGACAGGCGCCGGAAACACTGAGCTAACTCCCTAGCCTGATTGGTCTGTATTCTTTAAAACTCATTTCTGAAATAGGATTCTAGAATAAATGCCAGGACAATGCTGCTGCTGTCTTATGTTGCTTATCACATAAAACAAACTGTGTTCACATGCATTTTATTAAAAATCTATCAATTTATTTCCCCATGCCTTGTCTTTAATATTATGTGAAACATGGCTCCGTGGTGAAGTTTTAATTATATCTTTCTTGTTCTCAAAGTCCCATTGCAGTGAGGATTATGAATGACCAGTTGATGCTCCTGGAAAGAGCCTTCATCGATCCCCTGGGTTTGCCAGGAAGACAATTCTATAGGTAAGGAAACGGTAGGCACACTCTTCGGTGGCACCTTACCATGACCAAAAGCAGCAAACCTGAGGTTTGCTTGAAATTGATTCCACCAAATTAGTGGAATAATGAAGAGTATAACGAAGGGAATGTGGCTAAGTTTATGCATCCAACAGTAGTATAATATGTGATAGCAGAAAAAGAGTTATACATTGTTCTGCTATATTTACAAATGATGTAATATTTGACGAAGAGCTCTGTATAACAAGTATACAAACCACATACTTTTCAAAGGGATTTTAGAGCTCATCTAGTTCTCTCATCTACATGAGTCCTTTTTATAGGCAGGCCCTCAGATTAGTGGCTGTGTCCATTCTCTTCACCACTTCCGGTGCTATTGTAGCTTCCACGGGAGCCGGCGCTGTTTCTCAGATGCAGCAGGTACTTTGATCTTTGTTTCCAATCCTCTTTTTCTATTTACTCAGCTGAAGCTCGCCCTGCAGAGCTAGTTTCTATCCCATTCTTGCCTTTACTTCCTCATACACTTTTTTCCTCTGCAAAAAACCCAAAACCACAACAAACACACTTCCAGTAGTGGAAAGCTATTTTCTTCATGAGGAACCTTTCCACTGTGGGGAAGCACTCATTCTGACCTCTCTTATTTTGTAAAGTTCTCCCAAAGATCCCATTTTATTCTCCAAAGTCACTCTACTCCAAGTAGAGTGATTCTAGCTCTATTTTTGTGTAACATTGTAGGTTTTAAAGATGACTGTGGTGTTCTTCTAGCCATATCTTGTCTGCTTGCCTTTGGATTGTCTATATTTTCTCAAGGTCTTTTTAAAATTTGTTTCTTGGTAGAAATTAGAAAGTTCCTACCATTTAAAAGGAAGTTTGTGTTCAAGTTTATATACAAATATATGACTTAGAATAAGTTGTTCTGTGGTTTTCCTGACATAAAATGATAAAAATTTTACTTTATGATGTTACCTATTGTCAAATATCATGGAAATATGGTTCTGTATGTTACCTGTCTAAATCTTAATGATTTTTAACATTTAAATGATTATAAGCATAAGGTTTTAGGACATAACTCTGCCAAATACCATGGCCTGAGAAAATTACTTCTCAGCCTAATTCCTCAACTGTAGGTATAGATTATAAATTGCTTTCACTCATAGGCCTGTGGACTTAAGGCATGTAGAAGATTTAGCTCAAAGAAGGATGTACTCAGTAAATGTCAGCTATTTTTATTAATAAGAATAAAATATGTTTATTCATTGATGCACATATCATAAAAACCATCAGTTAAAGTTTTTATATGAAGAAAAAGTTGAAAGCAGTATTTACCTGTGTTCATGAACTCAATTCTCTCCACGATTTTGGTCACAAATTGAACTGGATGAGAATTGAATCAAATTTCCCTATAAGGACAACACTGAGTATATTGAATTTGATTCAGTTTTTACCAACTTAGTTTGTGACATGAATTGTGGAAAGAATTAAGTTCATGAACTGATTCACCACTGTATATGTTTTTAAACTTTATAGTACTTATAATCGAAACAACTATAAAGCTTCAATTCTGTAGACTCATGTTGAATAAAAAAGAGATAGTATTTATTAGTATTTTCTAATTTACTTCACATCCAAAGACTTATTTTTTCAGAGAACATCATTATTATATCCTAGTATAATTTTAGTGCATTTATATCTGTATATAAAATTTGTATATATTTACATATTAATACATTTATGTATCCTTACATAAGCATATATCTACCTTTATATTTATATGTAAAGTTATCATTCATATGTTTCTGTATGCAAATATTTATGATTTATACATATATATCATAGATTTTTATGTAGAACCATTTATATTGCTAGAAATGCAACTTTTTTTTTTGTTCTGTCTTACAGATCTTTGTATGTCAGTTTATGTAGGTTTAGCTCTTCTTTTTTTCTGAGCTACATCCTTAGCCCTGCTTTTATTTTGAGACAGCGTCTCACTAAGTACCCAGGCTGAGCTTCAACTTGCTGCCTGCGTGCTTCAGTCTTCCACGTCACTGTGTTGAAAGGCATGTACCAGCGTATTGGCTGGCTCTTCCTTTTCACCTGCTACACACCATTTACCTTTGCAATTTTAACTACTACTTTTTGGGATAACTAGATGCTTCTTTTCTGTTATGAAATACACTCCACAACATATTCTTGTATCCTATTTGAACATTTTTTATCTCCATAAGCAGGACTTGGTGTTCCAGGGCTAATACTTTTTTAAATTTGATTGGGCCACTCACTCCAAACTGTCTTCTAAAAAGAACACCCTATATTTTTAAAGATACATTTTCAACTATCATCTAAACATCGAGACTATTTGAAAGCAGTTTATGTTGCTATTTTCAGTGTCCTACAGTAGTATAGAAATAATTTTTTACTTCATAAATATAAGAATTACTTCATGGAATGAATATATATTTTATACCTCTCTGTGCCCAATAAATTCTAAGAGAAATGTAGCTATGACACAAATTTTGGCTACCTACAATTTTTCATTTGTATTAAATAACAAATATTTCTTTCAGGCACATCATCTTTGCTCCAAGTAGCCACAACAAGTATGCTGGAGAGTCATTTCCTGGGATTTATGATGCTATGTTTGATATTGAAAATAAAGCAGACCCGCATTTGGCCTGGACAGAAGTAAAGAAACATATTTCCATCGCAGCTTTTACAATTCAAGCAGCAGCAGGGACATTGAAAGAAATGTTATAGGAAGGTCTCAGTCAAGTGGCTATTAAAGGTGTTACTGAAAGTCTGAGGATATTTGTCATTTTTGTTGACTCATAAAGCCAGAGGGCTATAAAAGTCTTGACTTTTCATGTCACGTTTTTAGATTTCCACCTTGTTCATCTGTAGAAAGATTTTGGTTCTCGCATGCATACTAAGAGAAACTGAAAATGTAGACAACTCAAAGGTCCAACAATATATAAATTGATAAGTTATGGTTTATCCATAGTGAAATTCTATGCAGCGATGTAAAAGTCAAAGAGATGTCAGTACGTGCATTCTTACTCTCAGCACACACAATGCTGAATTAAACTAGACAGAAACGAGTACAGAGGGTAAAGCATATGAAGAGGTGGCAAAACTGTGGCCACAGAAATCAGTGATTGGGCAAGTGGTAGGTGAGAGGAGGGCTGCAAGACACAAGTCGTGCTTGACGGTGGATGCCTGTGCTCCCAGCAGTGAGGCTGAGGTGGGAGGCCAGCTTGGGCTACGGAGTGAGATCCTGTCTCAAAAAGCCTAAATAAATAAAGAAGCGTTCTGTCTTCAGCTGTGTTAGTTACACAGGTATACACATTTGTCAGACTCATCAAACTGTAAACTTAAAATGTGTATGTTTTACTATATCATAAGTATATCCCAGGGTCAGGGATTTAGCTCACTGGTTCTGGTGCCTGCCTTCAAAATGCAAGGTCCTGGGTTCTATCCCAGTAACCCTGTACCACAATGCTGGGCGTGGTGACTCATGCCCACAGCAATCAGTACCACATACCACAGTGCTGAGCGTGGTGGCTCAGGCCTGTAATCCCAGCACTTGGGAGACAGAAGCAGGAGGACTGCAGAGTTCCAGACTGAGTTCAGGACCAGCCTGAACTACAAAGTGAGACTTTGCCTCAAAAAACTAAAAAAAACCAAAAACATCCCAGTGTACTTAATGGAGTTTTAAAAATTCCATAAAAAATAAATATCTGTGTAGAGAAACCAGAAGAGTATATCTTCTCTTGTAAAATCACTACAGAATACAAATGGCCAGAAAAAAAATCTGTACATTTGATAGTTTGAGTTTTATTGAATAAAAATTTAAATTGGCTTAGTGAAACTCTGCCAAAAAAACTTTATATTTTAACACCTATAAAAGTTATGTCAAAATCTACCAGCTTTTACCCAGAGTCTCAGAATTATAAGAAAACATGATTAAGTCTTAAAATCTAATAAAACTGGTTGTTCAGTTACATTACTGAAAGGAGTTGAGAATCAAGAATTTAAAGAGCTCTTGTAGGCAAGTATACTAAAATAAAATAATTCTGAGGATGCTCTATAGAGTAAGTGAAAAGCTGTTACACTTGGGAGTGTGCTTGGCATTTTCTAATTGAGCAAAAAAAATCTTACAGCTATAGTTTCAGTTTACTTCCTGTCACTAATACTTTCCACATTCCTGTCCAAAGCATAAATAGAATTTTTGAAATGTCCTCTAATCATTTACCGTCCTGTATGTACCTTTTCCTAAAGATTTTTAGATATCTGAAAAAATGGAACTAGAATTTCATCTGTCTTCCAATTTTGATTTCCATTAGCTTTCTGTTGGTTTTGCTTTTGAAACGTTTCCCTCCTCTGCCTGCTACTCATTCTTTTCTTGCTGATAAATTTAAGTGGCTCTATGGGGATATCAAGGCATCTTTAAGGATTTAAAAATAGCCTGTTTGCCTCTAAAATGAAGTGGGAAGTCTAGGATCAATTTGTCACTGGAATCTGGCTTTCATAAAATTGTATTGAAAAATGTCGCTAGATTATCAAGTTAGAATTTATTAAAAATGTTTGCGGAACACTGAGAACAAGTTACTTGCAATCTGAGATCTCACTATAGCGGGCATTACATTGTGATGATTTCATTAATACATAAATTGCAATCAACCTTGAATATTAACTTAAAATTTGTGAATTTTCTTGACGCAGATAACATATTCCTCTATTTACTCGCAGCAGTCCTGCTTCTCCCTCTTGAGTGGGAGGATTATAGGCGTGAGCCACCACGCCTGGCACTATGGTATGTGGTACTGGTTGCTGCTGGGTGTGAGTCTCCACACCCAGTATTGTTATGTGGTTACTGGGGAATGGAACCCGGGCCCTTGCGCTTGCAAGACAGGCGCCGGAACCACTGAGCTAACTCCCCGGCCCCCAATGTTACAATATTATTGAAGGAATAAAAAAGCTCTGAGGCAAGTGAAAACTTGAAGAGAAGGATGTATATGGTCCATGTCGGAGGATAAGAGGGGCAGTGATCTACCATGGAGATGAGTTTTTATGCAGGGAGCCAGCAATTATGTTGATCTGACCCTGGCCTGAGCCTACAAATCATGCTCACACGTCATCCTGTCCAGAGCCCCCAGGATTCATGACTGTGGATATACGCAAGATAAACATTTTTAGGGCTGGGAAGGGACTAAATTTTTTTTTTTTTTAAATATTGGTGTTAGGGAAGCAGTAACTCAAAAGAGACCTATAAAATATGTGCAAGAATGTTTCAAGGCCCTCTTCAGTCTCTGATGAAGAACTGTTTAAAGAAAATCAAACTATGGTGGTGCATAACAATAAGCACAGCACTCTGAAAAGCCAAAGCAAGAAGGTTCCAAGTTTGAGCCCAAATTAAGCAACTTATTTAGACCCCATCTCAAGTATTAAAAAAAAAAAAAAAAAAAAAAAAAGACCCCATTTCAAAACAAAGGTAGGGATATAAATAACTGAGTGTGAAGGCACTGGATTCAATCGTTAGTCATGAAATCAAAACAAAAAAACCAAGTTATGCTTAATAAGAAAATTCTTGGCACAAACTTAATTACAACCAGTTCTTTGCTAATATAGTTATACCACTAAGTTACACTAACCTGTAAACATTTAATTTTAATTTATATTTTGAATTTTTTATAGTATCAATAGTTTCACTAAAAAATAGGGGAGTAAGAAGTACATGTTCTATTTACAGAACTATATTGCACAAAGGTTAATTCTTAGTTTTATAAATGTTTTATGGTTATGAGATTGTAACATAAGGAGATTAATGTATAAGAAAAAAATTCTGCTTTTACAACTCTTCAGTAAAGCTAACATCTAAAAATAAAAGTTAAAAAGAGAAAGCTCAACTTACTTTGGACATTTCTTCATTTATATTAGCAAAGTGGGCAAGAAAAGCACCATTTTAGGTTTTCTACGTTGAACTGATTTGCCAAGTACATAATGCACCTTGTTTTTATTGCTTTGAGATAGTAATTATTTTGAAAGCCAAGAAAGACAAAGACTATTTCAAGAGAATGACTCAGTAAAGTCAACACTTTTTATTAACTTTGACAAATTTATAGAATAAAACATTCAATCTAACTGTAATTGTGTCCCTTTATACATGAGTCTAAAGTAAGTATCACTTAAATTTTAATCTGGGCAACACATTCAGAGGTCACTAGGAATACTAAAATTGTCACCAATAAAACTGGTCTATATAGCTGTATCAAAAGAAATAGCACTTTTAACTAAATCTGTTATTTTACTTGCTTTGAATAACAGTTCAACTATAATAGATTGATATGCTTAACAGAAAGCAGCCTTAAGAAGGAAATATTAAAATTAAGTCATAAAAATTACTGTGAATCAAATTAAGTCTCAACTTTTTTCTGTAAATAATAAAACTCCATGTCTCTAAATGAACCCCAGTTTGTACTTTATAAACACATTTCTTCCAATATTAGAGACTTACATACTCTTTTTACCACAAAATTTTTTGCCATGTTATTTCACTGTCAAAAAGAGTGGCTGCCAACTTTTTTGTCTTTATAATTGTGACAGCTAAATCTTTAAATTATGTAACTAACAGACCTAGTAGTTATCTGCCAACAACAGAATGATATATACAGAGTATTAACTAAAATAGTCCTTCAGCTCATTTGTCTTTGTTAAGAATCCTATTACACTATAAGTTTTGGAAATAAATCCCTTTTAATTTACTTTTAATAAATATAAGACTAATCCACAAATTTACTAAGTTCTACCCAAGGTCTAAACTTTGTACCAGTTCTTAATGTACAATTTCTTCTGGAGCTCCGCACTGATTCAAAAAATAACCTGTTAAAAGGTGCAACTGGCATAGACAGTTGAATTTATGTGATACTTAAGTTTAATAGCAATGAAGCTGTATACTCAATACTGTCACTAAAATTATGAAACTCTTCATAGAAGCTTTAAAAACGAAACTTTGATAGAATTAAGCTATTTTATTTAACATGTAATAGTTGTCGTAAAGCAAAATTTATTCTTTTTACTTTTCCCATACTCCAACATATATCCACAAACTTTTACAATACTTTTACAGTTTTCATCAAGCATGGAAACCGGTATTTCCTTATATAGGTAACTAAAAGATTAAAGAAACTTAGACTGTAAATCAGGTGCAATTTAGTCATAATATCATACAATTTCTCGGTAAAACATTTTTAACATTATTGCTTAATCCTGTAAAATGGAGAATTTTAGCTAAACTGATATTTTTGTAATTTTATTTCTTGTATTTTTCAATCATATGCCTGGCAAGTAATATAGTTATCATTTTAATTTTTACATTGTAAAAACATTCTTATTTGTTAGTCAACACATATTCCCTTTTACCTTTGGCATATCTCAAAATGAATAGTCCTAGGAAAACTGTCCATATAAGGACAATAATGCACACCTTCCTCAAAATGTTTCAAGTGTGTTAGAACAAAAATCCATGAAATATTTGATTAAAATCTGGTATTTTGTACTTTACTAAGTATGGGACAAAAGTTCTTTAAAAAGTCTTATTTTTCAGCCCAACATTGAGAAATCCAACAATTATTTTTACGGAGTTACTTTCCAGCTTCTTCAAGTATGGGATACAAATATTTTTCTAACAATGAAGAAAAATGAATAGTCAATCTTAAATTTAGAACTCAAAAGGAAGACAGAAGACAAAAGATAACCTGACTTTGGCTTTAAGAACTTGTTGACCCTGAAATGCCAAATTTATAAACAAAAACAGCAACGAAATATTACAGCAGCAAGCCACAACTTCAACACATGCCATTAAAAATTCTGAAATAGGCAACTGCTTTTTCTTCTTCTACTCAATCTGTAATATCTTCTTTTTGTTTTTCCTGTTTTTTGGTTGTAGGCAGTTCAAGGCTTGCCCACTGCATAGGTTCAGCTTTTCTCATGTTGATTTCAATCTTTGTAGCAGTCATAGTTACATAACTTCGCTTTACATCAATTACCTATAACATATGAAGAATTAAGAGTAAACTTGGGCAGTTTTACTAGTACTGTATTAGGAAAATAATACATTAATAATAAAGCAAGCCTTTAAGGCTATGTTTAAATCTAAATTTAATATTTTTGTAGGCTATATTAATGTTGTATGTCCATATTTTCCATTAGTATTTACTAAAGCATTGCTGTTTATTCTGCAAAATAAAATTTTACATTTTAAGAAAAAATTTGATGGGTTCATAATACTTACACCCCATAATTTCACGTTTTGATGAAATTCTTTCTCTCTTTCAAATACAATGTGTACATTTAACTAAAAAAGATCAGAAATTGGTTAGATATTTTGGCCTGGTTGGCAATGGTGATTAAACCGAGGGCTTTTCACCACTGAGCCACAAGCTACCCAAAAGTTAATGAAGTCACACTGAAGGTTTATCAAAACAAGCACTGATTATAAAAATAAGGAACTGATATCAAGCTATTTTAAGTATTTCCCAACACTGTTTGATTTTTATTTAATTTATGAAAACCATTAATAAAACAGAAAAATTGAAGTTTCATAATGGGAAAAACATATTGTTAACAAGCTATCACCAGAATGCTTAGGAAAAAAAAAGTTATTTAAGTTTCTTTTTAGTGGGCCGGGGAGTTAGCTCAGTGGTTCCAGCGCCTGTCTTGCAAGCGCAAGGACCCGGGTTCGATTCCCCGGTAACCACATAACAATACTGGGTGTGGAGACCCACACCCAGCAGCAACCAGTACCACATACCACATACCACAGTGCTGGGCGTGGTGGCTCACGCCTGTAATCCCAGCACTCGGGAGGCAGAGGCAGGAGGATTGTGATGTGAGTTTGAGGCTGAGCTCAGGGCCAGCCTGAACCACAAAGCGAGACCCTGTCTCAAAAAACCTAAAAAAAAAAAAAAGTTTCTTTTTAGTTTTGAGATGTGGTCTCATTGTATTACAGTTCAGGCTGGCCTCAAACTGGAGGCAACCCTCCTGCCTCAGACTCCCAAGTGCTGGGATTACAGATGTTCTTCACCAAGGCTAGCATTTAAAATTTTATAAAAGGAATTTAAAATTATTTTTTCACATAAAAAGTATTTTAAGATCTGAAAATCAGGCCGGGGAGTTAGCTCAGTGGTTCCAGCGACTGTTTTGCAGGCACAAGGACCCGGGTTCGATCTGGTAACCACATACAATACTGGGTGTGGAGACTCATCCCAGCAGCAACCAGTATCACATAACACAGTGCCAGGCGTGGTGGTTCACCCTGTAATCCCAGCACTCGGGAGGCAGAGGCAGGAGGATTGCTGTGATTTGAGTTGGAGGCTGAGTTCAGGGCCAGCCTGAACTACAAAGTGAGAAGCTGTCTCAAACAACAACAACAAAAACAAACAACCCCCCTCGACCCCAAAAAAACAAACAAAAACAACAACAACAAAAAAGACCTGAAAATCACCTACAATAGAAATATATATAACACAAAATAGGAACAATATGTGGAGTATAGTACAAGTTTTAATGAATTACTTAGTGTACTTACTGAAGTACTATTTGCTTCTACTCGACTAAGATCAGGAAGTGAATTTTTAGCATATACTGAAATGGTGACTTCACCCCCAGTCTGATGCCAGTCATGTCTACATGGAACGACCTTTTTCCCCTATAATACAAAAGAAACTTTTTAGTCAATAAATTTTAGGAGGTACACTAGCATGTCCAACATGTCATTTATTAAAAAAGTAACAAGTACAGAGTACTCAAATATTGAATAAATGTCTGAATTAATCTGAAAACTTGTATTTGTATTTTATTTTTTTTTTGAGATCTCACTAGATAGTTCAAGCTGGTCTGAAAACCTCCGCCCTCCCAAGAGCTGAGATTGCAGGTGTGGGCCACCATGCTCAGCTGTAATTATTTTGAGTTAAAAGATAAGGTTTATGAACCATAAAATGTTTATTTGTACTGGAATTATTAGTGCCAAATTAGGGCAAAAGATTCACTGATGTAGCATAAAATATAGCTAACAGAAATATTTAGCAATAAATTGCTTTTTCCCCTACAATTTAGTATGCACCATGTGCATGGCTGCTTGTCTTTTTATAAAGCTGCCCAAGGAAGTAAGGATATTTTCTTTTTTCTTGATAAATTTCTCTGTGATAAGCAGAGAAATTCAAAAGAAGTACAGAGAACCAGATTTGTTTTTGGTTGGAGTGTTTTATATTAGTGAATGGTCAAATTACAACTGGCCAAACAAGGATCAGAAATGTAAATGTTTAATGTTATCAAATTAACAGAACAGTAATTTTTTTTTTGAAACAGGGTCTTGCTTTGTAGTTCAGGCTGGCCTGAGCTCAGCTTCGAACTCACATCACAGCAATCCTCCTGCCTCTGCCTCTCGAGTGCTGTGATTACAGGTGTGAGCCACCAAGCCTGGCCCCATGGTATGTGGTGTTAATTACTGCTGGGTGTGAGTCTCATGCCCAAGTATTGCTGAATGTGGTTTCTAGGGGACTGAACCTGGGCCCTTGCACTTGCAAGACAGGTGCTGGAACCACTGGGCTAAATCCCCAGCCCAGAACAGTAATTTTTAAGAAAAGATAAAAGTCAGAACAGGCTTTGAAGTTAATTTTAATAGTAAAAGACCAATCAATTTTGGCAGGTTTGAGTACTTCATAAAAACCCAAATACCTGCATGGATAGCATACAATGGCTTTTTGCTTAATGATAAGTTTTGCGAAAGCTTGCTTTTGACTAGTTTCATTTTGGGCATGTCACTTGTTACTGTATGAGAAAGAAGTCTATACACAGGATAACCTCAAATCTTTTAACATTTACACAACCCAGTATGTTATTCTGTAAAGGTTACTTACGGCATCCTTTTTAGTCCACATGTGTTTTCCTGTTGTACAGCCCTCTTGGGCTAAGAATGTATTAAAATCAGAGGTTTTTCTTCTGCAACAACTCCAATATTTCATCCTTTAAGTTATTACAAAAAATTTTTTTAGAAACAAAATCTCACCATTAGATCCAGAAATGATGAGTGATTTTTTTCTTAAAATCAGTAAATGTACAACTTTGGTATCTTAAGTTATTGAACAGTTAAAAATGTACACATATCAGGAATACCTATAACTAAAAAACCACAATGCTGTTTATTACAGTCATTTTTACTGCTCCTCTAGAGAAAGACAGTAAAAACATCATAAAATTCCAAGATAGCTTTTCACTGAGGGCTCACACTCCAACTTGAAGCTACCAAAATATGTTGGACCAAAGATTTATAATCTCCACATTCAGTTACCCAGTAAAGAAAGAATGGAAAACAAAAACTGGCTTGTATAATCTCTGATGGTCAATCATAAATAGGGAGAAATCCATTACTTCAGAAAAATCCAATGCAGGAAGCTAAAAATTACAGTGAAACTTAAGATTGGAGTCCTGTAAGGATGGAATTTAATAGTTCCCTGTTTCTATAAGCTACATCATAACACAGAAGATAACCATTTAGTTGGAGCTGTGAAAAATATGGGATTTTCTCAGATGAAGTTGTCTTAAAATACCGCAGGGGAAAAAAATTTAAATGTCTTGAACATGCAGTATGGTCCTTCAAAAAAAGGAATAAATTAAAAACAAAACAAAAGGATAAATTTGGCCCAAAGTAGAAGAATACCCACAGAAAAATGCAGCTTATAATGAGAAGATGTAGGGTTTAAATCATAATGGTTATGAAACAACTATAAACTTGTTCTGATCATGTGTTTAAAGAAAACAAACTTTACAGGTTTAGGTCATTGCTTAAGATGAAGTAACAATGCAAGCAAAAATGTTCAACATGCACAGAAAATAAATAAACTAAGTTTCTAATCTCTACCATACAGTATTTTAATTATTCATGCATAAGTTACCCCTCATGGAAAATAGGTACTCCAGAATGATATACGCAGACTTCTTCTAGACTCTGTAGACCCTGATAAGTCTAAAAGAGCAAAAAGAGAAATTTGCACATCTCAGTTACAAGTCATATGGATTTATAGTACTAGTTACCTCTATGAACTGCAAAACATTTATGAAATAACAATAGTTACTTAGAACACTGATATAAGTTCATCCAGGCCATCTCATTAAGGAATAAAAATAATTCCCTTTGGGATATGGCTAAATTTTAGGTCCCTGTGAGAAAGGCAAATAGAAAAGTAGGCAACAGGTTATATACTTTCTATCTTTTGGATATGAAGTCTCATCTATCCATATTCACATATTTAAATTTACAGATACATGTTGCTACCAAGAGATTAGTACTCTTGACTAATCAGTACTCTCAACAGAAATATAAGTACAGTATGATTTATGTGTAGAGCAATCTCTTGGAAAATCTAATAAGCAATTCTGGAAGTTCTAGAGTGGTGATTTCTTATCCCTAAAAATGGTAAAATGAGCTGCAGACCTATATATATATCCATGGTTTGTCTGGAAGATCCGGGCCCCATTGCTGCTGTAGATGAAGGCTCTACAGATGAATTCACAAAAATTTTATGTTAATAAAACATGGATGCAGCCAGTACTATATTTTCTCTATATCTTTGTATTTATATTAACTACCTAAAAGTAAAGAAAATAAAAATTTGGTGCTTATCTTTTGTAAATCTAAGCACTATGTGCATATATCTCTTAAAGATATTCCATAACCTTGTTAGGTTTCAAATTTATTACTACTGCCCCTAATCTTATTTTTCTTCCCATTTTATTTGATGGTACCATATCCATTCAAGTCTCCCAAAACTAAATTTTATATATTTCAGTTTCATCTTTTCTTTACTTATATGTAATATATCATGAAATGTTGTCAATTACATTTGAAAATATTTACTACTTAAGTTTGCTTATCTATCTATAAGCTAACAGATCTTAGGCAATTAACTATACTATTTTCTTCATTACTGGTAACTCACTTTTCACCCCTAACTTATCATCTCTACAATTACTTAATTACTATCACTCTCCTCTTTAAAAACCTTTACTCACAGCCCTGAAATAAGCAAGTATTTCTTAAGCAAGATGTTGCACTAGCCATGAAGGCAAAAATGGACAAACTGCATTTCATTAAAATTAAAGAGCCAATTCTTCAAAGTCATCATTAGAACACGAAAAATATACAGTAACCTTGACAAGGAACTTAAGAGTAAAACACACAACCAATTCCTAGAAATTGGTAAGAAAAGGACAAAATTATATAAAAATTCTGGACATTTACAACAGAAGATACACAACTAGCTAATTAACACACAAAAGAGTATTCGATCTCACCATTGGTGAAGTGAAAACTAAAGTCACAATGAGAACATCACATTCAACCAGAATGGCTAAATAAAGTGTGAAACAAGTAAAACCAGCTCAATACTGATAGGAATATAAAGTAAAACAACCAGTTTGGAAGATGAGGTGGAGGTATCTGTTAAAGCAGAAGGTAAACATTCAATTCCATTTCTAATCATATAAACAAATACGAAGAAGTTCCTAAACTCATACACAAAACATTCACCATGACATCATACAAAAATTTTTTTTCTTAAAGAACAGAAAGGAAAATTTAATGTGATACAATTAAACAAGAACATCATAACTTAAGGCAGTGATAAAACCCCAAAATATGGCTACACACATACAAATAAATCTATCAAATGTATTATATAGGATAAAGAATATGCTTGGGGATTTTGCTTATATTAAACTAAAAAGACAGGTAAAATTAATAATCAGAGTTGATAGAAAGATGTGGTTAGCTCTAAGGGAAGGAAAAATGAATGTAAGAGGCCCAAGCAGCACTCTACAAATGCTGGTATACTTACACTACGAAAACTGGTAAGCACTATACTTGTATTTGCATAGTTTAAAAATCTCAATGAAAAATTTAATCATCTCTCATAGTATAAAAGAAGATCTAACTTCTAAGTACAATTACAGACTGTTAAGATTTGATTACTATTCACCCACTTTTTATTTCAATTCCCCAATAGCAAATGTTAAACCATTTGTTATTTATTATTTTTTAAAATACCACTGCTATCACATCTACCAGGGATATCTTTTTTTTTTCCATCTTCAAAACTCACTTGATACCTCTTTTGATCTTTCTCCATTACTCTAAAATTAGCACTATCTTCCTCATTCCAAGAATTATTCCCTTTTAACTCAATTATACATGCATGAAAAATACTTCTATTCCCATGCCCTTAATAAGGTGACCTTAAACTTTAACAAGTGAGAAAAATAAAAACTCGTACCTCAGCCCTATCTTCACCTTTTAATTTAAATTTTTTTTTTTTTTAGTTTTTTTGAGACATGGTCTCATTTTGTAGTTTAGGCTGGCCCTAAACTCACTATGTAGCCCAGGCGAGCCTGAAACTCACAGCAATCCTTCTGCCTCTGCCTCCCGGGTGTTGGGATTACAGGTGTGAGCCACCACGCCTAGCTATCCTCGCTTTTTTAACAGCAATACCAATCACCCAAATTCCTGAGCCATGAGTTCCTTTCAGTCTACTAAGAAGTCCTACTAGAGTTAGGGATGTAGCTCAGTGGCATCGTTGCCTGTCTGGCAAGTGCTGAGTCCTGAGTTTGATTCCCTGGTATCACCAAGAGAGAAAAAAGAAGCCTACTAATACTTCCAAACAACGCAATTCTTTTTCTGTGTATTTGCAGGGTACTGGCTTCTGTTGTAATTCACAATATATAACAAAAATAAACCAAAACTGGAGATTATGGTAGATGTCTGTAATCCCAGAACTCTGGGGAGGCTAAGCCAAGGGGATTGCAAGATCAAACCTAGCTAAGGGAATTTATTGAAACTCTATCTCAAAAAGAAAAAAAAAGGCTGGGGATATATCTCAGTATAGAGGTACCAGGTTTAATTAAAAAATACAGAACAAAACAACAAAATCAAGACCTTATTATCAAAAGCTCTACAAGGGGAGGACAGTGTTTAATGGTATCAAAATTAGTCAAATAATGTTAAAAATATCATGGAGAACATGGTCACCATGTACACATACTTAAGGATATGAAAAAGGTCTGAGACATTAACTATATTCCGTATTTAATCACTTAACAGACGTCTATTCTTCAATCCCACTGTTAGGTCTACAACAGCATTTAAGCTGATTCCAACATAGATGAGTAACATACATTTGCTACTCATCCAAGAAATCAAACTCATCCTTAAAACAGGTAATGACTCTCCATTAGCGTTGGAATAAAATTCAACTCCCTCATCATGGTTTATAAAGACCTACAGCACATTCACTATCTCTTTTCATACTATTTTCACCTCCTTGTCCATGCTGTAATGACTTTGCCATTTCTTAAAAAGATAAGCTCTAAAGCCTTTATTCATCCTACTCCCTATTCCTCCAGATTTACAACTCATCTAGTATCGTCTTCAGAATTATGATTTTATGTCACCATGTCAAAAATAACTTCACTGACAATCATATTTAAATATTTCCTAATTATGTCTAAAGGCACAATTAGTTCCCCAGGTTTAGTTTCGAATTCTGCATAGTTCCATCTCTACCTGAGTTCATAATATTTGGATACTTATCTATTGTTCTGCCCATAATAAAACATTAGTTATACAAAATAGTGATTTCTGTTTTAATTGCTATTTTTATGTCTGGCCCCTAAAACAGTTGTTTGAATATATTAAGTGCTTAGTAAATGTTAATTTAATTAGAATTATTCTCCTGATCATTATTATATTTCATATGCTCTGAGATCTTCATGTTTATAGTTCCCCCAGTCCTTAATATATTCCCTAACTTATAACAGGTACTTAACTACGTGGTAAATTTAGAATGATGTACATCTTCTTCCAAATTAAAATATAACTTTACAATATCACAAGTTTTAATAATACATACCTTTGAACACCCTCCATTCTTACATGAGGTCCCAATCTTAATTTCATCACTCTCTTCTTCTGAAATGAAGAACAAAAAATTTCATTACTGTTTTCTTTTGAAACACAGGAACAGAATATAATAATAATAATAATTTTTTTTTAAGGTTTTCTTTCACACAGGGTCTCGCTTTGTGGTTTAGGTTGGCCCTGAGCTCAGCCTCAAACTCACATCACAGCAATCCTCCTGCCTCTGCCTCCCCAGTGCTGGGATTACAGGTGTGAGCCACTATGCCCGGCACTGTGGTATGTGGTACTGGTTGCTGCTGGGGTGAGTCTCCACGTCCAGTATTGTTATGTGGTTACCGGGGATTGAACCCGGGTTCTTGCGCTTGCAAGACAGGCGCTGGAACCACTGAGCTATATCCCCGGCCCCCCAAAAAAGAACTGTTAAAATAGAAATGCACCGGCTAGGCTCAAAAAGCAATTTTTCTATAAAATTAGCCTTATAAAATTCAAAACCTATAATTAGGTTTTGCTTATATTTCCAAATTGATACATGTCAAATTTCTATAACGCAATGTTTTTTGTGGTATTTTAATTTTGTAAAAGAAATCATGAAGA
The DNA here is from genome assembly GCA_004026965.1 of Petromus typicus. NCBI lineage: Eukaryota > Metazoa > Chordata > Mammalia > Rodentia > Petromuridae > Petromus > Petromus typicus. The sequence continues at coordinate 103,471 of PVIR01000278.1, forward strand.
GGGGTGATGTCCCACACTATTTAGCAGAGATGAGAGAAAAATGAACATGTATTATACACAGAAATATTCTGTATTATTAAAGAAATTAACTTTAAAGAAAAAACTAAAAGAAAAGCTTTTAAAATAGAAGATTCTCATATTTCAGTAGACAATGGAATGAACAACATATCGACTGTTTTATTATAGCATTTAGAAAAAAGTGCTTCACGTCCTGTACACTCATCAACAGAAGACTAGATAAATAAAATGTTTTATTTATATAATAGTAATACTACTCAACTATGAACAACAAATATGAGGTATTTGACAAAAATGGATGCACCTAGAAAACATAATGCTGAGTGAAATAAATCAGACACACAAGTTTGAGTAACAAATAGGAATATTCATTTCAGAAAGGCAAAGAACAAACATACACAATGAAAAAAGGATGGGATATGGGGGAAGGGAAGGGAAGATAAGAAGAATAGAAGATCTGCCAGGGAAAGGAACCTAATAACTCTAATAGATGTAAATACAGTAAACTGTAGCATGTGCAAAGACAAACAGTATCAAAAGGTGATTGGGGAATCACACGAGGAGGGAAGGAGAAGGAAGGGGATTAAAAAGAAAAATCTATACGTACATGTAAGATGAATGTAAACTGCATGAATTACAAATAGATACTAATAAAGATAAAAACATAAAAAAGTAAAAGTGCTTCACTATAATGTGTTACATTTTCAAATCCATGTTCAGTTTTCAGTAAATACTATCTCTTTTGGATGGCTTTAATAATGTAGAAAAATTATAATAAAATAAAACTAAATATTACCTTTCATATTTTCTTCATTCCCTGATGACAGTTTAAGTTTATCAAGTGCTTGTTTTAAGGAGGCAGATATTTTTAATTCCAAACTCGTCATTGGTTCATCTGGGCTGGAGAATTTTAAAACTTCATCACCATTTATATATGCCAAAATATGGTAAATAGTTATTACAAATAAAAAATATTTTACGAATTGTTATAAACTATCTATAAATTTTAACAAAAAAGGTTTCTTAAAAAACATAGTGACATTTCATAATGGTTAAATTTTGCATATAGTTTGTTTAAGCCTCCCAAATATGGTGATGCATGTCTGCAATCCCAGCTACCTGGGAGGCTGAGGTGGGAGAATCTTAATTTTGAGGCCAGTCTTCCCAACATGGCAAGACCTAGTCTGCACTCCTCACAATAAATATATGTAAGCCTATTCAATGAGAACTATTAATAGTATTCTACATCCACAATGTAAAAGCTAACAACATTAACAAAACACATAAAACCTAGATCCTAATAGCCTCTATAATACCATCAAGTTAATGAATTTACGATAAAATGTTAAAGTTCTCATTGACTTTTTTTTTGAGACAAGGTCTCGCTTTGTAGTTCAGGCTGGCTCTGAACTCACTATGTAGTCCAGGCCAGCTTCGAACTCACAGCAATCCTCCTGCCTCTGCCTTCCAAATGCTGGGATTACAAGTGTGAGCCACCACGCCTGGCAGTGGGTATGTGGCTAGCAGGGATCAAACTCGGGACCTTGCGTTTGGCAGGCGGAGATGCCAGAACCATAGAGCTAAACAAATCCCTAGCCCCTTTCATTGATTCAATATATGTATATGTATGTATGTATGTATATATACATACATACATACATATACATATATATTTCTTTATATGTATATTTTCTTTCTATATATATTTTCTTGATATATATGACATGTATATATAAAGTAATATTAACTCACTGTTATATTTTTGTCTTTTTTAAGCATACTAACTGGCTAGCAAGGCTTTCAACAATCTCTCAAAATCATGAATGGAGATGGACTAATATTCTAAGTAGTTTTTTAAATGATGATCTTCAAAGTGTATGCAAACAAGCATCAAGACCCTCCAAGGTTCTTATCTTTAATTGATAATATTCAACACTTTATACACTTATTTAAGTAACACTAATAGAAAAAGAGTTGGGAAACACCTTAAATTCATAGTGTGAATTAAAATTCCAACAGGCATAATCAACAGAGGAACGTAAAACTTTGTTCAAATTCAGTAGTTTGTTTCCAAATCAGTAATTAAGAGCAGTATCAAGACGCGATATCAAATACACATGTGTGGAACTGAAAAACAGTCTATTTGGTCAGAAGGTGATTATGAAAGTGCTAATTCTACCTCAAAATGAGCAAAAGATTTCAATATATCATCTAATAACCTCATTAATAATTCACCAGTATGACAGGATGAGAGCAGTTTTCAGGCATTTCAAGGTGAAGATGAGTGATTATTTTTTTTTTTACACTCAAACTGATTCAAGACAAAAGAAAGATGTGTGATTTCCCTTGCCTTTACTGCACATGGACCTATCATACGTCCAAAAAGCAATTTTGGGGCCAAAGATTTAGCTCAGTGGTTCCACACTATGCCTGGCAAGTGTAAGGTACCAAGTTCAATCCCTGAGAACCATATACCGCATTGCTGGGAGTGGTGGCTCATGCCTGTAATCCTTGCACTCAGGAGGCAGAGGCGGGAGGATGGCTGCAAGTTCAAGGCTGAACTACGAAAAAACAAAACAAAATAATTTTACAATGAAATGTTACTACGCATAAGCTCTAAACTTAGGTAGGAAGAAAAATTAAATGCTGATTTAAAAGAAGAAAACAATACTGGCCTTTATAGGGGCTACAAATGCTATGCAAAATGATAAAATGAAGTAACAGCAACAAATACTGTCATTTAAGCGTGACAAAAGCAAGCAAATAAAGAATACCTTGGTCTTTTTATTGCTTCTACTGGTTTTGGTGCTTGAATGATATGTTCCTGAAATCTGGGTTTCAATTCAGATAGTTCTTTCTTCTCAGTAGTCTTGACCTCTGGCTTGACTGGCTCGGGTGGCTTCTCACTATTATGTCTACCTTTTGTACAGCCCTGTGAATGAAGAAAAGTACTCATTAGGCATTAAAAAAAAATTTTTTTTTTGAGACAGGGTCTACCGTTGTAGTTCAGGCTGGTCCTGAACTCAGCCTTGAACCCAGCAATCCTACTGCTTCTGCCTCCTGAACAATGTGATTATAGGTGTGAGCCACCACACCCAGCACTGTGGTAGGTGGTACTGACTGCTGAAGGGTGTGAGTCACCACACCTGGCTTTGTTGTGTGTAGTTACCAGGGATTGAAGTGGCCCTTGCACTTGCAAGGCAGGTGCCAGAACCACTGAGCTAAGTCCCAGGTCCTTCATTAGGTATACTGTTCACTTATCTAACATCCATGATAAAAATACTTGTACTATATTTATTGACTGTAAGAAACCATATGGCTCAAAGCTTGCTATATTTGTAATTCAGTTTTTAACCTCTGCATAAAGCATTTTTTTAAAAAAAGCTTTTACAACATTTTAAGTACAAAAGTCTTTCCCTCAAAAACTCCCACTCTGAGTTTCAGTTCTTCCAACTTAAAAGCTATGCAGCCTTGAAGAAGACTATCTATTTAATGTTTCCTCAATTGTAAAGTAGGGGTAATAACATTTTTCTTTTTCAGTGGCATATAAAATCATATTGCATTTCAATGGTATGGATTTGAAAAAAAATTATTGCTTTTAACTAAAAAATGCTTTAAACTGTTATCATTTTTTTCTTGATTATCATCAAGAACCTGAAATGACAAAATCTGAGTAATTAGTATCTTAGCATCTTTGTCTGCAAAGCTGAGAAATTATTTCAGAAGTCATGGAAGACAAACTCCATTTTAAAAGCAACATGTTAGATAACATCAGAAAGCCAGTCAATACATATTAGAAATCTGACTTTTTTGTTTGTTTGTTTTTTGAGACAGGGTCTAACTTTGTGGTTCAGGCTGGCCGTGAGCTCAGCCTCAAACTCACATCACAGCAATCCTCCTGCCTCTGCCTCCGGAGTGCTGGGATTACAGGCGTGAGCCACCATGCCCAGCACTGTGGTATGTGGTACTGGTTGCTGCTGGGGTGAGTCTCCACGCCCAGTATTGTTATGTGGTTACGAGGGATCGAACCCGGGTCTCTGCACTTGCAAAAGACAGGAGCTGGAACCACTGAGCTATATCCCCGGCCCTAGAAATCTTACTTCTCAAATTTACAGTTTCTTATAAATATGTATTACTGTGGAGATAATCTAGGACAAAACAGTACTTACTACAATACTTAAGAAGTCAGAAAAATCAGTTGTTCTTCTTTTACAGCAAGACCAACCCTATAAAACACAAGAAAAAAACCTGAAACTACATAATTCATAAAAATACAACATATTTAAAGGATATAGTGAATAAGAAAAGATGTCTTACTTTATATTCGTTGAGAAAAATTATAAACTAGTTTTAAAACAAAACCTATCAAAAAAGTTTATCTGTAAGAGAATGCTTTACCACTTATACAAATACTGGGATGCATACATGTAAGATAAGATATAGACCAGATGTTTCCAAATGTTAATTTGGTCCTACAATAGTCCTCAGTAAAAGAAAAAAGGAGGAATAAATTTTAAGTATGTGTGCAACTGTCTTCTTGTATGAAAGACTGTAATTTTCTCTGAATGCTTGAGTCTTTTAGCATCAAAATACTCTTTTGTTAATAAAAGTTTATTTTTTACTTGTAAAATTGAAAACTAGTGACTACAGTGAAATACATGCTTTTTCTGAAATGTACTAGGCTGTGAAATTGAAGTCTTAAAGTGTTTAGACTGATAAAAATGTTTATAGAATATAAATAATAATAGAAGTGGCAGTAACAAAAATATTTCCTTTTAGAAACTGATTATATTGCTGATGATATACACAGAAATGATTTAAAAATCTTCAATAACTGAGATTTAAGAATACAAATAAACCTAATGCATGAAAAGAGAAAACAAAATATTGAGCGTGAAGCATTCATACAGTTAGGGGACAGGAAGAAAACAGTATATAGAAAAAGGGGGAAAAAAGACAAAAAATAGTTGTCTCAGAAAAAGAAAATTTACCCTAAAGATAAGTATCCCCCAGAACCACAGTATTTACCCTCAATAAAGTGTGTAACGAGGCTAGAAAACTCTTAAGCAGGCAGATCTCAAAATGCTTTACTAAATGATTTCCTTACTCAGAAATATGCATATGATAAGCTTATTATCTGCTTTACAATTTTGTTTAATTTGATTACATATCTACTAAATGCCAAGAGTCCAACTACTCTCTGGAAGGTGTACTTAGAGAAGTCAAAGGGAATTTTTAACAAGTGACTGCATTGGTCACTGAGAACAAAAGAAGTGGTACCTAAAAGCATGGCAGCTGCACTACAACAGTTTTTTTCTAATACTTGAAAAAAGAGTTCAGGTGTACTTGAGTATTAAAATCCTGATCAGAAAAATTCTATTACCTCTAATTCTCCAAAATACTAATGAAATACAAGTGAAAAACTGGTAACGTGTCTCCAGTAAAAATACTATAAATCAAATACATTTGCCCAGAGACTGGTACATTTCCTTGCTTGCTCGTTTATGCATTCACTATTTGAAACAGTGTCTTAGTATGTCTGTCATTCATTCATTCACTTGTTCATTTATTCATTTGAGACAGAGTTTTGTTATATAGCCCAGGCTGGTCATAGCAATCCAGCTACTCAGCCACCCACGAATTGGCATCATTCTTTATAATAATCATTCCTAAAACTCAGACTTCTGTTCATTAGCCAACAGTGGCAGGCTAAAAGAATGAGATGCAACACAAATGTTTCTATGTCAACATTAGAAAGTGAAGAAATCATTAGGAAAGAGATTTGGGATAGAAGTAAAATTATTTTATAGATGGAATATACCACCATCTATCTGCCTTTAGTGGAATGCACGTTTAAAGCATACTACAATGATCATGAGAAGACATACACTGAAAGGAAAAAATAAATGAATAAAAATTTAACATTTTATCTCTAGATTTACTATATAAATATGAAGAAACTAAAAAGAACTCTAGTTCGTACCTTTAATGCATCATGAAAGACTGGAACACCTGGATGGTATATACAAGCATCTGGTCAAAAATAGGAAAAAAAGAATATCAATTTCTATAATGAGGGAAAGGTATACATTGCTATTTCCTTCATGTGTTAAGTAGGACTTAATCATTTTTCCAAAAAAGTAATACTATATCTTAAAAATTTACTGATGTATGTTTGATACACAGCACAAAGCACCTTACATTAATAGTTAAAACTCTTAAGAGTAGGACTTTATGAAAATAGAATAGTTCCAAAATAACTAATTATATTACTCTACCCTTTGAAGTATGATTTGTTTAGTATCAAAACCTCAAGCCCAAAAGATATGATCATATTTCAACCCTCCTCTAATAAAAGTGCTATCAAATTTTAGTATACCTATGTGCACTGATCCAGAGGATGTTTAAGATTCCTTAGCTCTTCTCTTTCGACATTACACCATCAAATTTTAATTGACTCTTATCAAAATGAGTTTACAATTAGCAATATGCAATATGGTTTTAAAGTCTTGTAGTAAAAATACATATATTTCCTAACTAGTTTTCTGAGCTTATATAAAACAGGTTAGTTCCATCCCTCTGCAATTATAAAGGTACCTTTAAATCTTTCAAGTTTAATGTTCTGTTTTTTACAACTTCTGATTCCCAGTGCTGTTTTGAAATGATTAATTTTTAGAACTCTGAGAAAGTTCTTGCCCTATATGAATAGCCCCTATCACTTCTGTAGTTACCATGTGGTATAGAGATACTACACCAGTTAATACAATAAAGGTTAGGTTATTTTCCGGATATAGTAATAAACCATAAATTATGAACCTATTAATGATAGTTGTGAAACTAAAAGCTGCAAAAGTTTAGAAGTACAAATGTACTGTACATGGGGAAAGATGGATTTGAAAGAATGTAAGTGGAGAATGTAGTATAGTATTACTCTTTAACATATGGAAGCAGATAGTATATAATGCCTAAAAAGTATGAGGCATAAAGTAATCCTAATAGTGGTCGGTTTCGGCAGAGTGTAGCAAGAATGAGTCACACTGTAACCATACAGTGTGCCTTGGTTCGAGAACTTAATTCCAAGATTCTGGTCACAAAGTAAATTGGATAAGAACTGAATCAAATTCAAAGTAACTAGTATGAAAAAAATTTTAAAATCACTACTTTCCAAAGCAAATAAATGGTAGATAAATATTTTCTTCCCTAGCTTTTATTAGGTTTACTTACTAGTTTTATTCAAATATTTTAAGGATAATATGGTACAGCACAGTCATGGCTTGGTTACTGGATCTAACCCTGGGTAAAATATTAGCATTATAGCTGTTTCAGTTTCATATGCATGGATTAAACATAATATTGTTTTTAAAGTTGTGCTTTTTCCAGTGTTTGGCACATACAAAGTAGCAATTATAACTTTTAAACCCTTGCTTAATTTCTTTTTACAAACTACAATATATCCTCTTAAGTCTAATTTTTATAGAGAACTTTGTAGGATCGAGTAAGTCAGTAAACATAGAATTACCCCATACCACCAAGAAACGTTACTGACTGTAGATTTTTAAGTATGATAGGTCCAGTATTTACCTTGCATAAAAAAGAACTCGTCCATATCTTTAACTTTACTGTTTATTCACTGTACAAGGTCAAACCTCTTTCATTCTGTAAAACTTTTGTGTAGCCTAGTCTAGTTTTCTCTTAGTTGTTTATCTTAATGTTCTATGAAATCATTCCCATACTGCTAATGTGAATAAACTTTCAGCAATGTTGCAGAAGTTCCCTGCTGTATCTGCTGCTACTGACAATCTCTGAGAGGTACAATGGCTTTTCTGACCTCCTTCCTTTTTTTAAGATGCTATACCATCTCACACAGATTCACCGACTTCCAGTAAGTGGTCACATGTCCCCTCAACTTTAAGCCTGAATATGTCCTGAAAATACTACCCTTACAAGACAGTAGTATTATTTTATAGTAAAATAGAATATATATATATATATATATATATATATATATATATATAATGGTAATTTGGGGCTTAATTTAAATTCCTTACTTTCCAATTTGTCACTTATGGATAGAGAACCCCTTGAATAAAATAATATTATAAAAATGCTAATGGCAGGGTGATTTTGATCTTGATTATTGTATAGACTGGACTTATCTTTTCCTGAAAATCTTGTATCAATGATATTACTTTAAATGATGACATCACTTTACCAGTGCACCAAGACAGCTATTTCAAACATCTCAGAGGTATGAAAGATTTTTAAAGGCACCACTGTTAACTTCCTTCACAATATTTAACCATGGCAGTACTGCGCTGAAGTTGGCTGCTCTATTAATACGTCTATTACATACTTACAGTACTGCTAAGATTAAATTAGATAACAAAATGACGAAATCATGTGTGGCATATAAAAAGTATGCAAGGGCCAGGGATTTAGCTCAGTGATTTCAGCATCTGCCTAGCAAGTGCAAGGGCCTGAGTTCAATCCCACATACTACAATGCCAGGTGAGGTGGCTTCCGCCTATAATCCCAGCTCTTGGGAGAGGATTTCTGTGAGCTGGAAGGTACACATAGTGAGTTCAGGACCAGTCTGAACTACAATGGGATACCCTGCCTCAAAAAAAAAAAAGTATGAAAAATGCTCGTTATCATCGAGAAAACGTTATTATGTCTCAAAACAGTAAAGAAATTGGCTTACTTCTTGATTTCTTTAAGGAAACAAAATTAAACTACACAGGTCACTTCAATCCACCTAGTGTGTTCTAACTCTCCCTTTACATCTGTAACTGTACGCCTACGTGCTGTAGAGTACATTCGCTTACTGATTTTATGCTGAAACTGCATGGTATTAAAATGCAGAGGGCACAGGAAAAATATGCAACAAAGAAATGCTGCGACCACGGAAAGGTTAGGGAAAGGCACCATTATGGCGGATGATTCATTTCCCTCGCCCAGAACACGATTTAAAAAAGTTTATTTATAACAGCGGGTGAAGTGGTTTTTACACTTCTACACTAAAATGAGGCAGGACTTCAGAAGGCAACACAACCCGCTGCCCACTCCTCCCACGCCTTTCTAGTGCCCTCTTCCCAGACTCATTCATCTCACCAAGTCTCAGCCAGTTCTACTAAGGGAGCCCCAAGGAAGGGCTGGAAGCACCTCCTAACTTGTTTCCCAAACGCACTGGGCAAGAGGGTGTCTATTCAAACAGAGTGAGGGCAGCCGGGCGCGCGTGGGTCGGTCTCATCTGGGGCCCCGGGCGGCCGCCGAGGGCCGCGCGCGAAGGGCCCCGGCCAGGCCAGCGCCGCGATGACCGCTCCGGAGCGGGCCCGGGCCGGGGCGGAGGGCCTTCCTGAGAGAGCCCGGCGGGGAGTCCAGGGAGGGCTCGGGGCGTGTTTCTCTCACCATCGGAATTGGTCTCAGGATCAAAGCGCTGACCGCAGCCCCGGTTGTAGCACAGCAGGGCCATCGTCCTTTCCTACCGTGACGGACAAAGTCAAGACACAGCAAAATGCGACTTTAACTGTTCTGTAGCAAGTACCCGCCAGACATCCACCCGCGCTGTTAACTTCCGGAAACGGCCGGCTCCGCTTCAGGAACCTTCGCGAATTTTCCGGTCGCGCAGGCGCAGAAGCGAGGGGGCGGAGGCGAGGCTGCGACGGACGTCCTGACGTTTGCGGCGGCGCCGCGCCAGATTGGTCTGAGGCGAGAGTCCGCGGAGTCGGGGGCGAATCGGAGGTTCGTAGAGGAGATTCTTTAAAGAGCAGGAAAGGTATTTGAGAACTGACGTTCCCTTTTCCAGACTTTATATTTATTGAGATTCCGAATAGTACGCAGTAAAAGCACCTAGTCCTTCTTATCCCCTGTGTCCCACTGTCTTTTGGGGGGTCCTGTAATTATTTAGCAACGTCGACCTTATTAGCTGCTTGAGAGTAAGCGCAGATTCGTGTGGCATTTCCAAATCCTCTGCGTAGAATGTAGGATGTTGATAGATGAAGAGAAGAATCTTGCACGAATTTCTCCGTCCTTGTTTGTGTGCGGGTGTCCTCTGCACTTGTCTCTTGGGCACCGAAAAAATGTAGGCATCCGCTAAAGTTTAACTGAACGATTGTGATCAAATCAGATTTAAAAATATGAAACAACTGTAAGATTAAGAAAGTATATTATGGCTAGATGATTTTAGAAATGACCAGTCACTCCAAGATCCTAGGGAGATTAACGGTGATCAGATTAGCTTCTCAGTGGATTTATCAATACTGTTTTATGCTCTAAAACTGAAAATAAAATTTCAAGTGCATCATGCAAAGTACAGTAATACATTAATAGTCAATGCATGCAACACTAACTCTAGTTTCTCAGTTTCTCAAACTTGGGGCATTGGAAATAGAAGCAGTTTTGATGAGAGATATTGAATAATCTTAAAATATTGTTTATAATTTAAATAGAAAACTCTACAATAGTTCTAGCGAACCCATGTGCTATTGAAAGAACTCATAATCCTCCCTCCTCAATAAAAAGATTTCATTTTTCCTCATTTCTCATCTCTTTGTTCCTACAGTTATCAAGTTTTTGTGTATTGATCCCAACATAGATTTAGAAAACCCTGTTCTTCCTTTAATATGAATACTTTATTTCATAAATATTGTTGCAGAGTATTCGGATTAGTATTCACTGTAACTTTAATAAAACCAACCCTTTAAATTTTTTTTTAAGATTCAGTGAACATTTTATTGTATATTTTCCTTTGTTAAAATTCCCCTGTTAAGAGTTGGGGCTTTAGCTCAGTGTTTCCGGGGCCTGTCTTACAAGCTGAAGGACCCGGGTTCGATCCCCGGAAACCACATACCTACTGGGCGTGGAGACTCACGCCCAGTAGCAACCAGTACCATATACCACAGTGCCGGGCGTGGTGGCTCACGCCTGTAATCCCAGCACTCGGGAGGCAGAGGCAGGAGGATTGCTGTGATGTGAGTTTGAGGCTGAGCTCAGTGCCAGCCTGAACCACAAAGCGAGACCCTGTCTCAAAAACAAACAAACAAAAACAAAAAAAAATCCCGTTAGGATGATGTTTGAGAAGTGATAGCACTGTAGTAAAGGGCAAAAAACCCTTTTAAATTAAATTTAAAATTTTAAATAGAAGTTTCCAATTGCTTTCTAAAAGGTATCAGTTTTCACTCTCACCAGCTATTGACTACATATTACAGAACTTTATCATACATAATTAGAAATGGGAAAGTCAAGACTTCCTAAATTAGGTCATGGCCAAATTCATTGTGAATATTTCACTCTATATGAGATATAACTCTCAGTCTCCTAGATGTCAGACACACCAAGTTTGTGTCCCTTGAAAGTGAAGAATAAATTCCGAAAGGGCAAAAGAGATTAAGAGGAGGAAAGAGAAATAGGAGTGGCTCCTGAGAGACAAGAGCGAGACAGGGTGGGTGGGTGTCAAGGTCATCTCTTTGAGAATGTTTTATAGGGCAAAGTCCCAAGGTGCATACCATATAGCTCAAACTATAATCAAACAGTAGAGTTGCAAGTGTAGCTGCTTAGCTATATTGATCTAATAAGAAAGTAGAGCAGACAGCAAGGGCATGTGGATGACATCATTAACCCTTAAGGAAGTATTTAAATCTGGCCGTTGGGACTTTAATCTCCAGGTCTTGCATTCCCTTTCTTACATTTCTTTCTTTTCTTTCTCTCTCTTTCTTTCCTGGAAATCTAACTCAGGATGCACCTTTCGGCACTATTTTGTTGTGTTCTTATCTTCTACACTGCTTTCCTTGAGAGCCTAGTCCCTTTCTGATCATATTTTTTAAAAATTGTGAAATAGGTACATTTTATACATACCATAATCATACTTAAATTGACAATTTGTACCAGTATATGACATGAGTTGATTCTCATTTTTTCCCATTCCCCTACCCAACCTACAACCCCCACCCCCTATATACTTAAGCTTTGTTTCCTTTTTTAAATTACCATTACAATTTTTTCTTTCCTCTTGTATATTAATTTTTATCTGTCTTAGTTGTCTATGACATCACCATAACATTACCAAGATTGTTAATGACCTGAGTCTTTTTAAATAGTTTTAATGATTAGTGCCACCTTTGGTTTTTACTTGGAGTATTTTACAGACAGAAAATAATTGCTCATAATAAATAATTCAAAAAATTAAGATAAATATTAACAAAATACCAACACCATTGATTGTATCACCTATTAATATATACTGAATTGCTAAAACAGCTCTTTGGTTAGTTGATTTTCAATGTCCCATTTCGTCTATATTAAAAAATACCGATGTTTAAGAACAGAATGAAGCTGAGGCTGGAGGATGTGAGTTCAGTTTGCCATTGGCCTGTGCAAGGTGGTGAGACCCTACCAAAAAAAAGAAAGAATGAGTGTATGGAAGTTTATCCTCCTTTCTATTTTTAATAAACTAAAAAATATAATCACTTTTGTGATAAAAATATCAGTGCAGAAAAATGAATTTCACTTCATCTCTACCTCTATTCCTGTGCTCTAGTATTAACCACAACTGAGAAACTTCTGTTACATGTGTAATTTTTATAGTAAAATGTAATTTTACTTAAATATAGTTTCCCTTGCTCCCCTAGTCTCTAAAACATCAAAAATTGCTTTAACATTGCCTATCATATTGGTCACAGAAGAATTAAATATCTTAACATAAAATAATGATCAGGTTTTTTTGGGAAATGAATATTTATTATAATAGTTTCATTACTTTTCCAAATTTTTTTTTATATCTGAAAAATGGATTTGATGAGGGGCAAAGTTATCTATTTTCAAAAATAATTCAACCTTATCATTTAAATTTTCTGGCAGTAAGACTTTCACAAAAATCAATCTGGACGGATTTTTTGTTCTTACTTGGCTAAACACATGTACAGTGTTGTATTAGTATGTGTGCATTAGTATGTCCATGTATATAAAGAATGAAACAACATTTATACTTTTAAAAAACTGCAGTAAAGGATAGTTGCCAACAAAAATGCCATTGATGTGTTTGAAGCAAGGAAGAGCATTGTGAGTAGGATTAATGGTAATGTGTTTTTTACTGTAATAGTTAATTTAAAAATTGAACATATTTTATGATCAGCCTTTGTTGATAAACTGTTTAAACAATTTCTGTCAAACGAGAGCATTACACTGTGTCCTCATGTGCATTATTCACCCAGTCTGGCACCCTGTGAATTTTGGCTCTTCTGCAAAGTCGCAGTGATCACCAAGCATTTTGAATAATTTAGACATCAAAATAGCCATATCAGTGCAACTAAAGACACTCACAAAGTCTCCTTACATAACTGCTTCAGAAAGTAGCAAGAACTATGAGTCATGTGTTTGAAGCTAAGGAAAGTATTGTGAAGAGGATTAATGACATTGTATCTTTTACTGTAATACATTTCAAACATTTTCAACATTCACTGGATTTCTTTACTATTTATACCTCATATATATGATTTTATATTTGTAAGTTTATTTATTTGCTTGTTTGATTTTTTTGAGAAAGTCTTGCTATGTAGTTCAGGCTGGCCTTATCTCATTATTTAACTCAGGCTTGCTTCAAATTCATGATGGTCCTCCTGCCTCGGCCTCCAGAGTGCTGGGATTACAGATGTGCAGTATCATTCCCAGCTGTATTTATTATTTTTATGTATCAGACTAAACATTACTTCCTCTAAAGATGTACTGATTGTTCACTTGTGTATCTTTATGATTTAAAACAGTACTCTTCAATCGAGATATAGTATGATCAACAAACATGAGGACAAACGTGGACTCCTGTAATCTCAACACTCTGGGAGGAGGAAGCAGGAAAATCTCAAGTTTACTCACAGCGTGGGCAATTTAGCAATATCCTGTCTCAAAATTAAAAAAAAAAAAAAAAAAAAAAAGGGAAGGACTTGGGGATATAGTTCAATGTAAAGGCCGTAGGTTCAATCACTAGTATCTCAAAAAAGATAAGTGATAATAAAAATACTAAGATGGATTTAATGGGGTAAAATTAATATTTTGTTTTTCATTCTCTATATAAATTTTTAAAAAATATAGTAAATATTTATTCATTTTTTGATATAACATTATAAAGAATAATTTTTCTCTATATTTGATCTACTTAATCCTTATGAAATACGTAAATCATGATTACTTTGATGCCTTGTATATTTCGACCTTATGTTATTTATCCTACAAAGATGAATGTCTTCCATATTTGCATAGCATCTCCGTCACTTTCTTGTTGTGTCTTGCTACCTGATACCCACAACTTAGAGAGGAAGACATTTATGTTGGTTCACCAGTTTTTAGAGGTTTCAGTGCACAGTGACGGGCTCCAAGGCAGAGAGACACAGCAGAGCAAAGTTGCTCTTGTTATGGAAGAGAGTGGTCTGAGGGTGAAGGGAGGATGGGAAAGAAAAATTGTCCTTCCAGTCATGCCCCGGTGATTCACTTCCTTTGACCAGAGTCCACTTCCCAACTTCTTACTTAGCTATAAAATCATCAGTGAACTAATGACTGATGATTATCATCATGCCCTATTATCCAATCACTTCCCAAAAGCCCTAGACCAGGTGTGGTGGCTCAGACCTATAATCCTAGCACTTAGGAGGCAGAGGCAGGAGGATTGCTGTGAGTTTGAGGCTAGCCTGGGCTACGTAGTGAGCTCAGGGCCAGCCTGAACTACAAAGTGAAACCTTGTGTCAAAAAACCCCCCAAAAACAAAAAACAAACAAACACACAAAAAACTAGTGCTTCCTAGAATGAAATTCACCATATCTCCGAGTTTTATGGGCTAAAGCTCTACTAAAATGAAAGGCAGTATAATGAGTATTTGAAGCTTTGTTGAGTACAAAGATTAACAAGCATTTCCCCAAAATGACATTTTCTTTGTTATCTAAATGTCAGTTTTTCAATGCCTTTTCAGTTTTCATCAAACTTAGCTCTTTAGGTAATGCACAGGAATGCTGAATGACTTTTTAAAAAATATTTGAATGAACCAACCAGTGTTATAGTTTATTATTCATACTTGTACTATACTTTTGAATAATTTCATCGATACAAAATTTACAAAGACTCACAAATTCTGCAGAATTTTATATGCATGGTCATAATTTCAAGGTATTCTACACTACCTTTTTTCAGAAACATCCTATTTTAGGAGTAGTTTCTTCTGTACCTTCCTTATATCTAAACTAGGAACTTACGCAGTTATCAAACAGTAGCAGGAAACAAGGTTTAAAAGAGTACTGCATCAGGATATACAAATTTACTTTATCAACTCATTAAGATATAACTTCTAGAAGGCAGTGATTTTTATCTCCTTTTTCACTATTATTACATATTAGTGTTTAGTGATAGATACTCAAATATTTTTTGAATAAATGAGTTTGATATTTTCATACTACTTAGGGAAAGAGTTCAGTAGATAAATTCAAAAGTGTCACTGTATTTCTTTTTTAACCCATACAGTTTGGAGTAAAATTGAACAAATACAATTAGAAATTCAACTAATTAAACAGTATTATGGTCCGAAAGCATATAGATAAGTCTAGATAGATTTAAAACTAAACTTTAATGAAAATATAGGAAAGTATAATCTTAGATATTTATTAGGTTGAAGTTTCCTTTAAATAATGAAGAATTCAAGTAGGGATAACTAGATAAATCTGAGTTTAATATAGTCATAGGTGTAAATACTTCTTCATTCCACAAGGTGGCAGCAAAGGTTTATTTTAGAATCATGAAGCAATTTCAGTCACCACCTAAGTGATATTTTTGAAAATCAGATGCATAGAGATAGGGGTTTAGCTTAGTGGTGCCGTTCCTGCCTGGGAAGCACTAGGTCCTAAGTTTGAGTCCCAGTTCTAGGGGGTCAGGTGATGGAGAATTGAATGTGTAAGGAATGTGGGGACAACAAAATAAAACTGCTTCTTAGAGGCACTACTTCATCAGGTAGTTTCTATCACTGATACTTGAAATTTCTATGATTGCTGTGTTTGCCTCCTGAAGTCATCATTACCGTTTCTTTCTTTTTATACAGCCTTCACTGCACTACAATATTTTGGTCAATAAAGTATTACATGATTATAATAAATCTAAAAACTTCTTATCACCTAGTGATATCATTCAAGTGCAATGTACTATTGATGTTTTTGTGATGAGGCTGATTTAGATACGTATGCTCTGACAGTTGTATATAGTACATGCAGTTTTGTACAGTAATATTACTTGACAGTGATAATGACTGTTATTTATACATTTACTATTCTACTAGTTTATTGTAACACAACATGCTACTTTTTGCTGGCTACAGTGTCACATATTGTGCGTTTTCATGAAGAGGCCCTGACAAGTGGTCGACCTGTGCCATGTACACTTGTGTAAGTATGCTCTGTGATGTTCCAGCAATAAGGAAAATCATCTAGTGTCCTATTTCTCAGAATGTATCCCTGTTATTCAGAGTATGTGGTGATACATCAAGATTAATCTTATATTACAAAGCCAAATTTATCACTCCCCAAAAACTTGAATACTTTCCTAAACAAACAAACAAAAAAAGAATTTCTTCAGTCATTCATTCAACTAATAGTATGTACTATTTACGATAAATTATTTATGATAGATACTAGAAATAGAACAATGAATATTTTGTGTAGTGCTGCACTTGGAAATCATCAACATTTAAAGACAGAGTTTTAGCAAAGTACCTATATAGGGAAAAACATAGTTGGGAGATTGTTATGGCTTGTATCTAAATGTCCCCCCAAAGCCTCATGTGCTTATAGGTGATCCTTTCCAGAAGTGGCTGGTTGTAGGGCATATGATGCTGAGATTAAATTGTGTGATGCTGGGATTAATAATGTGTGATTTCTAAACTAATCCACTGATTGTCTAAGCATAGTTCTAGGTGTGGATAACTGAAGGCACACTATGGGCATGGGTGGTACCACCCAAAGGGGAGGGCAGCCTGCTGGGTGTAAAAGAGGGACGCTTCCACCTCATTGCTTGCTGTCTTCTGCCAGTCATGAACTATACTCTTCTGTGATGCCCCTATGTCATGGTTCCCTACCTTGAAGTCAACTGATGATGGACTGAAATCTCTACAAGCTGTGAGCTGAATGAACCTTTCCTCCTTTAACCCTAGATGTCAGGTATTTTGCCTTAGCAGAGAGAAATGTGACAAGAATGGTAGAAATGGAATGAGGGGTAAATTTGATGATGGGGCATCTAGGTCTGGATCTCAAAGATTTGAGCTTCTAGAGAAAGTAGATGTGCAAAACTGTCTTGGAAACAGTATTAAAAATGAATATTCTTGGGGATAATGTATAGTGCTTGAGTTGTGTAAGTCCTAATACACCTTCACCATATCTACTAAAACTAAACAAAATGCTAATTAGAATGTAGAAATTAAGGGGCGGGGTTTGATCCTGGTAACCACATACCATACTGGGTGTGGAGACTCACGCCCAGCAGCAACCAGTACCACATACCACAGTGCCGGGTGTGGTGGCTCACGCCTGTCATCCCAGCACTCAGGAGGCAGAGGCAGGAGGATTGCTGTGGTGTGAATTTGAGGCTGAGCTCAGGGCCAGCCTGAACCACAAAATCAGACCCTGTCTCAAAAAAAAAAAAAAAAAAAGAATGTAGAAATTAAAAAATAATGTGAGTAGAGTAGATAACATAATTAAATAATAGAAATAAATGATGACTTTCACAGAATTTTGAAAACAAAATAAGTGTTATGAAGTATGTTAGACTATAGTACATCACTTGGGAATTAATTCTATAAAGTAAAAGGTGGGAAAGGGAAGAGTCAAATATGATGGAAAAGAAAATTGAAAGAAGGAAAGCAGAACACATCTCATATCCTCCTTAAAGGGTAATAGCAGTAGTTTAGAGAGTATTTTTTAACATTAAAATGTGGAATAATTCCAGGTGTTTCTATTTCAAGTGTTTTTAAGAGAAAAAAACATTATTTTTGTGAATATTGATAATATTATAAGTTTTAAGTTGTTAGGCAGTAAAAATTTCATTGGTGAACTTTTAATACTTATTTCATATTGTCTAAAGCTGTACATTATTATGATTTGGGTCACTTAAAATTATTTCTTTGTTATCTATTGTTATGTATTATAGAAATAACAATACTGCAACAATGTGAATATTACTGTTATTATCGTTAGTAATAGCTGAAAATAGGGTGATTCTTTAATGCTTATTACTGTCTATGACAAGCACAACTCAGTGCTTACTTTGCTGCATTCTCTTTTCATTTAATCTTCAGAAAAACTGATCTGAATACTTAATTATCCTGTGTGCTTTAGGGTAGCATGAGTAGGCATAAGGAATTCAGTCACCTTGCCTAAATTATTTGTTATAACTGCCAACTGGCAAATGTGGAGGTGAGTGGGAAAGAGTGTGGTCTTTGGGGAATTTCCCTTGAACAGATAATTGGAATTCTGACCCTTGCCATTTTGTTTGCTTCTGGCTGCAGTGAGGAAGGAAGCTCTCTCTGAGACATTCTCCCATTGCGATGTCATAGGACAAAAAGCAGTGAGCCAGCTCCCGGGGACTGACATCTCTGAAACTATGGGCCTAAATGAACATTCCCTCCTTTCAGGCTCATTATCTCAAATGTTTTGTCACAGCAACAGAAAGCTGACTAAAAATATTTTTATAGAAGACAAGATTTGAATTGTGATGGTCTAACTCATTAATTTTTCTTTTATAAATCTTGCTCTTTGTGTCGTCTGAGTTTTTCCCTCACCTTTTGATTCTAAAGGTTATTTTCTATGTATTTTCCCTGAAAGCTTATAGTTTAGTACTTCTCATTTAAGTTTGTGATTTGATTTGAATGTATTTTTCCTATATAGCTGATACATTACCACTTTGGAAAGAGTTTTATTCTTCCTTTCAATCACTTCTTTAACTTTGTCAAAAATTAGTTGGACATATTTGTATTTGTTCATTTCTTTGTTACACATTCAGTTCCATTGGCCTATGTAAAGATATCTTAAGATATATTTAATAATAGGAAAAGGAAAGGGAAAAATTTAAAGCAGAGGTCGAAAAACATTTTTTTTTTGTATTCAGGTAGTGAATATTTTTGGCTTTGTTGTCTGTGTCACAACTACTCAACTCTTTTGGCCCTCAGACAAAAATATACATACATGAATGATCATACTGTATTCCAATTGTACTTTACCAATAATGCACATTATGCATTGTATCTGGCTTACTGGCTGCAATTTGCCAGTCTCACCTCTAATAATTAAATAAGACCTCATAACCAAGAATGTATTCGATATTTAGAAAATAGAGTATTGCTAAAGAGTACTGCTAAATCCCTTCTAATAATGCAGTATTTAATGTAATATGGCCTTGCCATCATCTTAATTATTCATTTTTACTTGAATAATGAATGGAGCTATTTTAAAGGAAAAGTACTGTTTTGTATTTCTAGGGAGTATTTAAATTATTTGATTATATCAGTACTTAAATATGTAAAAACATAAAAATAGATTTATTTTTACAGTTCTTACATATTTATTACCACAGCATAAAAATTAATATTGTCAATATTAGTTGATGACAGAATGTCCTTAAAGATACATTGTTTGTCAGGTGGAAAGTTACTATTTTTTGGTACCAAGAATTGAACTCAGGATCTTGTGCTCGCCAGGCAGGTGCAGTGCCCTTGAGCTACATCTCTAGACCTTAAGGGGAAAATTAGCAGTATTTTAAAGCAAAGACTACTTTTAGTTTATCATAGCTGTGTGATATCTACATTCCTTAATAATTTTTTGCTTTTTAACTCTTTTAAATTTATTATTCATTCAGTATATTGATAATTATATTTAGGCTTTTCATGACAAAATCCATTATTCTATACAATTTTTAAACTAACTTATTATGATTAAAAACACTTCCTTGTTATACCCTTTCCCTTTCCACTTCTTCTGGTACTTGGGATCAAACTCAGGCCCTGTACTTTCAAGGTAGGCATGGTACCACTTGAGCTACATCCCCAACCCTTTTGTTATACCATTTTTATGGACACTAACTAGATACTGAATTTATGACACAGTTCATAGGCTTAACCTTTTCTTCAGATGATCCAAAATATACTTATATTTTATTTTTTGATAGAAAATAAAAATTTTAAAATACTATCTCATTAACAATAACTCCTTAAATGGGTCATTGAAATGCTGTTTTGGAAATGCTGATCTTGAATTTAGCTTAGAGGCTGGTAGCGAGTCTCTTGTGAAATTAAGAAGGAATACTGTAGTTATTTTGAAGCATTCTCATGAATCTGAGAATCTAGTTAGTACTATGGTATTTTCCTAGCTTATAAGATAATGTAACTTGTATTGTTATTTTAAAATTTTTTATAGAGTACCAATTGCATATTAGTGTAGAAAATAAAAATAAATTTAATGCTTGCTTCTTGTCCTCAAGCAGTTTAATCTCCAGTTTAGGAAATAAAATAATCACATTAATATTATATTATCAATAGTTAACCTTTATTCAGTCCTTATAATTTTCCATGTTCTAGTCTAGGTTCTTCAGATGTACTATATCATGTAATTGTATAAGCAACTTTATGAGGCAAGTAGTATTATTCTCTTTGCTTAAAAGAAGTAACTAAAACACAGAGTATTTAAAGAACTTGAGCAAGGGCAGAGGATTTAGCACATGGGCTCATCTGCCTGGAAAGTGCAAAGTTCCGAGTTTGATCCCAGGTACCTGATATCACGATGCCAGGTGTTGCGGCTCACACCTGTGATCCCAACACTTGGGAGGCAGAGGAAGGAGGATTACTGTGAGTTCAGCACTAGCCTGGGGTAGATAGTGAGTTCAGGGCCAGCCTGAATTACAACATGAGACCCTGTCTCAAAAAACTATTAAAAAATGATAATAACTTGCTCAGGATCCCACTTTTAGTATATGATACCATTTAAACCAGGCAATCTGACCCAGTAGATGGTACCTTTAATCTTTGCCCAATCTTGCTTCTCACAGAAGAGAAGTGATATTATCAAGTTAGTGTTTTATTACCCAGCTTTGAGTCTTTTGATTCTGTAAAGTGCATTTTAACATCTTGTACTAATTCTGATAATTCGGTCTAATTATCATTGTTTACTGTATAATTGAAGGAAATATTTAGTCATCATATGATCAAATGTGACAAACTAGTGAAGTTTGCACGTTTAGCTTAATTTATGGGAAACTTCTTCAGAATGACAATCTTTTTTTTTGACTGTCTTTGACTGGACTGCTTAACAAATTTTTATTTAACATAGAGCTCATTACCTAATTAACAAGATGCTATATTGTGATCAAATAAGACAACTAGAGTTGGAAATTATTTGGCTCATAACTATGTAATTTTGAGAGTGTTTCTATGCATATGACAATTTTGTTTTGTTTCATTATTATTATTATTATTGGTACCAAGCGTTGAACTTGGGACCTTGTAATTGAGAGGCATGTGCCCAAACACCTGAGCTAAATCCTTGGCCCACATGTGCCAATTTTGAATTGTTGATCTTTTAATTTTCATGGACTAGACCAGTCAGGGATGAGTGAATTTTCAGTAATTTCAATAATAATATTAATAGTGCTTTAGCTGATGTCAGTAAATTTATGTTTACTTATTAAGTAGTCTCTTACTAAATAAATTTAGTTAACTTTTCCTCCATAGTAGCTTGAAAATCTAGGCTGTTTCTTTAAGCCATTTAATTGATGGCATTTCGTATTTCTATATTGCTTGTCCCTGTAACAGCTAAATCTATAAAATTCAATTGCTTACAGATTAGTATTTGCCTACCCTAATAAATATTCCAAGGTCATATTAATTTTTGTAGTGCTTTAACTGTTAATGTAATGGTGAAAAAATATAAACGTGCTGGTTAAGTTATGTGTTTCAGGGAGAAAATGACAAATATTTTCAAAATTAGTGTATTTTAGTCATTTTAAAACTAAAAATGAAACATTCTGAGAAGCAGGGAGAAAATACAGATGAAATTAGAGGCAAAATGGAGTTTCAGTAACATATAACATTTATTAACATTTATTATTAATTTATTATATTTGTATGCTCCTTGTATATATAAGATATGTCCACCTTTAATTTTTTCTTTCTTTCTTTTTTTCTGAGGCAGACTCTTGCTGTGTAGTTCAGGATGACCTCATATGTGCGGCAATCCTCCTGCCTCAGGCTCCTGAGTGTTGGGATTCCAGGAATGCGCTACTACATCTGGCCCAACTATACTATAGTATGTGTACAGTAAGTAAATATAGTGTATCATGTGTAATAAAATTGTTTTAAGTTACGTAGCTTAAGCAAGCAGTTGCTCAGAATGTATATTGATTCTTTGCAATTTTCTTAACAATCAGCACATTTTTAATGACAGCCTGCAATCATTTTTATTTAATTTAGAAATGTAGTGTCTGTACATTTTAACACTGAAATTGAGGTACATTGTTTAATCCATGTTAACTTTGCAACTTCATTGCTAAAACTTTGGTAGAGAGCTGTTGTGTGACTCTCATTGCGTGAATACTTTGCTATGTGTAGGTGTATATTTATCAGTTCATCTAGACAATTTGCAAGTTGATAACCAAAAAGAAGATTGAAATTTAATTTAATTTCAGAACTTAATTGCAGCTCGAAATTCATAAAAATTTTATATTGAGATACAACATTGAAATGAAAAGTATTGAGTGCAGAGGAATATAAAACAGATTCGTAAGATGAGAAGTTATTATAAATGGGGCAAGTATTTGTTATTGGAACATAACATGAATATTTTCAAAGCATCAGTGGAGTGATTTACAATACTTAGTTAGAAAACAAATACACAAGGAGATAAAGCCAAGCCTTGTTTTGTCACAGAGATATTTGAAAAAAGATTTATGGTCACACTCCAGGCAGTGCACTTAAAGAGTAAAGAAATTGCCAGATCCCCTGGAACAGATCAGAGAATTTTCAAAGCTAGGAATAGTTAGTGTGATAATTCATGCATCATGAAAATCTGTCCCTCAGATGCTGAGCATGTAACTTTCAAAGGCTTCCTGCTGACTGAAACTCTTAGCTTCCAGGGGCACATAAGTCATATAAGGGAAAAGGAAACCTTGAATTTAAATAAATAGGTAATGGAGATAAAATCTTGACATTAGTTTATATGCTAAAAAATTATACAGTCAATCTTAAATGTGCTAAAGCCAGCAGGATCATAAGCACAGTGTATAAAATGCATTATTTGTCTTATGGGGCTGTATGTACCTGAAAGTGATACAGAAGAAGTTTTTAGTTCCAAAGTATTCAGCATATTTTTCTATTTATGAAGAGACAAAACCTGTGTAATGTAGCTAATGTGCAATAAGCTTGTAGATTATTGATAGTCTTTCTTCTAAAAAAAAAAATCAGTAATTCTAACTATAGAATGGTTATTCTAACAATGAGGGAGCAGTCTAGGGCAAGAGTTAAGAGTGAGGGAGATGAGTTAGAACCTGGAGTCAAAGTTAGACGGAGATGCTGAAGAAGAGTGAGTGAGTGAATGATCTCCAATACTGTCAAGTCTAGTTGAGGAAGAAATAGCGAGAGGCCTGAGGGGATATGCCTGGAGAACAGAGAAAATCCCACGAAATATGGTGCCCAGCAGTTGAAGCAAGCTAGTGTTTTCAGAAGGTGGAGGTGATCAAATCTGTTGAGCTCTGCTGCTGGAATACAGTGCCAAGTAGGATGAAGGCTGAACTATGCCAATTGAGTGGGATTGCAAGGAGTTAACTGAAATACAGGGAAGTAGTTTTTCATTCAGTAAAGGGACAGCAGACAGATTACACTGGGAAGGGAAGTTAATAGCACAAAAATGTGGAGATTAAATTTATAAAATTTTTCACCACTTTAAATGCACACAATATATGAACAATAATATTTGATGGTGAGAATTTTTAAAATAGCTACTTTGGACAAATTCAGAGATAAAGTTATAGAGGAATAGAGTAATTATTGCAGTTTAAACTGCAGACTATGACTCTGTTATAACATTAATTTAGTGAGTAGTGAGCAGCATGAATAATAAGGGAAAGGATAAGAAAATACCAGTGCTCCATACATAGTAAAATAATGGTATATTACACAGTTTTTGTTTTTGTTATCTCTATGAGTTGCCGACTTCCAACAATAAGAACTGTATGTTGTGTGTCATTGTGATACTACAGAGTGTATATATATTATGTATAATATATAGGCATAATATGTATATATTGGACTGAAGTGTGATGTGTTTCTTGCTGTGGGTCATAGTAAATACAAAAATACCTATAAGATAAAAGTTGAACATGTTAGCATAGATTATAGGGAATGCAGGAAAGGCTTGAACCCTGTTAAATTTAGAGGAGTTGCTTCATTTTATTTCTATGGTTTCATAGTGGACTTAGCTCAAAATCCATATGCCAACGAGGCATGTTCTGAGGTGGTGTATTCTAGTGTTCTCCAGATCTGTATTGGTTGTTCAAGAATGTGTTGTTTAAATTCTACATATTTGTCAGTTTTCCAGTATTCTTTTTGCTACAGATTTCTACTTTAAATCTTTGGCAGTAAGATTAGATATTTGGTATGATATAAATCTTCATAAATTTGTTAAGACTTGTTTTGTGACCTGTGCTGGATAATTTTCTTTCAGCATTAAAGAAGAATGCATAGTCTAGTATGTTTGAGTGAATCTTATGTTTTATCTGCTTGGTTCATTTTGTGTAAATAGTATTGTTTATGTGAGGACAAATAAAAAGAACAAAAATTATATGGAGTTTGACATTTTGGAGAAAAAAGGACAACAAAGCTGAAGGCTCAAAGATTGAAGAACATTTAAAGTTGGGGTTCTTATAAAAGAGTGAAATGTTTGTGATTTTAGAAGTAGAAAAATTTTCAGTGTTAAGTTGAAAATATCTGGTGGAAATGCCATGAAATACCATTTATGATATAGCCTGGGACCCATCAGTATGTTATCGATTGTCCATGCGTGTGTTCAGTTTTATGAGATGATGATCAATACAGAAAAGGTGAGGACTCACTAAGGTAAGTAATAAAAATACTCAGTGGCCTGCATGGTGGTAAATGAAAACAAGGAACAAGACTAGAAGTACTTTCGTGAAACAAGAAAATAATGGTAACTCTAGTACTACTGCTACTGGTCCATGAAATGTCTAAGATAAGAATACCACCGGAGTACCCATTCTCCATTCAAAGTACCTGGACCCCATTTGTAGCTTCATCTCTCCATACTTCCATGACATTAATAAATTTACTTAGTTTCTCTACCGGCTTTACAGGATTTCTAACTCTAACAATGAAATGAATACATTTCTGCAATTATTAATGAAATAAATTTAGGTATTGCACTGCTATACTGCTTACACACTGGAAATGCACAATACGTGTTAGCTATTATCTACAGTTTTTTATAATAGTTTTTACATGAGAGAGCAATGGAAAATGCTTTTTAGTGATTCACCCCCCCCCCAAGTAAAAGAAACATTAGGGTAGGATGGTAGGTTAGAGAGATTTGACAATTTTTAAAGCAGTGTTCTAGCATTCCTAGAAGAAAAGTTTTATAGGGAAAAGAGGAGTGAACAGGGTGGGAATTTAGGGACATGGTGTACTGAGAATGGTAGCAATGAGCTAAACATAGGGATAACTTAAAGAGGTTATATCTTAACAGTACAATTGTGACAGTGCCACGCTATTCAGATAGACTGAACAAAAGCTGGGGTAAAAATTATAGATTTGGGGAATGTGGTAAATTGTGTCCATTACTTGTTTGGGCAAAGGAAGTGGTTTTGGCCTTATACAGTTCATAAATATGTGGTCTGAAGACAGGTCCTGTAGGGCCAGATGGGGTAAGAAATCTGTTTTTCTTCTAGTGTCAGTAGTTACACTGAAAATAGTCATGACTGCCAAGTGTGAATAAATAAACAAAAGTCACCTGGTCTTTATGGACGGTGGGAAGGAAAGCAATTTAATATAGTTCAAATATGTACCTAGGTGGTATATTTATTTCTCACTCTAGTAATTATTCTTTCTTTAGTACTGTTAAGACTGTTGTCATTAAGTTTGCTGTCATTGGTGATTTTCTTTCTCTCTAGTTAGCTACCATAGTTAAATAAAGACCTGTTCCTTTCAGTTCAGGGAACTTACAGTATTTGGAAATTATTTTTTTCCACATAATATGTTGCATTATTTTGCTTTATAAAAATATACTTCTGTCAATCAATGTGGAGATTGCTAAAAATCTAAAACTAGAGGTTCCAGTTGACCCAGTGGTAGCCCATCGTGGTATCTTTCTATAAGAATTAAAACCATCATACCACAGCTATATACGCACACCCATGTGTACAGCAGCACAGTTTGTAACAGATGCTGTTTAGAAACAGCCCAACAGCCTGTCAACCAATGAACAAATAAAGATATGTGTGTGTGTGTGTGTGTGTGTGTGTGTGTGTTTAATTCTGTGGAATACTACTCTGCCATAATGGATAAACCTGAGACATTTCTAGGTAAATGTATGCACCTTAAGACTCTACTTGTAAGTGAAATAAATTGGACACACATGTTTAAATACCAAATCATTTCTGTGATGTAGGAAGCAAAAGTGTAAATAAAGGTGAAAATGTATAACCATTATTGGGGAATGGAAAGAAAATGTTCAAATGTGGAGGGGAACAAGGAAGAGGAGAAGAGGAACGGGAGGAAGAAACAAGAAAACAAAAAAAATGGACGGAAAATGGAAACTATGCTTTTGTAAATAAGGAGGGAAATGGGTTGAAAGGAGGAAAGGAAAATGGAAAAAGGAGAAGAATCAAGATGTATCATGAATAGTTATACATTTCCTATGATGAATGTTATCATTATGTGTATCTAAAATATACTGGTAAAATTAAAAGGAAGCTTCTGTGGAAAACAAAAACACATTTCTGTTAAGAGCCTACTAATTGGTTAACTCACCATTTTGGAGGTTATGTAATAAAAAAAATGAAATCATGAAGAGCCACTAAATACAAACTAATGATTTTGTTGTTCAGTAGGATAACTAAATATATTATGTCTACATGCACAATTATTCCCATGAAACTTTACAAATTTTGCTCATTCTATGAAGTTCTCAGTACATTTGGTTCATCTAAAATGCTGCACTTGAAAAGAAGCCTAGGAAATGTGACAAGCAACTCATGCTTTTCTCACTAAATTGGCCCCTGCCCTGTGACAGCCCTCTTGACTTCCTTTCAGAACTCTCAAAATGAATTAAAATTAGCTTCAGGGTTGGAAAGACCTGGCAGCTTCATGAAGTATTCAGAAGCCATACCGTTTATTTTCTCCTGGGATCACAATCAAATAGTCAACAGAAAATCTTTCTTCATTGCAAATGTATAGACGTTTTAAGAAAACTCCATTTTCATAATAATATCAATGTAATACCTCATATAGGCATTTGCTTTGAGGGTCTTAAGAGACTATAGATATTTTTTAGTACAAAAACTACATAGTATTTTTCATGAAGTATTATCTAAAATTAGAACTGATAATTTACAGCTTTTTAAAAGGATTATAAAACTGCAGAGTCATCTTTCTTACTTTCCCCATTTCTTATTTGTGTGTCTTCCTGGGGATGTAAGACTTAACATGAGTGTTAAGATTAGATGCATGAGTATTCTTGAGATTCTTATTCTCACTCATACATGGTCCAGTTTCCTCTCATATAGACTTAGTCTGTATCTCTTTCCTAAGATTCAGGTTCTTATATCCTGTAAGTTTCCTGATAAAAGCACTTAAAAGTACCAAAGATATTTTAGATTTAATTTAAACCTGCAAGAGCAGGTTTATAATTTTTTTATTCACAAATTTAAAGTTTATTTTGTCCTTATACCATTTGGTACTACTGTATGTCCTATATCATCAAGCACAAGTTGATTCCAAGAGTAGTTACTATGTTCGTCAATTTATGCATGGATTAAAAATACAGTATCTATACGTAATAGAATCCTACTCAGCTATAAAAAAGGTGAACTTAAGACATTTTTAGGAAAATTGATAGACCTTGAAAACATAATGTTGAGTGAAATGAAACATATATAATTTTAAATACTATGTGATTGCTACCATTTGAGCAATACACAGTACAAATAAAAAGCAAAATAAAAAATTTGATAAAAGGAAATAGACCACTTGCAAATGGAAGGAAATTAACAGACAAGTGATTGGGGAGAGGAGGAAAATATATAAAAATATTTAGGGAGCATATTGTATACATACCAATTATTAGCAACAAATGTAATTTTGTATTGCAAATGTGAACTGAAGTAGTAATGATAATACAAATGAAAACAGGGAAAGTTATCTAGAGACGGAAGGATGTGCATTAGGAAGAGGAAGGGGAATAAAAATAATCAAAATATGTGAAGTACATGTACTTACTCCCTAAGACAGATGGAAACGTACTGCAAATACTTATAAAATTAAAAAAATAAAGCACAAGTTGAGTTTTCCTCCATTATTTCTATCAATCCATCTGGAAAACCAGTTAGATGTACTTTAAAAGTATGTTTATCAGTCTCTTTGTCTGTTTATATCCTTTGAAATTTAGTCAACATCATCCCTTTTCAGATTACTACACTCTCTTGACTGCACTGATGTCAGTTTTTGTTATGCTTTCCTTCCCAGACAAAGACCATT
The DNA here is from genome assembly GCA_004026965.1 of Petromus typicus. Classification (NCBI taxonomy): domain Eukaryota; kingdom Metazoa; phylum Chordata; class Mammalia; order Rodentia; family Petromuridae; genus Petromus; species Petromus typicus. Next base: position 132,254 of record PVIR01000278.1, read on the forward strand.
TCTCCTTCCCAATTAGTTTCTCTAGTAAAGTTTAAGGCAGGGCTCTTAGAGAGCTGGCTTGGCTCATGCAGGCATCCCAGAATCATGTGGTAGACCAGAGGGAAATGGTGCTGTAGGTTGTTAGGAGCAGCTAGGATGGAATTCTGTCTCTAAGAGAGTCATTCCAAGCCAAATCACAGGGACAGGGAGAAGGGAAGAATCAATTCCTAGTGATTGCTAAATCTTGGAAACAACCCAAATGTCCATCAACTGGAGACTGGATAAAAAAGCTGTGGTTCTTCTACACATTGGAGCATTACTCTGCCATAAAAAAATGATGTTTGCATCATTTATACTTAAATGGACATACCTTGAGGATACCCTCATAAGTGAAATAAATAGGACACAGATAGTAAATCTTGTATCTTTTCTCTGGTATGAGAAAAGAAAGATGTAAATGAGTTCTAGAATGTATGTTATGTATTGTGAAATAGAAAACACTCAAAGTGAAATAGGGGGAAGGGGGAAAATAATGAGATTATAACAAAAAAGAAAGGAAATAAATTTTATGTATATGGGGGGGTGGTAGGGTGGTAGGGCTATGGGAAAAAATGAGAATTAAGTTGTATCTTATACTGGCACAAATTCCCATTGTGGAGTGCAATTATATGTAATGTACCAATAGAGATTTCAATAATAATAATAAAAAGACATCAAAGCATTATTTCCAGAAGGGAAAATGCATATTGGGAAGAAAAAGACAATGCGTGTTCATCACTTCTATTTTTGTCCTCTGCTGTGAATTTTGTTTCCTCAACTTCATTATTAAAGCGTTAAACCAGATTTAGTTCAATGGCGCCACCATCTGCCCTGTGAGTGCAAGGTCCTGAGTCTAATCCCCAGATATCAAATACTAGGCTTATTTTTAAGTTTTATCATGACACTACTTTTTAAAACTTTGTTCATACTATTGTACTTAGGATACAGTTTGAGTCCCTTTTAATTGTTGGAAGGCTGTATACGATCTGGAGCCGGCACCTTCAGTTTCTCCTCATGCCATTTTTCCCTTCACTCCTAAAACTCTTAGGTGAAGTATTTTTAATGGCAATATTATTTTTAAAAGAAAAGTGATACAGATATAAACAGAAACAGAAAAACAAAGAAAATATGGGTGGTTTGTAAACTAATACAAAAATGTTCACTGAAAAGGGATTCCTGGCAGAAAAAAACCCTGAACACCCACAAATACAGTAAGTCCCTGAGTATACTGTACGACTGTATACTGTCATTGTGCAGTAAGCACTTAGCAGCACAACTGTGACAATGTCTGGAAGACACTGATGGTGATTCAAGGCCCTTTGGTATGTGTGAAAGCTTGCAATGCAGAGACTTACTGTAATGAAGGAAAATTATAGTCACCATGAGGAGAATGCTAGATTATTGTCCATTTCTCTTTTTTAATACATTGGAATTTTATTATTTAAATTTTTATAGGCATATGTTTATAGTACATAATGATTACATTTCTCATGGGAAGTTATTTCAAGAACTTTGGAGAGCATTGGCTATGTATTTTAAATTTTAAGTGATCTACCAAATATTACTGCACTCTGCAGGTTTGAATATATTGACTGCATTGAAAAGAAACTAATGATTTTAGGGATCTAGGTTTTTTTAATCTGGTCAGAAATACATTTTAACAGAATTTCAAGCCAGTCATAGTGGCATATTCTTCATTCACTAGGCTGAGGCAGGAGGATCACTACCAATTAAGGCCAGTCTGGGCTACGTAATGAGTTTAAAACCAGCCTACACAACATAGTGAGACCTTGTCTCAAACAAACAAGCAAAAAAAAAAAAAAAATCAAAACAAATAAAAAAAGAATTTGAACACAATAAGAGACATTGTAATAACATGATATTTTAAAAATGTATAAGAAATAGAACAGTGCTTCAGAGAATGCAACTTAAAAATTATAGAATATTGTGACCAATTATAGAATGTATATTTGGGATTGAATCTTGACCTACATGGTAATCATCAAGAAAAGTTTAAAGATAGATAGTCACTGATATGATACGTAAAGTACTAAAATAATTATCCCAGTTCTGGGATGTAGGTGGTATGGAAGAATGTGGAGAATAGACTGTAAAGCAAGAGAAAGATGAACTGTATATACACTGCCTTGGAACAGATGATACAAGCATTCTAGTCTCCCTGCCTCATCTTCATTTTCCCTACACTGGTGTATACAAGGAAGTGGCAAGCATTTTCTGTAAAGAACACAGAGTAAACCTTTCAGGCTTTCCAGGCAGGTTTCCGTTGCAACTTCTTAACTCGATTGCAGTGGCCATGTACAGTATATCATCACATGGGCACAGCTGCTTTTCGGCATGATTTTATTACCTAATCGGGCTACATTTGGTTCACAGGTTTCTTTGCTGTTGAAGTATGTAGATTCTCACTTAGTAGCAAGTTAGGTCTTAAATGGTTCATTCCATGAGTTTCTTTATTATCTACTTAAAATGTCTATAAAAACAAAAATGCAAAAACTGTCTTTATATAATTTATTTAAACATTTATATAATATCTAGTACATTTTGCAGCTATAAGAATGAAAAGGATAGTGATTTTATTTAGGCATTTTAAAAATGCAGCTAATAAATGCTTAAAGAAGGAAGTAAAAAAATCATGATAAGTCACTGAAAGTATTAAATACTGCAATATAAGAGTAAGCAGCAGCAGGAGCACAACTTTAAGCTGAGTATTCGAGGAATAGTTTCTAAAAAATAATATTTGAGATAACCCCTGAATAATGAAAAGAAGAACATAATATGAACCTAGGAGAAAAAATTCTTGCAAAGCATTCTGTTTCTCTAGAGAGCCTAAACTAATTCATTAACTTTTTAACAAATTTTAAGTGTGCAGTGTAGTATTATTAAAATTAGAACTTTGTACAATAGAACATACTCATTTTGCTGTATTGAACTATAAGGTTGTTGATTGTTAATCCTTTGTTTTCTTTCCCCCTTCCATGAAAACCACCATTCTATTTCATTTGATATATTTGATGATTTTAGGAACCTTAATGGTTATGTGTATTTTAGACTTAGTTAGTACTTGTATGAATTCATGGCATTAGAGAGGTAATAGCATAGTATGAAGGCAGACTTGATCATATCTGTGGTTATTTACCAAATATTCGTAATGATTGAATCAGTATTAATGTTGTGAAATCAATTATCTGTGTATGCACCAGTTCATTTTTTGATATCTACTTTTAAAAAAAAAATTGACTTTATTGGTACATTTTATACATACAGTATGATCACATTCAACACCGAGTTCAATCCTTGGTAATGCCAAAAAAAAAAAAATGGTCAAGGATTTAGCTCAAGTGGTACTGTGCCTATTTTGCAACATGAAGAATTTGTACCTGTACATGATACATCTTCTCATTTTTCCTCTTTCCCGTACCCTCCCTACAATCTCTGCCTCCCATATATAAGCTTTGCTTTCTTTTTTTCTACTATTGAATTTTTCTTTCCCTTCTTTACTTTCCCCTACTTGCCCTTGCCCTTTCCCTTTTGTTTGTTTTCTTCCTATTTCACATCACCTATTATACATTTTGACATTGATTTACACCTTCAGTTTTTCATAACAGGAGAAAAGATATGGTATTTACACATCTGTGTCCTATTTATTTTGCTTAAATGTATGTTCTCAACATAAATCCATTTGAGTATAAATGACTCAAATTTATCATTCTTTATATCTGAGTAACACTCCATTTCATAAAAAATAATGTCTTTTATATGCAGTTGATGGGCATTTGGGCTCTTTCCAACGTGTAGCTATTACAAACTAAACTGATACAAACATAGGTGCATTTCATGTATATACCTAGCATAGGTGTACTTCTTTTATGTATATACCTAGCAGGGGAATAACTGGGTCAAATGAGACCTCGAATCTTAGTTTTTAAAGGAATCTCCACATTGACCTCCATAGTCTACATTCCCACCAACAGTGGAGAAGGGTTCCTTTATCCCAACATCCTGCCAGCATTTGTTGTTGGTTGATTTCACATGACAGCAGTCATTCTTTGTAGAGTTAGATGGAATCTCAGTGTTGTTTTCATCTTCATCTCTTATATGAGCAACAGTATTGAACATTTCTCCATATATTTCTTAGTTGCCTTTACTTTTTCATCTGAAAAATTTCTGTTCATTTCAGATGTCCTTTTTTGAGCTGGGTCTTTGAATTGAGGGAGGCTGATTTTTTTAAAGTTCTTTAAATAATCTAGATAGTAGTCTTTTGTCTGAGGAATAGTTGGTAAAAATTCTTTCCCATATTGAAGGTTATCTTTTTGCTCTGCTGGTGTTTTCTCTTGCTGTGCAGAAGCATTTTAATAAGATGAGATCTCTATCCAGTCTTCCAACCCAAATGTCCATCAACTGGAGACTGGCTAAAGAAGATGTGGTTCTTTTACAGTATGGAATATTACTCTGCCACTAAAAATGATGATTGAGTCATTCACATGCAGATGGATGTACCTTGAGGACATCCTCATAAACGAAATAAACAGGTCACAGATGTGTAAATATCATATCTTTTCTCTGATATGAGAATATGAATTTGTAAACGAGTTGTAGTATGTATAGTTGATATTGCGAAGTAAAAAATATTTAAAAGGAAAGAGTGTAAGGGTAAATTATGAGGGGAAAACAAATGTGGTAATAATAAAGAAAAAAGAAAACAAAGATTGTGTATATAGGGAACGGGGGGATGCAGGGCGGGAGGAACAGGGAAAAAATGAGAATTAAGTCATGTCATATTCTGGTACAAACTGAATGTCAAATGTGATTATGATGTGTATTCATAATGTACCAATAAAGACAATTGAAAAAGGATAAGATCTCACTTGTTGTTTCCTTCTTCTAGTTCCAGTGATGCTGAGGTTTGTTTATGAAATTTTTCCCTATGCCAATGTCTTCAAGAGTTCTACCTAACCTATTTTCCAGCAGGTTTAGTGTTTTTGTTTTAATATTTAGGTCTCTAATCTACTTTGATTTTAGTTTGATCCATGGAGAAAGAGATGGATCTAGCTTTAATCATTGGTAAATTGAAACTCAGTTTTTCCAGCACTATTTGTTAAAGAGGCTATCTTTCCTCTATTGAGGGGCTTTGTCTCAAAGATGAGGTGGCTTAGTATATCTGGAATTGTTTCTGGATATTCTTGTCTGTTCCACTGATCCTTGAGTCTGTTTTTTGCCAGTAGTATACCATTTTTGTCACAGTGGCTTTGTAGTATAGTTTCAGGTTGGGGATTGTGATACCCCTGCCATGAACTTGTTGCACAGGATTGCTTTTGCTATTTAGGTCTCTTGTAGTTCCAGATGAATTTTTGGATTATTTTCTGTACCTTTGTGCAATGTGCTGTTGGGATTTCAATTGCAGTTGCACTGAATCTATAAAGTAGTTGTGGGAATATAGTCATTTTGATGATATTTGTTCTTCCTACTCAGGAACAAGGGATGTCTTTCTATTTACTGATGTTCTCTTCAATCTCCCTTTTCAGAATGCTGTAGTTTTCAGAGTAAAGATCTTTCACAGTTCTCCAGAAGACAGGAAATTGAAAAAAGCAGGAGTGGCTATCTTATTAGCAGACAAATAGATTTCAAACCAAAACTAATTAAGAGGACAGAGATGTATACTACATTCTAACGCAGGGAACATTGTAAGAGGAAAAGATAACATTTATTAATATTTATGCACCAAATCCTAGTGCACCCAACTATATAGGACAAATATTAATGGACCTGAAAAGCCAGATAAGCACTAATATAAAGTAGTGGGGGACCCCAAAACCCCACTGTCATGAATAGATAGACTGGACAAAAAAAATCAGTAATGAAATACTTGAACTAAACTACACTTTTGAACAAATGGACTTGATAGATGTCTACAGAATAGTTCACCACACAGTGTCAAAATAAATATTCTTCTCAGCTGCTGATTGGTTTTTCTCCAACATAGACTACATGCTAGTTTATAGAACACGTTTGTGAAGAATTTGAAGTTATCTCAAATTCACTGATATTCAAATATCAGTGTCAAACCACACTGCCTTTAAATTGGAGATCAATAGCAAAAGAAATTCCAGGATCCTCACAAACACATGGAAATTGAACAACAACCTTCTAAACAAGCAGTGAGTCACAGAAGAAATTAAAGAAAAAAAGCCCAATTTCTACAATTAAACAATAATGCCAATACAACTTAGGAATTTATGGGAAACAATGAAAGCAGTTCTATGAGGGAAATTCATAGCAGTGAATGCTCATCCTAGAAATACAGAGTGGGAGTTCAAATAAACAACCTAACTCTGAACCTCAAAAAGAGTAGCAAGATAAACCCAACGCTTGTATAAGGAAGGGAATTATAAGGATTTGAGCAGAAATTAATGCAGTGGAAATTAAGGGAATGATACAAAAAATCAATAAGTTGTAAGAGTTGGTTTTTTGAAAGAATAAATAAAAATGACAAATCCTTAGCCAACCTTATCAAACAAAGGAAGAAAAAGGGTCAAATCTATGCAATCAGGAATGAAAAGAGGAAAATTACTACACATCCAGCAGAAATTCAGAGGATAATAAATACCCACTTTGAGAATCTGTACTCTAGTAAGATGGAAAGCATAGAAGAAATGGATAGATTCCTAGACATATGAACTTCCAAAGTTGAATGAAGAAGATATAAAAAGGTTAAGCACATCAGTATCAGTATGTAAAATTGAAAATGTAATTAAAATTTACCAACAGAGAAAGTCCTGCTCCTGATGGTTTTCCTGCTGAATTGTTTAAAACTTTTAGAGAAGAGTTAATGCCACTACTTTTTAAACTCTTTAATGAAATTGGAAGGGAAGCAATATTTCAAATTCATTACTGGAAGCAACCATCACCTTGATTCCAAAAGAGAGGAAGACCCAACCAAAAAAGAGAAATACAAGCCAATATCCCTAGTGAACACTGATGTAGAAAATCCTTAGTAAGATACTGGAAAGCAGAATACTGAGAATCATCAAGAAGATCATACACCCTGACCAAGTTGGATTCATCCCAGGGATGCAAGGATGGTTTAACATATGTAAATCAATAAATGTAATGCACTATATTAATAGACTCAAGGACAAAATCAAATGATCCTCTCAATAGATGCAGAAAAAGTGTTTGACTAAATCCAACACCCATTCATAATCAAAACCCTCCAGAAAATTGGAATGGATAGTCTTCATCTTAAACTGATAAAAGCTATTTATGAGAAACCAATAGCCAACATCATACTAAATGGTCAAAACCTTAAACCTATTATGCTAAGATCGGAAACAAAACAAGGATATCCACTATCACCACTCCATTAACCACAGCAATTAGAGAAGAGAAAGAAATGAGAGGACTGAAGATAGGTAAGGAAGAATTTAAACTGTCATTATTTGATGACATGATACTCTAATAGAAGATCCTAAAAACACAACCAGAAGACTACTCTTCTTAATCACCAGATCTCAGCACAGCTAGATACAGAGTCAACGCTCAAAAATCAGTAGCCTTTGTATACATTAACAAACTCACTTAAAGATAAATCAGGGAATCAATTCCTTTTGCAATAGCATCCCCCAAAATGAAATATCTAGGAATCAGTATATAACACTATCAATATTCCTATACTGTGAGTCCTGTTAAGGAACACACTCAACAGAACTTTTTCTGTATTTACTTCATTGCTTTGGAAATGGTGATATTTAAATATATTATGAAATATATTAAAATAAGTAGCTTGAATTTAAAATGCATGAAGAAAGAGGTACTCATGAGATTTGTGTGCTCCTGGCATCCTTCTGGGAATTTTTGCTGTCAGCATAGACTGTAAATATTTAATCTTTTCCAGAAGTTATCCTCAAAGACTCAATCCATTAACTCAAGTGCATGCTACAAAGTTATATTCATATATTATTGACAACACATGAGAAAAAGAAGGAAAGAAAATGAAATTATTTTTCTATCAAATACTATGATTTAGAGATGTCTGTATTCTATGAGTTTATTTTAGTACTTGGCAAAACTGGTGCATCCTAAATTCAGTTTTGTTGAAGTCTGTGAACTAATGAATAAATGAATGAGTATATTAACTAGGGTTCAATTTAAAATGCTAACTCCTTCCCTTTTATCTTGAGAAACATCCTACCAAAGCTATTACAGTTTCCAGTGAATTCAGTGATTTCAGGAATGTTTTCTAAATGCCAGTAGATGGCAGTCCCTGTTCACTTACTATCTTTAAAAGAACTACATCAAGTTTAAAAAGTAGGGATGAAAATGGAAACACATTTTTAAATTCAGCACATTATGTTTATTTCATTTTTATGAATGGATTTTGAAAATAAATTATGGAGAAGCAGGAAAAATTAAAAAAATATTTTTTAAATTGAAAATAAGCCATCAAGCACAATTGATAAGCAATCAAGTACAAACTAAATCATTAATTTTCACATCAGTGAGTTATATTTTGATTACATGACACTGTGTGTTTCTTTCTGAAAATAAACTTTTCTATAGCCACATGACAAATGCAATTTTCCCTAGAAATGTCAGCTAGTCTTTTGCCAACCTGGGTATTCTGGTGAAGTAGCGTTCAGTTTTTAAATTTTGGGGACCCCTTTTGTCATGAGCCTGTTACCTTGGAGAATACCTAGGGAATGCCTCACACTATTTTTATCTCTAAAATGTTTAGAATTTGTGAAGTAGTTCAGATGTTGCAGACCTCCAGTCTAGTGCATGTCCTCACACTAAAGCATAGAACAAATAACCTTCCCAATAGGAGTGCATTACATATTTCCACAGAAATTCTCAATATGTGGAATACACTGATACATCCAAATTGCTTTTCCATTACAGTAGTTGCTAGGGAGCAAACTGAGACCGCCAATTTCATTTCCTTTAGAAAGTTTCTTTATTTGAAACGTACATCATGAGTTCCAGAATAACTTCCACAACCTCTTCCTTCCTCTCATTAAATTCATCATTTCTTCATCAACTTTAGTCCTTCCACGCTGACCCCCTCTAATGGGGAGAAACATGACTAAAACCTGGGGAACAATTCAGCATTTAAAACATGGTTTCTGGTTTCCAATTGATTTCTTTATATTCTCTTATTTAGTTTATTCTACAATTTGTCAACAATTAAAAACATCAGAAACCTTAATTGAGTTGTAATCTACAACTATTATTAACTAGATAATACTAGTTCTGGCAAAAATGTATTTCCCTTATATGGGATAGCCTCTCATGTACTGTTCATGCAATTTGTTTCTCTGAAAATAAGCAGCTGGGAATGAATAGTTGGACTAACTGTATATTGTATTGAGTTATTGTTACGGCTTCTATCTAGATTTCCCACAACACCTCATGAGCTCATAGATGGGGCTTTTGGGAGGTGACAAGATCACTAATGTATGATACTGGTTTAGTCCACTGATTAGCATTGTGGGGAGATCCATATTGGGAGAGGGATGGAACCAACTAGTAGGGTTGCAGCTGGGGTGGAATAAAACAGGAAAAAGAAGAAAACTTCATTGCTTCCTATCTGCCACACCATGAGCTTTTTCTCCTTTGCCATGATCCTCTGCCATGGACTAGCAGACTAGACTACTTCGACTATAAACTGTGAGCCAAAATAAACCTCTCCTCCTGTAAATCATGAGTGTTATGTATTTTGTCCCAGTAATAAGAGAGTAATTAAGAGAGTTATGTATTTTTATTTCACTCTTACTGTTTGGAGGATGTGTGAAACCAGCTGTATACTTACTACAGAAACAGGAAATAGCAGGAGTGATAGAAAATCACAAAAGATGAGAAAACACTCCATATCTGATGGATATATGTGTTTTCTATTGATGTAAGTAAAATAATAGAAAAAACAGGAGCTAACAACTACAGCTCCATGTTTTATTATAATTTTGACATTTGTGTGTTTCCCTATCAAACCTTGGGACTTTTGAAGGCAAGAAAATTTTCACATTAATTTATTTATGAAGCTATTTGTATCAGTCTTTTATAATAGTCACTTGCTGCATATTTAATATATGACTGAATGAGGATAAATGATGGATAACACACAAGCTCTGTCTTTAAGAAACTTAAAGTATGTAAATAAACCACATAAAAAATAAGGTCAGTGAATTATAGATGCAATGATAGAAATATGAGTAGCTATAGTGGAGTTCTTTAAGGACAGAGAGGGACTTTCCATCTATTGAAATTATAAGGAGAAAGAATAAATAGTATTTTTTGGGAAATATAATTTAATTATTTTTGAGACTTTGGTATGTTGACTTTGAGGTATTCTACACAAAAGGATCAATATAAGAATTATGAAAGATCATATATAATATAATTATTTATTTGAAAACTAAATTTATACTAAGGCCCTAAAATATAGGTAAAGATACTATCAGAAAAGTGTTGCATGTCCATGAATAATAGTAAGGTTTCCAGGTTTAGCTCTAGTGGTACCACGTCTACACTGGAAGGACAAGGGCCCGAATTTGATCCCTGACACTACCAAAAAAAAAAAAAAAAAAAGATTTTGTTATTTGGGCCCTTTATTATATTATTTGAATTCCTTGTCAAGAATAGGTCCTATGCAGGAAGTTGACAGGATCTCAATTACTTTTATGAAATTTCACTGTCAGAGATACAGTGGACAGATTCAGGTGTTAGAATTTGACAACAAAGAAACCAGTCTGTATTTATTCTTCTTAGAAGTAGCTATTCTTTTGAGTTGTGTATATTTTGATAGGATTTTTTAATTTGGAAAGGGCCTAATTTTTTTAGTTCTTTATATATTCTTGATTATTAATCATCTGCTTGTGGCATAGCTGGCAAAATTTTTTCCCCATTCTGTAAATTGTCTCTTCATTTTGTTGGTTTTTTTTTTTTTTTTTTTTTTGCTGAGCAGAAGCTTTTTAATTTTATTATGCCATTTGTTGATTCTTGGTATTACTTCTTTTGCTACTGGGATTCTGTTCAAAAAGTATACTGTCAGTAAGTACTTGGAACATAATGTAATAGTGTAATAAGTATTGTTAGTCTCAATTGCTTAGTTATGACATTTTTTCATAAAAATATATTGTATAAAAAAGAATATCTGTCTGAGGGCTTTGTTACAATTTAGGTGAGAGGTGAAAGGTGCATAAATTAAAGAGAATGAGATGAATCTAGGACAAAAAAATACATGCTTAGTTTGGGTAAATTTGGGCAAAAGTGACCATAGGCTTCCAAGAAGAAATATATGACAAGAGAAAGCTCTAGGGATCTAGCATAAGAATGATATGAATGAATGACTAAACCCAGGGATATGGAAGACATGACCTAGAGTGAAAAGAAAGAGAACAGAAGAATCTTCACCATGATCTAGCACAGGAGTTGTTGTTGTCTAATACAGGAGTATTAGTTGTGAAACTGAATTTTTCAAGTACGTTTTGTCATTTCTGTAATATTATTTGCAGACATAAGGGTGATCACAGAAAAATTCATGTTCTATTCTGTATCTTTCAAGACACATCTAGGTATCAGATGAAACAGGTTTAACGTGAAATAATTAGAGAATAGTTTGGTCAAGGATTAGAGTTTTTGTAGGAGGATGTATCATGGAAACATAGGCTCCACCTTTAAGAAATCTTTGTGATTTTACTCACGGATGTGTTTTTTTCCCCCTACTTTGGTGCTGCCAATTGTTAATTAGATATTTGTGGAACAGGACTGAGAGCATAAAAAGTAAAAGGAAATGAGGAATTAACTTATAAAATATGAGAGCCAGAAGGACTTCAGGAATCACTTGATAAAGTTTTTTTAAAAGTTTACTTTTTTTCCTAGTAGAATTACATTTTACCAAAACATTCAGTGTATAAAATCAGTGTACAATACTGATAAAGTATAGTTCAATTACTTCAAGAGTATCCAATAAAATTAGGTTTATAACCATGATATGTTTTGCGTTTAGTGAGACAAGTTTAGTAAGTTTAGTAAGTTTGTTTTCATCAATACATATTTCTAAATATCCAGACTTGGTTGTTAGACATGCCAGTCACAGTTGGCCTCAGAGTCCAATTTATTTTGTTTTTATTTTGGTTGTATTTTTCCAAGAAAATCATGAGTCATACAAATAATTTTTTGTAAATTGTAACTGGGGTTTTAAAAAATGTGTAAGTTTAGGATCTTAGGACACTCATCAAATAGACTATCAAGAATTTCAGGGATCCTTAACATTTATCTATTAAGGTGTGGATCATAATTAAGAATATCATAATTAATCTGTTTTGTGTATTACAATATAAGAAGAATTTTGAGGTTTAAATTTGACTTAAAAGAGGCTTACTCATAAGCTTCTGGGATTGAGATTCAAATTTCATTGTTTGAATGAAATTTGCTTTTTGAATTTCATTGGACTATTTCAAGTTGTTTAATTTTCTTCATTCACTTTTGGTAATTTAAACAGATCTGGGAATCTGCTACTTGTTCTAAATTTTTCACTTTATTGGAGTACTGATTTTTGAATAGTTGATAAAAGCCTGAATTTTAGTGGTATTTATTTATTTAATTAAATCAATTAATTTATTTTTTGAGACAGGGTCCGGCTTTGTAGTTCAGGCTGGCCCTGAGCTCAGCCTCAAACTCACATCACAGCAACCTCCTGCCTCTGCCTCCCGAGTGCTAGGATTACAGGTATGAGCCACCTCACCCAGCACTGTGATATGTGGTACTGATTACTGCTGGGCCTGAGTCCATTCCCAGTATTGTGTGTGGTTACCGGGGAATCAAACCTGGGCCATTGTGTTTGCAAGACAGGCGCCGGAATCACTGAGCTAAATCCCCAGCCCATTAGTGGTATTTATTTTGATTTTACTTTTTCATTTCTAATCGCCTTGATTTGTGTCTTTCCTTTTTGGAAAATGTAGCTAAGAGTTTTTCTATTTTATTCATTATTTAAAAGAATCAGCTCTTTATTCGCTTGTTCTTTATATTTAGTCTCAGTTTCATTAATTCCTTCTATCATTTTTAAAATCTCTCGGGCAAGCTTTAGCTCTGGGTTCCTTTTCTTCTAGAAAGGTAAACTTCACTATTGGGTTATTTACTTGGGCTAATTCTGGGTTTTTTTGATGTGAACATTCAGAGTTATAAACCTTGTAAGAATGCTTTCATTGTGTTCCATAAGTTTTGGTATTTTGTTTTGGAATTATCATTTCATTCCATGAATTGTCTAATTTTTTTTTCTTTTTGGTCTTTTTCTCTTTTATTATTCAAGAGAGTACTGGGGTTTTTCTTCTTGTTGTTGTTGTTTATTTTTATTTATTTATTTTGGTAATACCTGGGATCATACTTACAACCTTATACTTGTAAGTCGCAGCATCACAGAGATAAATCCCTGGATCCTAAGAGAGTACTGATTAATTTTCATACATTTATGTAATTTCTCTGGTTTCTTTTGTCTTTGTTTTCTAGTTGCATATATACTATATCTGATAATATGCACGAAATCATGTTGATTCTTTTCAGTTTACTTTATTATGGTTTGTGAGCTAGAATGTGGTCTGTTTTGTAGAAAGTCCCATGTGCTTCTGAAAAGAATGTGCACTGTGTTGTTAAGTGGAGCACTCTTTAGACATTTATTAAGGACATTTGTTTAAAGATGTAATAGGACCCTGATATTTCTCTTTTTGTCTAATTGGTTTTTATCTTTGTGACAGGTGTGGTTTTGAGATCACTTACTATAATTGCATTCATGTTATTTGATATTTTATGTCCATTAATGTTTGTTTTATGAAGTTGGGTGCATTAGTATTTGGTTCATATAAGTTGAAAATTGTAATCACTTCCTGTGGAATTGTTCCCTTAACTGATATAGCAAATTTCTTTACTGTTTCCAATCAGCTTTGGCTTGAAGTTCATTTTTTTCTGAAAATAGGATAGCTGTTCCTGTTTGTTTGCAGGTCTCCCTTGCATGGAGTATTACTTTTAATCTTTTGATATTTAGTCTGTAAATTCTTTTTAGGTTAATGTGTTTTTTGTATACAGCATACTATTGGATTTTGTTTCTAGATTCATTCCTCCAATCTGTGTCTATTCATTGGGTTATTTAAAATATTCCCATTGAGAGTTATTACTTGAAGGTATTGGCTTATCCTATCAGTTTATTTTTTCCTGTTGTTATTTCCCTTTCCTCCCTTTCTACTTAAGCAATCTTCTGGCTAGGACTATAATTCTACTAGACTTTTGGGCATTATTATGTTCATTGTTTTTTTCTTTCTAGAAATTTTTGGAGTGCTCTTTTGCGGTCTTGAATTTCTTTTTGTGCTCTTTTTCATGGAAATACTTCATTTCTCTATCCATTTTGAAAGATAATTTTTCAGGATATGTCCATATGCATTAGAATTTATTTTCTTTTAAGGGTTGAAATACTTCACTGCAAGCTTTCTTGGCCTTTAAGGTTTGTTTAGAGAAGTTTTCTATAATTTTAATACGTTAATCTTTAAAGTTAGCTTCTAGACAAAATCATTTAAATTTTTCTTTTGGTTGATGTATTTAGACAATTAACTCTTCAAGTGATGATTTACATCATTCTATTAATGTGTAATATCCTTATAATTTTCTAACTGAATTTTCTTTGTTTTTGGACCTTTTCCCATCTCTAGTGATTTTGATTATTTCCTGATCACATGTTATCCTCTTCCTCAGCAAATCTTTTAATTCTGTTTTTAATGGTTGCTCTGGAGTTTGTAAGACACATTCTAAACTACTCTATTCCCTTTTAATACTAATATGCTTCCATGTATTATAGATAACTTATAAGAAATTATTCCAAATTCTTCCCTTTAACTTTTGTGATGTTATCAATTACTTTACTTATCTATCTACTATAATCAGTCAATGTAATTTAACATTTATTTTTTAAACAATGAGATATATTTTAGATCAATTATTAATAAGATGAATAAAAAGTTTATCTTCAATTATTTCTTCTCTTATGTTGTTTTAGTCTAGATCCAAATACCTGAGGAGATTCTTCTCAGATTCTTACGCTCAGAATGTTGTCAGTTTCTAAATAAAAAGCCTGTGAAGTTGTGCCAGGAACCCCTAAAATTGAGGTTTCAGCAGTTAAGCTTTTTAAGCTAGTCCACTCAAGCTCAGTGATTTTAACAAAATTACTGTTTCTCTGTTCCTATCACAGAGTGGCTTCAGCAACGTTTATTCCAGGTGAGACTCACAGTTACCATATATCTTTCTACCTTCAGATTTGGAGTGCCCTGAAACCTCAGTTTTCTGAAGGGATCCAAGAAAATATAATTAATTCTTTATTTTGCTTAACTATTTCTTATTGTAAAGAATGAATTAATGGGCCAGGAATTTAGCTCAGTGTTTCCAGCATCTGCCTTGCAAGTGCAAGGTCCCAAATTCAATCCCCGGTATCACATAATACAGTGCTGGGCGTGGTGACTCATGCCTGTAATCCCAGTAACCAGTACCACACATCACAGTGCCAGCGTGATGGCTCACATTTGTAATCCCAGCACTCAAGAGGCAGAGACAGGAGGATTACTGTGAATTTGAGGTTAGTCTGGGCTACATAGTGAACTCAGGACCAGTCTGAATGACAAAGCGAGACCTTGTCTTAAAAACAAAAAGAATGAATTAATGACTTAAAAAGTACTTTGTATATTAAGCTGTCATTGATATGTTGAAAGTTGAAAAGTCCACATTTCAATTACTTTTATATAAAAATTTATTTTGGAAGAAAAAGAAAAAAATTGCAAATATCTGAAACCTCTCTATGATTGTATGTATGTTTCTTTATCTTTTTCTGAGAAGAAAGATTAGTGTGATAGAAGGATTACAAGATCACTTACCCTGATTGTTTTTCATGGTTGGATAGCATGGGAGAAAAGAAAATTATTAGATTAGCTGCTGTAATTTTTTTGTTTTGTGTCGGTAACTTTATCACAAAAGCACAGATCACTTCTACTTTGATTATTATTAAAAAAGTTGTATAGTTTGCCAGGAGCATTTATAATTCATATTCATGAATAAGGATGATAAACCTTTAAAAATAGGAGTGTTCTAAATGCCAGGATAAGAAACATGACCTTTATTTGAAAGCAAATGTGTGGTACTAATGAATTTTGAACAGGGAGATAATATAATTTGAATTCTGCTTTAGGAAACTTATTTAGATGGTGTGTGTTAAATGGGATAGAATACTGAATAATTCTTTTGAGAAGCTATCAAAATGAAGAAAATTATGGTATTATCTATTTGTACAGTGCATTATGAATTATTAAATAGGTTCACTTATATGAACTCATTTACTTTTTTAGGTTCTATTGTGATCCAGGAAGACTAGAGTTTTACTTTTCATTTTGAAATTTAGACACTGTCTGTAAATAAGTTAAACAATAAACTTTGTATTAGTCAGTGTTCTTGCAGCTAAAACACAGTATACTGATAACTTAAAGGAGGAAGGTTTAATATGGCTCATGTTTGAGAAGATTCAGTTCATGGTTGTCTAGATCCAAGCAGAAGACAGTGTGATGAGATGATGTGGTGGACAAAAGTTGTTTAGTCCATGCCAGCCAGAAGCAATGTGGAGAGGAAACAGCCAGAGAGGAAGGAGGAAGGAGTCAGATATAGAGCTCAAGGCTACTCCTTCATGTGCCACTATTCACTCTCAAAAGAGTGTTTAATCCTTTTGGTGGCTTCAAAGCCAATTAAGTTGAAAATTCACCTTATTCATCTTGTGACTTAGCCATATAGTTCATATATTTCATTTTTTCTCTTCTACCATGTAAGTACTGCATGAAGACAAAAAAATCAATCATTCCTACGAAGCTAGAGTTTATGAAGTACTTTTCTGGAACAATACTAAGCTTATAAAAATATGTTTCAAAGAAAACCATTTACATAAAATCCTAACAGTGATGCATGGTAAAAATGAGTAAAGAGATATAATGAAATTAATTAGCAGTGCATTTCATCTTGGACTTTTATGATATTGTTACTGCCCTAAGTAGTAGCTATTAATTTCCTATTTTGTGGGTGAGGAAATAGAGTTTTATTCTATTCTGGGTTTGTTTTATTCTATATTTGATACTGTATTTCTTCTTGTGAATGACCTAGGTGATAATGTCTTTTTGACATTACTTTTTCTGTTGTATCTTTTTTGTATGGAATGAGACTTTATGGAAAAGAATGTGTTAAACATGTGTGCTATCTACATTGGTTTGCCCCACCATTCTAGGAAGTACAGTCACCAAATTGTTTTCATCTATCAGCAATGAAATGGTTTCTTTCAGCTTCAGAGAGATGCCTCAGGAATCCAACACAGCTGCCCCACAATCTAAATTCTTGCTTAGCCAAATGTGGCTTCCGTTCTCTTCCTTTTACAGGTGTTGCTCTTTAATGCATATTTTATACTTCAAATTTCAGCTTAACAACTCCTTCTGAAGAGCCCGTTTTGTTACAATTAATAACATAAATAGTATAAAGAAGCATGTAGCAGGCAGGGATTTTGGAGTTGGACCAGTCACCACATTTTTGGCAGTGAAGAGACCAGCACTCAGGGAGACCATAGACAACCTTTTGCCAGAAGATGACACTTTGACCTGTGATGATTGTGATGGTGTGGCAGTGGAAGAAAATATACTTTTTATTGTAATGTATTTATCTTTTTCAAGATATGGGGAAAATATTAAGGATAAGGATAATATTTTGACATTTACTGTTTTATTGATTTGTTATACAAAGATAATAAGAGCTGAGTTTGCATAACATGTTATGACAGCCAGAAGGTCTTTCTGCTTGCATCACTGAAGAACTTATTTTCATTAGCAGTGGAGTAAAGAAATCCAAGGACTGACCTTAGGACATCAGAATGGATTTCTTTTTTTAGGTTTTTTTGAGACAGGGTCTCGCTTTGTGGTTCAGGCTGGCCCTGAGCTCAGCCTCAAACTCACATCACAATCCTCCTGCCTCTGCCTCCCGAGTGCTGGGATTACAGGCGTGAGCCACCACGCCCGGCAGAATGGATTTCTTATACAATAGTTAAATACTGAGTTATGATGGGTTTCTTAAGGCCAAGATAAGAGACCTGATTGGGAAAATCTGGGAACCTTGGCAAGATTGAGAATACTTGGCAAGTTGCATGAGAATACTTTAAAATATTTTTAAAATTGATTTTATTTATGATCATATTCAACATTGAGAGTTTATACCTGTACACGACATATCTTGATTCTCATTTTTCCCATTTCCTTGCCCTCCCTACAACCCCAACCTTCTATATACATATGTTTTGTTTCTTCTTTTTTAGCATCGGATTTTTTCTTTCCCTTCTTACTTATCCCTACCTCCTTTTGAACATTTTCTTCCTGTTTCAAAATACTTATACATTTTGGGACTCATTTACACTTTCAGTAAGTAGCTCTCAAATATTTTGAGGCCTTAGAAATGTCTGAACCTTCTTAGTGATCCTAAAAGTTCCACCCTTCCTATAAGAGACACCGTACTCTGTAGAGTCAAAGTCCAGGCAAAAATTTGGTGGGTGATTTTTCAGATCCACCTCAAGGCAGTTGCAAAGCTTTTCCTGGAAGAACTCTGAAAAGAGCCTTCTTCCCTACTTCATGTCTGCTGCATAGCTGCTATGGCTGTTTTTTAGGTGAGAGTTGCAGTGAAGAACTTGTTTGGGACCAGCCACGCTTATATTCACACTAAGGTGCTTTCAACAAGACTCAGTTTATCCATTTTGCCTAAGTACTTGAAGAAATTAACCACTGAAGTATCAGTGCCTCTTTTTTTTTCTTTGTGAATAGTTTTGCTTTTTTACTTTCAATTTGGGTCATTGTTCTAATTGATCAACATAACAGTCAACGACATACAAAATTGGCACTGTAAGCAGTGTGTTCAATTACACACAGTAATTCTCACAGAATTGAAATGTCTGTGGGAGTGTTCCACTAATGAGTCTTTCTTAATGTGTTCTACTGGGTTCTGTATAGAAACTTTTAATCCAAAGGGGACTATTGGTCTTTCTCCTTAGTTTTTGACTTCACAGCAAATACATCTTATGGATCAAATTAAAAATCACTAGAGCAGTGTAGATAGATAGTTGCAAAGGTTTTACTTACCTGCTCCAGCAGATGAAGTAAAAAAGGCTGAGGACAATCTCTTAAATAAAAAGCCAAAATTCTGTACCTGCTTTTTCTTAACCTTGGGCTTGCTTTGAGCTGAAATCTGTCAACTATAGAAAATCCATCCCTTCAAAGGACAGAATGTGAAATCATAGCATCTATACACACTGTCATGTTTCTCTCATGTTCCTTAAAGGACTCAATGGTCTTTTACTTAGTAATGCTTGCTGGAGTGGGGGAGTAATTACATAGATATTTGTGAACTATTCTACATAGGATCAAAATTAATACTGGCGTTCAGAGAGCAAGGCATCATCCTTTTGGAGTGAGGCTATGTCAAGTCCCAGGTAATGAACGCTGTTCGGCAAAGTTGTAGATTAAAGTATACCTGACAGGTCCACTTAGCTATCTAGTTGTAATCTTCTCTGTCCCCAAACTGGGACTGGCATAATTTTCAGTAGAGACTGAAACTCCTATTTACATTAGGTCTGGAGCTTCTGAGTTAATAACTATCATAATGGAAAAGTTTAAATTGTATCCTATGAAGTTGTCCCCGCTCCTGAGCCAAGTAATAAATAAAAATAATACTGCATCTTGGATAATGATGAAGAGTGGAAATCTATGCTTCTAAAAATTCAGAGAATAATCAAAGTTTCTTATGTATGTCCAGAAATATGCTAAAATGAACCCCATTATTTTGCTTAACGTGAACTAATTTTAAAAGAAGAATGCAAGGGGGAAATTGTTTTCATTTTATCTAAGCCCAATTCATTGTGTCTCCTGTAGAAACAAATCTTAGAAGGTCAAAGTAGACTAGCACAAGCTCAACGAAGCAATAGTGCAAAGTCTAGCTCCTGAAAAAACATACAGTTTTTGCGAGAATAAGCCAGTATGGCTTTGAACTTCATCTCATCATGTTCCTCTGGAGAAGCCTAGTAATTTGTGTTCTCATTTCACAGGGAGAAGCTGATGCAAATGAGAGTAAAGAGAGAGTTTAAAAAAATCCATCTTTGGCAGCTTCTAGACTACACAATCACACTACATTATCTAATGAACTATGCAACTTTTTTATTTGTGTAGGATGACTGCATTTTTAAAAATTCTTGGCTGTTTCAATTTTGATACTTTCCGTTCAGTATATTTCTGATGATTTTTGAATGTTTGCTCTTTGTTCTGCCAGTAATCATGGCTGCTGTATAATATTTTTTTCATCTGTTGCCTTAAATAAGGACCCTCAAAGAAGAAGCACTCATCCACGATTCATTCACCCATTTTTTGTAGTTTAGACAAAGGCATTTTATATACTAACAGTGACTACCTTTGAGATGACTTGAACAGTCAAATGACTAGTCAATATTATTCTTTTAAAAAATAAAAATAAACTAGGTATTTATAATTCCTAGCTTAAAGTAATTTTCAGTTAGCAAAATCTTAAAATTCTAATTCAAAAGAAAATTTTATTTCTTAGCTTTTTCTTTTGTGTAAAATTTACATTTTATTAGCTTGTTTTCAATGAAACATCAGCTTCTAATTTCATAACTTCTTTCTTGAGCCTTTTTAGACTGTTCAGGCTCTGGCAATGTTAATAATAGAATTTTACAAGTAATCTACCCTTTGTCTTTTAAATTATAAGCTCAAATACACATGCATTTAAAAAACCAAAAAAACTGTAGATATTTTCACTTTGAACAAAGATGGTATCAGGGTTTTTGACAGCCAAAGGGGGGAAGAGAGGCTTATGTGTATTAATCAGAAGAAAATCTGACATCTGCCACTTTTCACTTCTCAAAGGCCTTAAGCATCAGATCCAAACACATTGAATATAAAGCTGCCAGAGAAGAAAGACTTTAATTTGTTAGTACATAGAGTAGTGCCAGCACATTGCAAGCACTCAATAAATATTTCTGACATAAGTGAATGTAATGAAGCCCTTTAAGTGGTATGCTGCAAACTTGAAAAAAGTTAATTTTATAGATCATTTTTTATTACTCTGTTTCTCCTATAAACACCAAGCCTCAATAAAACAGCCTTTCCCTGATACATATACAAGAGAATGTAGGCAGTACAACACAATGCTTAGTGTAAAAGATTATGATAAGGAACACATTTAATTATATAAAATAATGTGCATTATACTTGGTTGTGGGAGAGGGGAATAGATGCAGCCAGAACCCTCCTGGCAAACTCCAGTCCCCTGTGAGTCCCATAGCAAAAGGATTAATAAATAACAAAATTGGAACCTTAAGAAAAAGGCGGAGCCGGGCTTGATTTGCTACTTTGAGCAGAAATGGCAGAAGGCAGCCCAATACTCTGAGCTCACCTAGCTTTATTCGGTACCAAGACTTCACACCCAAAAATCTTAGCATGCACAAGGCAAGGCAGATATCCACAATGATCCCTGTACGTGAGGATCCCATAGGGCAGGGCAGATGTCCACCAATAATTATAATACTATAATCCTTATAGTAAAGATTCTGCAGCATGTGGCCGATGTCTGCCAATAATCCTGACAGTTGATTCCGTAGGGCAGGGCAGACATCCATATGTCCAAGTAAGTAGCCACAGTTCCCAATACTTGGTACTTTTTCATGTAGAGTAACATACAGTACATAAAGTAAAGTAATAACTTAGATTTTATGTAATGACAAAATTTTACTTTGTACTGGGATGTGGTGTTGCATGCCTATAATCCTAGTACTCTAGAAACTGAAGCAAGTGAATCACTGTGAGTTTAAGTTTAGTCGGGGGTTCATAGTGGATTCAAAGCCCACCTGAGCTATACAGTAAGACACTAGTTTTTAAAATTTTTGTTTCGCCTCTTTCTTTCTTTGGTTGTAAAGATAGTCCATATCTGTTTGAATAATTGTTATTAGATAAAACAAGTAAACATTTTTTTTTTTTTAAGAAAGGGTCTCACTTTGCAGTTCAGGCTGGACCTGAACTTACTATGTAGCCCAGGCCAGCCTTGAGCTCTCCTGCCTCTGCCTCCTGAGTGCTGGGATTATAGGCATGAGACATCACATCCAGCAGCAATATTCTTTTTATATCAAACACAAGAAAGAAATAGATCATTACTAAGACTTTTGCACAATTCAATAAGCTGTTTTGACTTTAGATTTTGCTTTTAATTGAATACCAATTTTAGTCTCAGTAGTAAGTGTATTATTTACTTATTGTCCATGGTGCCATTCTACTTTTAAGACTGAGAATATATAACAATCACATTTATTTTATATTTGTGAAAATTATTTCAATGTTATAATCTAAAAGAGTATAATTTCTGAAAACACCATAAAAACTCGTTGACTGCTAGCAATAAAGAAAAATGGTAGGGCCAATTTTATAAGAAAGTTTGATAATTGCTTAAAGGGCCAGATGGAATCTTATTATATACTTGTTGCTAAATATTAGTTGTGACTTTACTTTTTAAACTTATTTTTATTAGTATGTGTTTGCAGCATGTGATGTTTACATTTCCTGTGTGGAATTGGTACAGCTACATGACCCACATTAATTACTTTTCATCTCTTTTTACTTACCTTTATCCTTCTTTCCTCCCTCCTTCCATCTTTTCTCATTTGAAAAGATCTTTCTCTGATTCTGATTGTTTATCTTTTATTTTGCTCTTGATTTATAATTGCAGTATCTGCTTTTGTGTGTCTGATCCATTTCACTTACCATAGTCTCAAAGTACATCATTTTCCAGTAAATGGTTCAAGTTTATCTTTCTTTATGGTATAGTAGTACTGCATGGTGTGTAAATATTACATTTTCTTTACCCATCCATCTGATAATGGGCATAAATACTGCTTCCAAGATTTAGTTATTGTGAATTGTTCTTCTATAAACGTCAGTATGCACAAATTGCCATAATATGATCACTTTAACTCTTTCAGGAAGATACCTAAAAGGATGATATTTGCGTCAAATTGAATTTCTAGTTTGAGATTTAGAAAAATCTCCATATTGATTTCCATAGTAGTTGTATTAATTTACAATTTCATCAACAATGATTTCCTTTTTCCCTAAAGCTCACCAGCATTATTTAATTTCTTGATCATAGTCATTCGTCCTTGGATAAGATGCAATCTTGGTTGTTTTTGTTTGCATTTCTCTAATGGCCAGTGATATGAAGTATTTCTTCATGTGTTTATTGTCCAGTTGTACTTCTGTAAAGTGTATATAAATATTAATAGCAGTTTTATTCATAATCAGTAATGTTAGAAGTAAGCAAGATGTTCTTCAAAATGTAAACAAATTAAATGTGATAGATCCAAAATGGTAGATTACTATTCAGCAATAAAAAATTGATACATTTTCTAGCCATGCAGTAACATGGATGAATCTTGAAGGTATTTGGAAAGGGCCAGTCTAAGAAAGTTATATACTATATGATTCTGTTTATGACATTGTACATAAGGCCAAATTATAGAGACAGTAAATAGATGAGTATTCCCTAGAGGCTTGGGGAAAGTAAAAGTTTGAACAGATGAATCCAAACAGATTTTTAAACACTTAATTCTATGTAGTCCTCTAATGGTGACATATATGACACTACTCTTGTCAAAATCCATAGAAGCTATGATTATTTTGTGACATGTTTTATTTTGTTATAAAATAATTACCCCCCCATTACCCTATAGTTCTTTATAGCACAAAATCTTGTTTTAGTAAAACTATTTTTTTATAATGTATAAATAAGCCACTCAGGAATTTGATTCCAGAATGTAATTCAGACTGTTCATCGCAATTATTCCAAGAAACAGGGTCAATACATTAGAATAGATAGGTAGGTACAGTTTTATTATAGGGAACTTTTTATTCACATGTAATGGGTTAGAAGTCTCAAAATCTGTAGTCAGAAAGCTAGAGACCCAGACATTCTGTTGATTTCCAGTCTGAGTCCACACGTCTGAAAATCAGGATGACAAATTGTCTAAGTTCTAGTAAAGAAGACAACAGGTTCAAGACAGCCAACGGGGTTATGAATTACACAGCATCTCATGAAATTACAGTGAATATATGACAATAGGCTTATATTTTAGGCAGAGTCAAAAGTCTAGAAAAGACTAGTTCTGCTTAAATGCTGAGGCAGGAAGAGTTGCCTCTTAGTTCATTTTTGTTCTAATCAAATTTCCAATCAAGTCTACCTATGTTAGTGAAGGCAGCCTACATTACTCAGTTGACCAATTCAAGTGTTAAAACCATCTTGAAATGTCCTTTTGGATACTTCCAGAATAAGATTTTGTCACGAGCTTGAGTTCCCATCATTTATTCCAATTATCATGTCACATCAACCACCCTTTATTTATGTTTATTTCAATTGTATGTGGTGACAGTTTTGGAAACAGGAAATGCCAGTAATAGTAGATTACAAAGCAGACACGGGACAGAGAAACAAGGATAGCACATAGTGGATAAATTCATGATTGAAGAGTTTGTACTTGGCCTACCATTTAATTAATAATATTGATGTCTTGTCATAGTTCAGATCATATACTCAAAGTATATATACATTTTTATCATGTATGTCTGTCTTACTATAATTCCATGAGATGTTGTATAATTTCCTGAAGGTTCTATAAAAAAATTACCACAAATTTGGTGGCTTAACAGAGTAGAGATTTATTCTCTTACCATCCTGCAGGACAGATATTTGGAGCCAAAGTGTCAGTAGGGTTCTGTTCCTTTGAAAACTCTATTGGGGAGTTCTTCAGTACCTTTTTGTTTCCGGTAGCTGCAAGCATTATTATTATTATTATTATTATTATTATTATTATTATTATTTGGCTTATGGCGCTGTGTTAATTACTTTCATCTCATCGCTGATACAGAGTACCTGTTAATCAAAGTTAGGGGGGAGGAGTTTATTTGGCTGATAGTTCATAGAGGTTTCAATCCATAATTGACTGGCTCCAAGGCTGGTATGGCAACCAAGCATTGCAAAGGAGAAATCACATGGTGCACATATAGGCAGCAAGGGTAGCAACAGAAAATTTAACAGGATCTTTCTGCTCCTTTTATCTTATTCAAACAATTGGGATTTGGGTGGTGCCAAACTAATCACTCATGTGTAGAAGTTTAGTAATCCAATGGCCCCAGCATCACGCATTCCAGATCAACTACCTCTGGGTAACTCAGTCCCACCTCATCTGCATGAGGCTTTGGAGGGACATCTACACACAAACTACAGCAGCTGTCTTCATTTTCACATGGATTTCTTTTTGTGTCTGTGTCTGTTTCTCTTATAGATACATTGCTGTACAATTTAGGATCCATCTACATAATGTAAGATGATCTCATTTTAATATTTTTAACTTACACATACAAATAAGATCACATTTACAGGTTCCAGAGTTTGGGGGATGGGTTTATCCTTTTCGTAGGGCACCATTTAACTCACTGTCAGTGGGTTCTAGGAACAGTCCCATTTTGTACAGAAAGGAACAATGACTTACTTGATAGGTTAAATACCTTGCCTAAAGTCACACAAAGAGTTTGATGATAGCACCAGTGCTCAATTCTGTTTTGACTTCTGATTCCAAACATGTTATGACTATTGCAGAGAGCCAATAATCTAATTTTGCTGAATGAATATTTGGTAAGTAAGTGAGTACTGAAAGTGAGGAAATAAATGTCTATTTTGTTCTCGAGGGAAGTTTTTAGGAAATGTGATGGAAATTTTCTTTCCACAAGGAAGAATATGGCTTTATTCTAATATGAGAGTCCTTTTTTGATATGATGATTCTCTTTTTTGAAACACAGCACAAAATAAGGGAAAGAATTAAAATTCACCTTTGAATGGCCCTATCTTCACCTCCATTACTTCACTAATCATTTAATTCATAATAACTGATATATCTGTATGCTATCTGCTGTTTAACCCATTAAACTATATAATGGTGATGTATCCGTGTGTTTCTGATCCAATTTTTCTGAATTTGAATTCTAGTTCCATTAATTTTGAAAAATTCATAAAACATATACTTAATTTTCCTGTCATCTGAATCAAACAATCTTCACTGAATTTTTTGTGGGCTGAGCTTGTTGGCACATTCCTTTAAACCCAGTATTTGGCAGGCTGAGGCAGGAAGATCACTGTACTTTGAGGCCAGCCTAGGGTACAGAGTAAGTGCACAAAGAGAGGTAAAACTACTTAAGAAATATAAAACTATATCCTAGAGGCACATAGTGAGTGCATGTTATATGTTGGCTGTCAGTACCCACTGCATATAATCTTTGTGAGGGAAGAGAGTTTTGTCTTTTGTTTAGTGCTTTCCCCTCAAAGATAGGCAGATAAGCATTCAGTGAATACTTATTAAACTGAATGAGTGAGTATTTTGGAGGATGTATGTGCTAAATGTCCTGTGCTAAATATAGGTATTGTAGGACATACGAATTTTTTTTAACTATTTCACCAGCCCATTCTTGGTTTATATGCTCTTTAAAAAATCTTTTTATTGGTTCACTTTAGAAATACATAGTAACATTCATCATAGGGAATTTGTACCTGTACATGGTATATTTTGTTTCTTCTTTTCTTCCTACTTTTCTCTACTTCACCCTCTTTTCTTCTGTTTATTTACAAAAGCTTTGTTTCTGTTTTTCCTTCTGTTCTCTTCTTTTCCTTTTCCCCTTCTCCCTCCCTAGGTAATGTTTGCCCTATCATTACATTTTGGTTCTTATATATGTAAATGAGATGTTATTGTACTCTTTCATGGGCTTTCAGAATCCACCCTTCTGTGCACTGCTGTGTCATACTGGGAGAAATCTTAGCAAACTGCATTTCTTCTTTGCTAGATGACTAGATGACCATATTATACTCTGCCAGTAGGGAAGACAGTCCAAATATGAAAAGCAGGAAGATGGAAGAAAACTTCCTCTGTGTCTCCTCTTTATTCTTGTTAGTTTTACACTAACAGTGTCCCTTCACCTTAGCAATAATACTGGTAATCTTCAGATTTTTTTCCAGCACCCTACAGAATAATTCTTATTGAGATTCTAAGAAATGTTAATAGACAGTAGCCCCTCTGAGATGTTTGAGTCCCTGTTCCATACATCATCTTTAAGATTCTAGAGACTATAACTCCTACCTCTCAACTTTTGTTTCTGACCTAGGGAAAGAACATATCTTGGTAGTAACATTTTCATGTTTCCTTTATGTTCCACTATTTGATTTATTTTTAAAATTATTTTCAACATTTATTTAACCTATTTATTGTACTAAACTCTTCTTGTATTTCTTATGTGACTTACTCTAATTGGACAATAGCCACAAGAATAAGCTTAGAAAACAGAAATTATCAGATCTCTGAATTTACTCCTTGGAGAGAAGTTTTTCAGGACAATATTTGTAGCTGAAATATTCATGAATGAGGATAAACTGATTAAAATAGTGATTTACGGAAACTAGAGTATTATACAGTAGTTATAGGACATATGAAAGTCAATTAACTAGAAAATTGGAGTAAGATTTCTAGGGCCTTTTAAAAATGGTTCTTATTCATGCTTTCCTTGCTTGGGTAGTACTTAACTGTCCAGATCAGTTTATGAGACAGAAGGAGGATGAATTTATCAAGATTTTAGTTTTTGACCCAGCCATTGCCCTGCTAGGTATATACACAAAAGAATTAAAAGACTCATATCACAGTGACATATGTGCATCCTTGTTTATAGCAGCCCAATTTGTGATTGCTACATCTTGGAAACAACCCAAGTGTCCATCAACTGGAGACTGGATAAAAAAGCTGTGGTTCTTCTACAGAATGGAGTAGTGCTCTGCCATAAAAAATGATAAGTTTGAATCATTTCTACTTAAATGGACATACCTTGAGGATATCCTCATAAGTGAAATAAATAGGGCACAGATAGGTACATATCACATCTTTTCTCTGGTATGAGAAAATAAAGATGTAAATGAGTCCTAGAACTGTATGTTATATATTGTGAAATAGAAAATGCTCAAAGTAAAATAAGGTGAAGGGGGAAAAATAATGAGATTATAACAAAAAAGTAAAAGGAAACAAATTTTATGTATATGGGGGGGTGGTAGGGTGGGTAGGGCTATGGGAAAAAATGAGAATTAAAGTTGTGTCTTATACTGGTGCAAATCCCCATTATGGAGTGCAATCATGATGCATATAGGTAATGTACAATAAAGATTAAAAAAAAATTTAGTTTTTGTTAGATGAATGGAATAGGAAGACAGATGAGAAAAGGAGGAAAACAAAGAGGTATAAACTACTTTTTAAAGTAGTTTACCTTTAGATAAAAGTCAATATATTTATACATTCTTTTAATGTTTACACATTTATTTTAAAAAAATTTAAAGGGAAGAGGTTTATTTGGCTTACAGTTCTTAGAGGTTTTAGTCCATAATCAGCCACCTTCAAGGCAAGGATGACAAACAATCATCAAAAAAGGGAAACAACATGGAACAAACAAGGCAGCAAAGGTAGCAAGAAAGAGAGAGCTAACAATGTCTTCCAGCCCTTTTTATCTCATCCAGTCTATTTAGGGTGGGCTTCACTCAAACCCTTAATCCTAGTGCCCTTGAGCCTAGCATTGCTTCATGAATCCATTCTAGTTTCACACACTCTAGATTAAACATATAATAATATGAGGCTTTGCAGGAACATCCAGACACAATCCATAGCATTCCGTACTTGTGCCCCCCAAAGACTCATGTACATTGCTTACGCAAAAGGCATTTAGTCCACATCTAAGAGTGGCCAAAGTCCTAAAAGTTTTAGAATTGCAGAAAAGTGCAAGTCCAATGTCTCCTTTGAGATTTAAGGCAAGCTTGTAGCTGAAAGCCCTTGTGAAAAAGAAAAGAAAATGAAACAGTTCCACAATTCAATGACACAAGATAGACATTCCATTCCTACAGGTACAAACAAAAGAACATAAAGAAATTGGACAAAGGAAAGTCCAAAATCCAGCAGTGCAATTATTCAATCCCACGGTTCCAATTTCAGCATCCCAGAAAATCTGTGGCAAGTTGTGAACTCTAAAAGGCTTGGGTGACTCTGCCCCTGTAGCATTCTGGTGGTTGTAGCACCCATGGTTTCTCTCTTCATCTGTTTCTGCTTACTCCTTGCAGTGTTCCTCAGATAATCCTTGATCTTGGCTTCTTCAAACTTCTGGTCTATCCACTGCAGCTTTGGTTTCACACTCTGCTTCACATACTGCCCTTTCAAGAGCACACTGTTTAGCTTCCCATGGAATCTTATGAAATCTGACTTTCTCGATCCCATAGCTCTTACACTCTGCACGAACCTAAAACTATCTCACGAATGATGCCAAGGTCTGCTGTCAGCTGGAGCAGTAGTAGCATATCTTCCCACTCTCTTAGCTTTTGGGGTTGAGTGCCTAGGAACCAAATGCAGAGAAGTACTTCCTTATGCCTCCTCTTTTGGAACAATTTCCCTAGGTTGCCATTTTGGAACAACCTCCCTGGGCTGCAACCATTTTGAACAACTTCCTTAGGTCACTGCCATTTTGGAACCACATCTTGGGATGTCATTTTGGAACAACTTCCCTAGGATGTTACTATTTTGAGCAATTTCCCTAGGCCACTGACCTTTTGAAATTACTTCTGTAGGCTGCTACCATTTTGGAATAACTTCGTCAGGCTGCTGTCATTTTGGGACAACTTCTCTAAGCTCCTCCCACTTTGGAACATCTTCTCTAGGCAGCCATTTTGTTTTTATTTTATATTATCTATTTTAAAATTTAATTTATTGTACATTTTATCTGAAATTAATATTCCTTTCATCACTGAGTATTTGTTTCTGTATATGATATATCTTGATTTTTATTTTTTCTCATTCGAGTGCTCTTCCCTTCTGCCACTCCCCCATAAATAAAAGATTTCTCTTTTTTCCTTACCTTCAGATTGTTCTTTTCTTCTTTCCTTTGTTCTGCCTCTCCACCTTAGTTCCTTTTCTCCTTAAATATTTTCTTCCTTTTTCACATAGTATACATTTTGATCTTCATTTATACCTTTGTTTTTTCACACTAGAGAAATGATTTGTTATTTTCATATATTTGTCTTGTTTATTTCACCTATGAGTATGGCCTCAAGGTGCATCCATTTAGTTATGAATGTCTCAAGTTTATCATCCTTTATGGTTGAATAATATTCCTATATATATATATATATATATATATATATATATATATATGTAAATAAATAAATAAATAAATATATAAAACTACATCTTTATCCACTTGTAGTTGACAGGCTTTGGGACTGTTTTCAAGATTTAGCTATTACAAACTCTTAGACTGCCATTTTGGAACAACTTCCCCATGCTGCCATTTTGGAACAATTTTCTTAGGCTCTTGTCATTTTGTAACAACTTCCTGAGTACACTATTTTGCAAGAATTTTTCTAGGTTCCTGCCATTTTGCAACAACTTCCCTAGGTGGCTGCTATTCTGGAACATGATGCTCTGAAACTTTCATTTTAAAGCAAAATCATTCACCTTCACAATTCTGAGACTGTAAAAGGTGGAGGCCTGCTTCTTCTTGTGATGTCTCCAGGCCATCTTTTCTATTCTTCTCTTCCTTCTCAGCACTCAGGATCTCCTTTGCTCTGTCTTTGCAATGTACAGCTTTACTAGAGCTTCTTCTGTGTCCAAATTTGAAACATTTAAAATTATTCTTTGGTCTTCATTCTTAACACAGATCTGGCTAAAAGCCTCCAACAGTAGCCATGTTACCACCTCAATATTTGACTGCCTTAAAATTTCTTCTGCAAGGTTAATTACTCCACTACATCTAATCTTAGTCTCAGGCAATCTCTGGCTGTGAATAAAATGCAGAAAAACTTTCTTTCAAGCCTTAACACACATCATCTGGAGTGTAACTGCCAGTGCAGTCTTTGTTCATAGCAGAAACCTCTCTAGCTTGGTCTTTACAAGATTTTTGGTCATCTGAGCTCTGACCAGATTCTCCCATATAGAATAGCCTAAGGCTTTCCTTCTCCATTTCTTCAGTGGTTAGCTCTACATTTTTCAGCCAAGTCCCTAAACAAGAGCAAAATGCAGATAAATTTTTTGTCAAGCCCTAACACTGGAGTGCAACAGCCAGTGCTGTCCTTCCCAGCAGAAACCTCTCAAGCCTGGTCTTTACTGGCCTTCTGGTCTTCTGAGCGCTGACCACAGTCTCCCATACAGAACAGTCTTAGGTATTCCAGCTCTACTTCTGTGGCTGACACCTCCGAATCTTTCCTTACTCTTCCCCTTCCCATAAGCCAGTGCCAAAGGCTTTTGAACCTCATGACCATAAAATGTCATAGCAGTGACCCCACTTCTCTGGTACCAAATTTTGGTGTTAATTACTTTTTTCTCATTGTTGGGACAAAATATCTGACACTTAAAGTTAAAAGGGAAGATAAATGAATGTGGTAATAATAAAGAAAAAAGAAAACAAAGATTGTGTATATAGGGGGTGGGGGGATACAGGGTGGGGGGAAAGGAAAAAATGAGATCAAGTCATGTCATATTCTGGTACAAACTCTTAATGTTGAATGTGATTATGATGTGTATTCATAATGTACCAATAAAGATAATTTAAAATATATAGATATAAAAAAAGGGAAGAGCTTTTTTTGACTTAAAGATGTTAGAAGTTTTAGTGCATAATCAGCTGGCTTCAAGGGATGACAAACAGAGGAGGCAGAGGAGAAGTAAGATGGTACACACAAGGCAGCAAAGGAAACAAGAGAGCACTCACACACTTCTTTAGAATTATTTTCATTCCACATTTCTTTCAATTGGAAAGCCACAAGAAGTGAGAACTTGCTATAAATATTAAATTCCACTCGATTTCTTTTGATAGTTGAAAGATAAATCATTTTTGTTAGTTTTCCTTTTGTGAAGAGTAAAAATATATTTTAAATGGAACCAGTTGGAATGTAAATGCAAATATTAAAGTATTGATCTGCCTGATCAATAACAAATTTTAAGAGATTATAAATCCATTGAGTGTTGTTTCTAAAATCTGTGTTTGTAAAACTTTTTCATTTGGCTTTAATAAGTTTTTGATACAAATAAATCTTACCTTGAATTAATGTTAATAAAATTGCATGGAATAATTTACATCATTGTAACAATTTATATTAAAATAAAGAATATTGAAATACAAATAAAGAAGTATAAATCTGTTAGATGTAATAATATTTAGTTTTAAATCTCATACCAGTTTGTATAATTACTGCTTGCAGATATTGAAATTTAAGTCCTCTCAGGTAGAGAATCAGATAGAGGGGACTTTTTGTTAGTGATGCATCAAAGTTTAGAGGCAAGGCTGTCATAGAGTGAGTATTACATCATTTGATCACATCACAGATTAAAGGGAGAGAATGTTCATCATGCACACCTGAAAGTACCTAATCATTCTTATTTCACTGAATTTCAATATATACACAACTGAAGGCCAAGGAATTCAGGAAATTATATGCTTTTCTTATGGCTCTAAAGCTTACTATAGCAACTCAAAACAGCAATCATATTACCAGTTTGTAATATATGAGCAATTGCTATTAAATAATGTATCCATTTTCAGCAATCTATAATACATTTTCAACAATCTGCATGAAAAGAAAATACTTTTCATCACTGTTAATTGAAATGTCCATACAAATTCTGACTATTGCAATAGTAACACTCCTGACATTATAAAAATATATCATATTGTCAGCTGTATTTGTCAAAAGCAATGATACATTGCAATTTTATATTTAATTACTGAGCAAGTACTAAAGATTCTTGTAGCTAATTTACATTTTAAGCACCAAAAGCACAACATTTCTTTTGATGACACAAAAAATTAGGAAGCTAATAAAATATCTGTGAGAAGCAAAATCCTGAAAAATCTTAAGGTATCAACTGGAATTTAGATTTAATATGAATGGAAAATTTGCCTATCTTTCTCACCATTGTCCTTCATTGCTTAAACAAGTTTAGGTATATAGATAGTTCTTCAAAATATTTTAAATACAAATATAGCACTAATTGAAATATCCATTAGTATGAATAGTTCAATTTTTTTCAAAGTTGAAAATTAAACATTACTAATAAAAGGTATTTATCCCGAATATGCAATACCTTGTATTTTAATTAATTATTTCTATCTATAATAAAATATGATACAACTGTAGTTTCTTCCTTATGTATGTTATATACCTGTTGTCTTCTTATTCAATGATAGAATTTAAATGCTTAAAAATTATTATTTTTACCATTGAACTTTTTGTATTGTTTTGGAGAACTATAGTACATTACAGATAGAAAAATGCATGGATTATGAAGTGATTATTAATAATCTTCACTAAGTATAATGTGCTTTAATCTCCATTAACATATCCTTTTGACACAGGAGAGCAAGGCCTACTCCCCACTTAAAACGCGAGTTCATGTTATCTAAAATTGAAGAATGAATTTTAGGAGCAAACTTTGGAGGTTTGAGTAGGAAAGTTTTATTGAGAAAGAAAGCTTCTGCCTAAGAGACAGAAGGGGGAACCCGGAAAGGTGGGTAACCCACCCACCTCACTTTTCAGAGGGCTTTTAGGGAAAAAAGCCATGAGGTGAGGTGAGTTTAAGGTGCGGGCTTCCAAGAAGATTCAAAGAGGTGGGCAAATTAATAGTTAACCAATGGGTAAAGTGGGGGCTTCCAAGAAGATATAAAAGAAATGGACAAACCAATGGAATTACAAGTACAGTTGTTTAAGCAATCTTGATCAAATGGGGTCCAATGAGAAATCAAGTCATATAGGGTCTTTTTGATTCCATGTAGGGCAAATTCTTGGCCCATTACCCAGGGGAATTTACAATTACAACACTCCTGGGGAGGGGTTGGGTCTAGATCTTGACTCCTTTGATCATTGACTTAGTTATTAGGAGAATGAAGCCTTATCAGTCACTGTTATCTGGGAGATCTGCTGATGTCTTTGACCTTTGGTAAAAGGTCTCCCTTCTTGTGAGTTTTCCAAGGGCGGCCCTATCTGTCTGCCTGCCATATGTCTAACTAGCTTTTCTAGCTATAATACTTTCATCTCACATTTTAAGAATTAACCTAACTGAGGCAGTTTAA
Source organism: Petromus typicus (assembly GCA_004026965.1). NCBI lineage: Eukaryota > Metazoa > Chordata > Mammalia > Rodentia > Petromuridae > Petromus > Petromus typicus. The sequence goes on from PVIR01000278.1 coordinate 166,570, forward strand.
TGCTTCTGCAACTAAAATAATGTCTGGAAAACGGACATTGGAGGACATCAGAAAATGGGAAGATATCCTGTTCCCAAATAGGCAAAAACACTATGGGAAAATTTGTGACCATACTTTTTTTTTTTAATCTTTATTGGTACATTAAATATACACATCATGATTGCACTCCATAATGGGGATTTGTACCGGTGTAAGACACAACTTAATTCTCATTTTTTCCCATAGCCCCACCCACCCTACCACCCTCCCATATACATAAAATTTGTTTCCTTACTTTTTTGTTACAATCTCAACATTGTCCCCTTTCACCTTATTTTACATTGAGCATTTTCTATTTCACAATATATAACATACAATGCTAGGACTCATTTACATCTTCATTTTCTCATACCAGAGAAAAGATGTGATATGTATCTATCTGTCACCATACTTTTAAAACTAATATGTTGATTGAATGTAATCCTGATCAAACTACCAATGACATTACTCACAGAATTAGAGAAAACACTCATAAAATTCACATGGAACCAGAAGAGACCCAGAATAGCAAAAGAAATCCCAGGCAACAAAAGTGAAGCAGGAGGCAGCTCAGTCCACATTTCAAGTTACCTCACAAAACAACAATGACAAAAACAGCATGAACTGGCAAAAAAGATCAAACAGACAGATAAGTGGATCAGTGGAATAAAATAGAGGACACTGAAAGTTACTGAATTTGATCCCTGGTACCAAACAAAATAAAACAAACTAAACCAAAATAGAGGATTCAGAAACCCAAAGAAACATTCATTCATCTGATCTTTAAAAAAAGGGGATCGAAAACAAAGGGCTCCCAGGTGGAGTGTGTTCAACTGCCTCTGTGCTTCGCTGCCTATCCTCCTGCTACGCCCCACGGGAAGGAGGGGTAGATCCCTCCCACTAAGGGTTTGGCAGTCTGCTGAGAGAAGATAGTGAAGAGGGATCTGCTTTCCTTTCAGAGATCTAGTGGGTGTCCGCCTCCCTGCTGGGCTTTGTAGAGTGTCTGGAAATCCTGGAAGCTGCATTTCAGCTGTTCAAAGACAATAGAAAAGTCCAGAAATCATTATGTAAATAATAGTGGTAGTCTATTAAGCAAGATGAACATTTCTGAAAGCAGTTGTGGAATCTCTAGTTCTGCAGGTATACCTAATGACTTTAGGAAACTTTGGACAAAACTGAATGAGTATCATGATAAAGAAGTAAAAGGTTTACAAGTAAAAGTTACAAAAATGAAAAATGAACACATTTTTAATGCACAATGACTGAAAGTTCTTCACTAAAAATCCACAGCTGTAACCAAAGCTAAAGTTGCAGTTTGATTCACAGGGTAATAAACTTAATATGTTTCAGTATTGGATTCTTCGGTTTCAAGAGTTTGATTATTGGCTCCCTTACATATCAGTTGCTTACACATTGTTAAGTCATCATACCTTATTTTTTCCTATGCTAATCTTAAAATAACACTGACTTTCCATGTTACTTCAGAAAGGATGGTTATCACTGAGGAATAAATGAATAAATGCTGATCTATTATCTTACATAGCTACTAACATTTACTTTTGCTATATTCTACTTATTTACTCAAAATACTGAATATAATTTACTTTTATTAACTATAGTTCTTAGATTTTACATTAGGTCCTTGGACTTGTTTGCCCTACATATTCTCTATTTTGTCTCCTTTTACCTACAATCTCCCTTTCCTTACACTCATTTAACTCTGATTCTGGTAAACATTATTCTTTTTTTTTTTTTTTTTTTTTTTGAGACAGAGTCTTGCTTTGTGGTTCAGGCTGGCCCTGAGCTCAGCCTCAAACTCACATCACAGTCCTCCTGCCTCTGCCTCCCGAGTGCTGGGATTACAGGCATGGCCACCACGCCCGGCACTGTGGTATGTGGTACTGGTTGCTGCTGGGTGTGGGTCTCCACACCCAGTATTGTTATGTGGTTACTGGGGAATTGAACCCGGGTCCTTGCACTTGCAAGACAGGCGCCGGAACCACTGAGCTAACTCCCCGGACCTGGTAAACATTATTCTTTGTAAATACTATATGTCACTTTCTAAAAATAAATTTCACATATGAGCTTATGTGAGATTTTTCTTTCCCTACATATTCTCTCTTCAGTTAATATTATTATGTCCTTCCAGTCTTTCATTTTATTAATGGAAAATGGCAACGTCTCCAACTTCCATTACATATACTCTATTACCATAATTTCTTTATCCATTCATCCACTGATGGATTGTTTCCATTTCTTGTCTATTAGAACAGTGTTGCAGTGAACATAGTCGTACAGATGAAATAAGAGTGTGTATGAATTGATAATTATTAAAGCATAGAAGTTCATGATATTTGTATATTTGGAAATGTTACATATCATTTAACTTTTTTTTTTTCCTTTGGTAGTACCAGTGATTGAACTCGGGCCCTTGTGCTTCCAAGGTAGACATGGTATCACTTGAACAAAATTGCTAGCCCAATCATTAAAAATTTGTAGCCATTAATTATTTAAAATAGTATTTAATTATCACTTTAATTTATTGTCTTTTAAATGTCACTGAGAGTGAATATTTTCTTATCAGCCATTTTATTCATTCTTTAAGGAAAGATGCAGCAGATTTGTCATTATCACAAATCAGTTTTTCTAATGCAACTTTATATTTTATTCACATATTCTTATTTTTTGAACAATTGTGCAGCTCTAGTGTTTTATCATAACTTTCAGTAAAATCCAAGAATACATTTGGTAACTACTAGATGTAAAAGCTTCTGAGCTCAGGGTATCGTCAAATTTTATATATTTTTTTGGTCTTCCATTAGGTATTTACTGACAACCTGTAGTTTTGATAGGATTTTCTAAATGTGTTTCTCAGCAAGGAGTCTAGGGAAGGGCAGATTTCAGCAAATTACTGAGGAATACTGCATTATTTTTCCAAATGGCCTATAACTAAATAGCTTTCAACAACCTGAGGATTTGTGCTCATACAGATGGGAACAAATTGCTTTGACTCATTGACTTGTTCTACCTGATATCATGATGGTAAAGATGATGTAAGTCAGGCTAGCCTGGGCACTGAGCTGCCATCGTTGTTCCCATTTGTTTCACTAAGCAATATTTTTAAACTTACCATTTTAATAAAGCTATAGAGTTCATTTCAGGATTGGAAAGTCCACTAGTTCAGCATGTTTAAGCAAAACATTATTTATGAACTTGTACTAGGCAAAATGGAGAGAATGAATGTTCATTTGTATATGATACTTGTGAGGGAATAATTGTGGTTATTGTCTTGAACAATAGGAGTAAATCTGAACAGATGATGCAATTAGGATGTAAATTTAAAGAAGAGAAATAAAAGCTGAGAATATAAGTAGCAAGAAACAAAACAAGCTGTGAAAGTTGACTTGATGACAGTTTTCTATTTGTAATGGGACAGGAAGGAAATGGTTTAATTGCAATATACAGTCTATCTTTCCATTTAGTTTTAATTTTCTTTTTCTCTCATTGATAAAGGTATGAAAATAAGAAAATTTCTTACCATAAGAAATAATTGTAATTTGCAATGGTAATTAAGACTATTTATTGAGTGCTTATTGTGAACCTAGAATTGTGTTAAAATTTGTCATAAATTTTGTACTGTAATTCTTGTTCTACAGGCATAGTCAAGACATTTACAACTATGTTTGAATCTTTTCTTTCTTTTTAAGCCCAAAGGCTCTGAGGTCTCTGAATGTGTAATCTTCAGAATGTATGTAGCCCCCCGTTTGCTGGTAGCTGCAGAAACCTTTCAGTAACTTAATTGCCTAATGCATCTTCAGCATCCTCCTTTTCTAATCACAGTAGCTGTGTAGTGTAATTTCAAATCAGGAATTGTGTTGCTCCTTTCCTTGCCTTTTGCCCAGAGTTGTTTGTGCTATTGATACAAGGAAGAACTTATTCAGCTATTTTAAATGACTCATTTTCAGTAAGAACTGACATTATATAGAAACATAATCTTTGCAAATAATGTCCAATTTTTTCTGATGTATTCAATAATAATTTAGAGTATTGTTTTTGTTGATATTACACCTAATTGCCTTGCCTAAAAAATCTCTAATTACATCATAATAATTATAACCAAGGAATGAAGGTTAATGGTTAAAATTATGCTTCAATCTTTAATATCATAATTTCATATTTATTGATTTTATGATGCTATAGTTTTTTTAGTATTTTTGTAGAAAATTAATTGCTTTTTACTTTATATAATTTCAGTTCTTTAAATTTTGGCACCAAAAAATATTTAAAATTAAAAATTGCTTGCCAGTGATTTAGCTCAGCAGTTCCTGCATCTGCCTCAAAAGGGCAAAGTTCAGGGTTAAATCCCCAGAACAAAACAAAAATCTTCATCTTCCCAAATGCATTTTTGAAAATATGTGAAAGTAAGTGGATTGTGTCATATGTCACAGAGATAATGCTGTTTATTTGCTGGCTTTGTATACTTCGACTTGTTTAGATTTCTATTAAATACACACACACACAGTGCAGTATATACTTGTACCCATTTAGAATATGGGTGTGATAATTGCGGCAAAAATAATATCACATTATATAATGAATTTATTGCCTTCCTTTTAACAAGTATCATAAAATGATATAGATCATAAGTAGCTCTTTAGGCAACGAATCAAAATTTTGAATCAGTCAGATACCAGCCTCTGAGTTCTAATTACGAGACACAGTTAAGAATAATGATCTGTGCCATTAAGTCACTGATGACCCAATTGAGGAAACAGGTTTATAAATCTATGATGACACAAGTGATAAGCAGACATTAATGTGGCCGCCATGATATACACATGTTGGCATTCATACTTTTTTGTAATCCTCTCTCCTTGAATGTGATCAGAGGCTATGGCTTGTTTTTAACTTAAAAGATGTTAGGATATGACATATGTGAATCCATGTTAGGTCAGTGAGTTTTCTTGCTATAAGAAAACTCTTTAGCATGTTCTCTTTAAGGGAGGATATAGGTAGTACAGCTACAAAAAAAAAAAAAAAATGAGTTAACACCAATTGAGTGAGCCTCAACAAATTGTTCTCCACTGACCCCCAGATGACAGTCAAGACTTTCTTGAGACTTTGATTGGATCCTTGCATAGGAGCACAGCTAAGCTGTGCCCACAACTTGTCACTTAAGTGTGTCCTTGAAGCTGCTGTTTGTTGTGATTCATTATGCAACATAGAAAGCTAATTCAACAATTTATTGCTAAATGGCCTTATGAATATCCTGTCACTGTTGTAGAAATCAGTTAACTTGTACAGAAATGAGTCTGCATGGCCATATAGCACTTTTAGAAAATGAGTCTCTTAATCTGAAATCACATGATCCTTAGTTAGAAGAAAGCACTATAGTGTAGTTTGGAGTTAGCTAGAAGAAAGGAATAACATTTTGAAAAATAAGAAAACCCTGTTTGAAGTCAGAAAAGCAAGAATTCTAACTTTTGTTTGTTGCACTGTGTATGTTTCTAATATTGTAAAGGAATGATGTATGAATTAGTACAATGAGAGTGAGAGGTAGATAGGTCTAGAATCAATCCAAAACTTTTTGCCTTGATAAGACTTTCAAATTTTTATGATAGAAAACAATTTATATAATGCAAACTGGAGAAGACATAATCTGATTTTTATAAAAATTTGATTTGAAATATGTAATATAAAGTGATTCAAGAGCAAATTCTAGCTTTAAAAACATGCATTATAATAATAAGAAATAACTGACTCTTAGGTCTTTACCCATTGTGCTCATTAATTGCTTCCACAAGACCTCACCTGTTTGTTTTGAATCTTATTTATATAGCATCCTAAGCAATAGGATACTATGGATTTTTACCACATCTTATTCATTTTTGTTTTTCTAGGAACTATAAAGATATCCAGAACATGATGTAAGTTGCTACATGATTGGTTGTTATTGGCTGTATAGGCCAACTGTGTATGACTAAGATGAAGTTGGCAGTAGCTTAAGAAAAGAGAGGAGGGGGCCGGGGATATAGCTCAGTGGTTCCGGTGCCTGTCTCGCAAGCACAAGGACCCGGGTTCGATTCTTGGTAACCACATAACAATACTGGGTGTGGAAACTCACCCCAGCAGCAATCAGTACCACATACCACAGTGCCGGGTTTGGTGGCTCATGCCTGTAATCCCAGCACTTGGGAGGCAGAGGCAGGAGGATTGCTGTGATGTGAGTTGGAGGCTGAGCTCAGGGCCAGCCTGAACCACAAAGCGAGACCCTGTCTCAAAAGACCTTAAAAAAAAAAAGAAAAGAGAGGAGGTAAAAAGGAGAAGGAGATGGAAAGGGAGGGAGGGAGAGAGAAAGAGAGAGAGAGAGACAGAGACAGACAGAGAGAGAGAGGCAGAGAGAGAAATGAAAACAAATTTCTAGTTCAGATGATATGCCTAAGGCAAACCTCAAACAGATTATAAAAGAATTGATTTTTCTTTGGCTAGCAAGCCTGTAATAGAATGTGTATACAATTTTTATAACTTTATTTAAAATACATCACAAAATGAGACAAAGACCAATAATAGCCAAAAACATTTAAATGCAGACACATTATATCCAACAAACTATAGAATTTATTATACAAGTTAGTTACAATAGGAAACTTGGAAGAACACGATAATTAGGAAGTAGTTTTTTGAATAAATTTCTATGTTTAGAAACTTTTGGGAATTTATTATAATGTGTTTGAGTTTTCTTATTTTGATTGATGCTGAAATATTTTTAGATAACCCGAATGGCAAGCCATTACTTCCCCCTTATTCTTTCTTTCCAACGTCTCTGGTATAACCTAGGCACCATTTCTCTCATATCTGAATTATTACAATAGTGTCCTGTTTGGCTTCCTTATATCAAAACTGGAATAATGTGCACAAAGAATAGATTTTTCAGTTGAACAGTGTTGAAGACTGGTCTTCCATCTTTGTCAAATAGCCTAATTCCCAAGAGCCTAACCTCTCTTCTTAAAAAAAAAAAATACATCTATTTGGAATGATTATTCAGAAGATTAAATAAGAAAATCTTTATATATTTTTAATCAAAATAAATATAATATCTGGATATTAATAGTTACCTCTGATTTTCTCCAATTAAATTAGTACAAATAGAGTAAATAGACATTTACTGAAAGGTACTATGAGCGAGAAACAGAAGCATGAGCTGCTAGACCTTGTCTATAACTTTGTCTTTATTTCCTCTGAGATATTAAATTGCTTAATCTTTTTGAGACTAAATTTATTCATGTATAAGTTCAGGTACTGAGAGTAAGTGAAAAACTTTAATTCTTTCCTTTCTTTATTTTTATAATTTTTGCCCTCTATCTTTTAGATATGTATTGAGAAACTTGTCCTCTATGAACCTGATTGGTGAATAACAGCAATTTAGTTGGAGCTGTTTTGGGAGATAATAAGTTCCTTTTCCTTATAGGAATTGTTAAAATCTAAGGACTTCTTCCCTGAGGAATGCACATTATTTATTAATGCTTTCAGAGTAAATATCATCTCTGCTATCCAGTTCATTTTCATGGTGAGAACTCATGAAACAGTGTTACACCTATTTAAATGCTTCCTGGAGATAAGACTTACTAGATTTTAAGGTCTCTCACAAAAAGGTTAGGAAGCTGGTTAAATTGGAAGGATACATTTTGAAAAATATTTGAAACATTTAGAAATTTTATAGGTTCATGGTGAAGAGGGGATACAGAAGCTGGGTAAATGAACTCTGAGGGGTAGTTGAGTTCTGCTGGGCTCCTACCGACATGTCTTTATGATTGACTTTATAATTCAGAAAAAATGACCAAGAAAAATATTTAATGATACATTATTATTGGTTGAATGAAAATCTGGATCAAAATCTCATTCAGACAGATATTTCAAAGTGATTTCTCTAGCATTACCAACTGGAGAACTTCTAACAACTTTCTGATCTTATTGACCTCAATTTCCTTATTTCCACATTGGTAGTACTAGTATTTAACAATAATATCTCACAATATTGTAATAATAACATGAGATTTGTCCACTACATTGCATTTGTTCTACATGATTTTTGCTTTTTCTTGTTACTGAGACAAAATGCTAAACACTCAAAGTTAAAAAGAGGAACAGTTTATTTTGGCTCAGAGCTTGTAGAGGTTTCAGTTCTTAGTTGGCAGGGTGGCATGGCAGAGGAGAAACAGTTCATGGTGGGCAGAGGCAAGCAAAGCAAAAGCCAGTAAATAACAAGGAATGAAACAGAAGCAACAGCAGCAGCAGCTTGCTTCTCTCTTTTATTCCTTCTGGCCTTCTTGCTGTTTTGATGGTTCACCCATACCCAGAGTGTATGATTTAATTTAAATCTTTACGTAGATTTAATTTAAATCTTTATCCACACCTAGAACTATGTCAAACAGATCAGTGGTCTAATTTTGTAATTGCCTCTAATCCTCGCATTACACAGTTAATCCTGGCATCACCTATTCTGTCTCCAGTCTTTTCTGAGAAGCTCCACTTATGACCTCATATGACGTTAGTAGGGGGACAACCAGACACAAGCCTTAACAGGTTTGAGTCCCCATACTGAAATAGATCAAAATGTTTCTAGGTGTGTGTAAAAGACCAGGATTTTATATTGATATTTTTAGATTTTTTTGCAGGATGTGAGAATAGTTCCTTTGAGTTCAAAGCATAGATTGAATCAATTGTACTATGTGATATGTCATAAGTAATCAAATTTGCTTAGAATTTTTCTTTGGAAAATAGGACATGACCGTAATTATATTTTGCAGAAAGTAAAGTTTAAATTGGACTATTCAGTACATTTCATCAATTTATAATTCATTTTTATTTTTATTTTATTTATTTATTTATTTTTTTGAGACAGGGTCTCACTTTGTAGTTCAGGCTGGCCCTGAGCTCAGCCTCCAACGCACATCACAGCAATCCTCCTGCCTCTGTCTCCCAAGTGCTGGGATTATAGGCGTGAGCCACCATGCCCAGCACTGTGGTATGTAGTACTGATTGCTGCTGGGCATGAGCCTCCACGTGTGGTATTATATGTTGTTACCAGGGATCGAACTGGGCCTCTGCGCTTGCAAGACAGGCACTGGAACCACTGAGCTAAATCCCCAACCCTGATTTTTATATTTATGTCCCCCTAAAAAATAAAATTCATGTACAAGGGAAGTTAAATATCAGTAAATTCTATGAAACTACCACAAAATACATGAGATTAATTAACAGATTTCATTTTAAGTCAAAATTTATTTTAGAGTTGATACGAATTGTACATGAGAATTTTGAAATGCAAGTGTCACATTTTCACTGTTATGCTAAAATACTTGAGAAGCAACTCTTATTATAGGACTAAATCCAAAAGATTAGACCTAATAACTAAAAAACAACATTAGGTGCTTGTTTTTTTTTTGAGAGACAGGGTCTCACTTTGTAATTCAGGCTGGCCCCAAGCTCAGCCTCAAACTCACATCACAGCAATCCTCCTGCCTCTGCCTCTGGAATGCTGGGATTACAGGCATGAGCCACCATTGCTGGCACTGTGGTATGTGGTACTGATTGATGGTGGGCATGAGTCTCCATGCCCAGTATTGTATGTGGTTATCTGGGAATCAAACCCGGATCCTTGTGCTTGCAAGACAGGCTCTGTTACCACTGAGCCAAGTCCCTGGCCCTAGGTACTAGCTTTTGCAACTACTAAGCCAGGAATCTTTCCCATTTTCTCTCCTCATTCATTTTACCACTGTCTTCAGTATAGCAAATTTCTTTCGGTTTATATATTTTTAAAAATTTAAATCTTTATTGGTACATTATGAATACACATCATCATCACATTCAGCATTGAGTTTGTACCAGAAGATGACATGACTCAATTCTCATTTTTTACCCTTTCTGCCCTCCCTGCTACCCCACCCCTATATACATAAGCTTTGTTTCTTTTTTTTTCTTTGTTACTGTCACATTCTTTTTTCCCTCATTATTTACCCCTACACCCTGTTTTCTTTTAAATATTTTCTATTTCACAATATCAACTATACATACAACTCATTTACAACTTCATTTTCTCATACCAGTGAAAAGATATGATATTTACACATATGTGATCTATTTATTTCACTGGATGTGGATGTCCTTAAAGTACATCCATTTCAGTATGAATGACTCAGTCTTATCATTTTTAATCATTTAATGGAGTAATACTCCATTCTATAAATGAACCACATCTTCTTTATCCCGTTTCCGTTTGATGGACATTTTAGCTTCTGCACAGCAAAGGAAACAACCAACAGAGTGAAAAGGCAGCCAACAATATGGGAAAGAATCTTTACCAGCTGTTCCTCAGACAAACGGCTACTCTCTCATATATATAAAGAGCTTTAAAAAAATCAGCCCACTCAAATTTAAAGACACAATTCAAAAATGGGCATCTGAAATGAACAGATACTTTTCAAAGGAATAAGTAAGAGCAGCTAAGAAATATATGAAGAAACATTCAACATCATTGGGCATTCAAGAGATGCAGATGAAAACAACACTGAGATTTCATCTCACTCCACAAAGAATGGCTGCTATTTCAGAATTAGCCAGCAACAAATGTTGGTGAGGCTGCGGAGAAAATGGAACCCTTCTCCACGGTTCATGAGAATGTAGATTCATACAACCTCTGTGGAAATCAGTATGGAGATTCCTCAAAAAGCTAGGATTGGAGGTCCCATTTAACCCAGCCATCGTTCTGCTAGCTATATACACAAAATAATTAAAAGATTCATATCACAGCAACATATGTGCACCCATGTTTATAGCAGCTCATTTTGTGATTGCTAAATCTTGGAAACAACCCAAATGTCCATCAACTGGAGACTGGATAAAGGTCTTTTTTTTTTTGAGAATTTATGTACTACTTTTTACTTTTAAGAGATACAGTCAGAGCTCTTTGTTAAATCATGTTGTCACAAAGGTAATCTCCCAAAGCATAAAAGGTAGAGTTGAGGTTTTTGTCTTCTGGGCCTGCAAATACAGTAGAAGTTTTGGGGAGACTGGTGAAGAAGGATGAGCATTAATATGGTAGTTTTTCTTCTACCGGTATTACTTACAGTAGATCTCAATAGTATAGTTGGTCATGGAAAATCTGTGTGGGGATTTTTCTGTAATTTGGGTTTCCATGTCCCCAAGGGTTTATTTTATTTTGTTGTAATTTTTAAAATTTTCTAATTATTTCTGTGTAATAAATGTAATTACCATCATCATCCAAATCATAGACTAAACACGTAAGTTTTCACATAGAACACAGTAGAAATCATTCCTAACCTTATGGAGATAAAAATAGAGTAAATTGAATACTGTGCCTACTGTGCTGAACTTGTGCCCTAGTGCCTTAGACTTAATGTTTAGTATATGCTATGGAAAACTTTATTACTTTTCATCATTTTTATTGTCTTGTACCCTGTGGTTCCACACAATGTGGAAGGATTATTTATTTTTTTAGCCAAGAGTGGGTGATGTTTGTTGATCCACAAAGTTTTGACAGTTATGACACATTTCATTCCAAGAACAGCCTTAAGAACTAATTTTGGTTCACCCTTATTTCTTTTTTTCCAACATTTGTGATCATGGAGGCATAATTTGGGGACAAATTCCTATAAAATTAAATCAAAGCATAGCAACACAGAGAAGAGTCTTTTTATGAACCTGCAAATGTGTATAGTGTGAGTAAAATGTGTATTTGTTCTTTTATGTCATTGAGGATTTACACTGTTTAATATTGCAGCATAAACCTATCTTGACTACACGGTATCTAATCCATACTTGTTGAATAAATTAATAAGAATTGACCTCTTTTATTTTCTGATTTTAAAAAATAACTTGTTATTCAGTATAGGAAGTTCAAAGCTGAATGCTGCAAGTTTTCAGAAATGTCTATAATGAATAATTAATATGCACACTCAAAATATTTTATAAATTATAAATGTTAGTTATAGAAATAATTTTGTCCTGGAATCTGGGACAATTTCATTGAGCAGTTACTAGGCAACAAGGTTTACATGGGTTCACAATAAGAATGTGAAAATATAGGTTTTTCTTTACTAATTCTTTAAATATTTACTAAGTACCTACTGTGAGACAGGCATTTTGTTTAACATTTCCAATTATTCAAACATACAATAAGTGAGCCTCAATTGAGCAGTTAGTTTTTAATTTTCATCGGGGCCTGGCAGGTTGATTCTGCCCTCGCGTTTACGAAAGAAATTACATTTTAATCCCTTCCATTGTTTCCCTGCCACATAGAGGATAGGTGCCTACTGGGGGACACTTAAACTTAAAGATATTCTGATTATTAGAGCAAATTTGATAGGTTTTAATGTTAGCTAAGAGGGTCATTAAAGTTTATATGCCCACTGCTAAGGGCTAGCCAATTTCCTCTCTAGAACAGAAGTTCATTAAATCAAGGAGTCAAGAAAAGTCAAGACTGGGTAGAACCAGAGGACAGATTGTTGTTTATGAGACTTGTGGGAATGGAAGGCTTTGGTCATGAATGGAACAAGAGTATCAGAAGAACCAGAAAGGATGGAATTGGTAATTTGGACTAATGAATACATTTAATTCTTTCAGCTTCCTAAGCTGTATTCTGTTGAGCTGAGCAGGAAAATAGAAATCAGTTTTCCATAGAAAAAAGAGGAGAAAATAATATTGGAAAATTAGGAAGGCAAAATGAACATTACTCTTTTAGAAATGTCCCTGGCATTTACTATTGAGAAACTGGGATAGCAGAATCTAAAGCATTAGCTTTCTCTTTGGCTAGATCTGCCTGAATAGACAAGGTTTCATGATTATACTTAAATCGAGAGGTAATGCTTGTCTTGTTAGCATGACCAGTGATATCTTTGCCAGACAGTCTACCAGAGAAGAATATTAGTTACTTAAATAATTATGAGAATAATCCAAGAAATGTATACTATAACAGGGTAGAGAGAGCCAGGAAGAAGTCATTTAAAATACATGTGTATTATCAAAACCATTTTGTTAATTTATTGTATTGTCACCACACATGGATAATATGTAATCGACCCACTATAATAACACTGTGGACTGCAGTCAACCAAATGCATATTCTGTACATCAATTTCTGCCTATTTAAAATGTTGTTTCTTTCAAGGGTTTTTCCAATTCATTTGGGTTGACTTAGCTTCCTTCAGACAACAATGATAAAATTTGAATTGTAACTGTTATAATGCATGTCTTTCACAGTTCTATAGAAAATGAAACGAGAGCAATATTGTTGTTACTTGTTTTTGCATCCTTCTAGAGATCAGAATATTTCTGAAATATGATATGTGCTTTGCCTCATTATTGTTAATTGCCTTTGATTTCTTGTTTGATATATAAGATTATACATTTAAGACTAGGAGAAACATAGTTATTGGGTCAAGCATACAATATGTTTTTTTTTTGCAGAAAAATAAAGATTTATTCTGGTGAACAAATTTAATTTGAGTAGTTACTGGAAATCAATACTTTCAAATTCCAGTAACATTTGCTATCAGGTAAGACATCTTTTATATAGTTATGAATTTAGTAAGCACTATTTTCAGAACCAAAATTCTCATTATCCTCTAGAAGATTTTGATATCTCTTAAGAATGACTTTACTTTCCTAATGTGTTTGTTTCTGGAGTCTCTGTCCTTGTAATCAGAGTATCAAACCTTTAGGCCTGCTAAGGGACATTGAAAAGGATAATGTTGAAGGGGGAACTTTTTGTGACATTTGCCGTGATTATAATTTTGATCATTTATCATGATTTACTATAGCATTGAAGGACAACAATCATTTAAATACTATAAGCTGAAAATAACATAGTCATGAGCCATGTTTGATGCTCATATGTGGGTTTTTGTCATTTTTTGTACAGATCCATCTGTTAGATGGCAGAATGCCTACAGATAGGTAGCCTGCCAGTTTTGAGGGCAATAATGCTAATTAAGGCTGATTCTCAGGGGGCAAGCTGCTTAGTGTTACAAATGTCATCACTTGTTCAATCTTGTCTTGCTTCTGGATTACCCCTCTGTGGATATAAACCTTCTACAATTAGTCTATTTTATTTTCCTTTCCTCTTATCTTCTCTCTTCTCGCTCTCCCTACACTTTTTCCCCTCTCCCTCTCTGTCCTTCTTTCTCCTTTCTGTAGGGAGGTACTGTTTGGACATAGGTTATGAATACATAAATAAGGTACATATTGAGCAGTTAGGTTTAAGAGACACTAAGAGGAGTGCACATTGATCAGACTGGTTCTGAAAGAAAATTATGAATGAAATCATATACATTTAGACAGACAATAAAGTCAGTTTCCTTTTATTGCGTCTTTTCTTCTTTTTCTTTATGTTGGAATACTTGCTGCAGAATCAGAACTCAGACACATATTAGTGGAACAAGCCATTAAATGCATAAAGACTTAGAGTCCAGTGAATAATCAGTAATTTAAATCACTAAGACAAAACTGATCAGTTGAAAATGTAGCACATCAGAGACTAGGTTCCTAGATCAAAGATCAAATGCTTCTAGAGATACTGAACTGCATTAAAATTAATTGTTTATGTTAATGAATATAAAAACCCAATTTAAGTAAATGTAAATTTATATAACTTTTATTTATACTAGATTTCTGTCACTGGGGACACTGAGGAAGAGATTAGAATAAATTCAAATGTGGCCTACTAGGAATATATAAATTAATGAGATGAGTTTATAAAAAGAAGCTGTTGCTTTTGATGCTCGGTAGAATGATGTATATACTAAAATAAATTTTAAAAAAGATTCTAAAAACATAAGAGAAATCTTTATGATTGTTTCACCATGAAAAACATTAAACGAGAGGTTGTTTATGAGGTAGGTCTTCACTGAAACAATATATTCTGATAAGCAAACAGTAGCTGGAGGATGAAGGATCACAATGAACAAGGAAATGGAGGTGGAAGTTTTCTTTGTGGTGCAGATCATCCTGACATCTTAGTGCATTTCCACAGTGGAAAACCAAGGCAGTGGTGATGCATCACAGGCTGTTTGTAAATGGTGGAGGGTCAGAAAGTTCACTTTAGAAAGTTCTGCAGGATGTATTAGTGTGTCTTGTAATTCCAGCATTATTGCTGGCTCTTGTAAGAAGATTGCAAATTTGAGCCCAACCTAGAAAACTCAGTGATCTAGCAAAGGTTCTGGGTTCAGTCACCAGTACTGGGGAAAAAAATTTATCAGCAGCTGGAAAAATGTTTCTGGGTAACACTCAAGTCAAGAGCCTATTTCAGGTGAAAGAGTTATTGTGATGGAATACCTTTTTTTTGGTACTAATTCTCACTTAAAGGGTATATGTTTTTAAAACCACTCACTTAAATTGTGAGGACCGAATATCTAAAAATGGAAAAGAAATATTAAATTAACATGCAAATTCATCAGCTAAATAGATCTTAGTTGAAGATTTATTGTTGTATCCACAGTATTTAACTGTACATAGCTATGAAATAAGAGAAATAAGCTTTCTGTTAAATATTAATAATAATATAAAATCAACATGTATAGTTGTGTTTACTTAAATACTGTATGTGGTTATATTTCCTTATATTTTTTGCAGTGAGTGGGAGGTAAACATACTTGAGTATGCTAGACCTTCTTATATCTTATTTCTCAGAAAG
Source organism: Petromus typicus (assembly GCA_004026965.1). Lineage (NCBI taxonomy): Eukaryota > Metazoa > Chordata > Mammalia > Rodentia > Petromuridae > Petromus > Petromus typicus. Next base: position 182,297 of record PVIR01000278.1, read on the forward strand.
ATTGGCAGAAAAAGTTATGGAAGAGGAGATATACAAAAATAGGCAAAATAATTTATGAAAAAAAACTCAGTTACACAACCAGTGTAAACAAGGAAAATAAGATAAGAATAAGTGGCAGTGGTTATTGATATCTGGTAGTCAGAGATTGAAAAAGTCCTCTAAAATTCCACTCTGCATTTTTTGAAACTTAGACTTGGTTTCCAATGAAAAATAATTAAAATGTGTGGAGATATATATTAGTGCAAAGTACCATTTACTTTTTATCTAATTCTATGATAAAACTTGCCCATGACATCACCCTGTCAAATGTGAATCTATTGTTTGAGAGAGCTGAAGTTCTCCGGTAGAGACTAAATGGAGGGATTAGATAATAGGTATGCTTGCTTTCAGTATGCAATTCTGTGAGATTCAGGCTCTTCAAATGCTGCTAATTAATAGCTTCATGAAATCCCACCTTGGCCTTTGTCCCATAGGCATGCTCCTTCTCACTATTTTCATCTCTGGTAAGCCAAATATATTAGAATTTAATGCATGGCAGAAGGGTGTCCATGGAGAACCCTTTTTGGAGTCAGCCTATTTGATTTACAAGAAGGAAGAATCGCATTATGCAAATGTTCTATTAAAATTACACTAAAATTGTATTTAAATTATACATTTCTACATGGAATTAGGCATTCAAATGAGAGTAGATCTAAAATGCACTGGGCATTGAGAGCTCTTTGTGTCAGGCTTTTCACCTAGAAGAAAGGTAATGGCTATATGGTCACTCAAGAAAAGAAACAGAAACACACGAAAAAGAACCTAATATGAAATGAGAGGCCAAAAAATCGTTATCAGCTGATATAACATTTAAAGCATTTTTTCCTTTCTATATTTAGGAAACAATTACCTTATTACATATTTAATCACAGTCAACTTAATGCATTACTATCAATTCCTTTTCCCCCTTTAGGAAAATATGTCAGAAAATACTTTAAGTATAGTAATGAGGAAATTATAGCTTTTCTACTATATTGTTCAGTCCTTTTTAACTGGTCACCTGAAAGGGCAAATATTTTATTTTCCAATTGATAGTCATGGACAAATTGAGTAATTTCCATTATTCAAATTGAATGAAATTCAATATGAATATGAATGAAATGAAATGAAATTCAATATGAATAAGAAAACCTGCAATCATCTTTAAATGTCACTATTCTTAAGATCATTGACATTATGTTGTAATGGTTTGGATCTACAATGTCCTGCTAATAAATGGGACACAGATGTGTAAATTCCATATTGTTACCCTTGTATGAGCAGCTAAAGGTGTAAATGAGGTACAGTACATATGATAGATACTTGAAATAGGAAGAAATTGTTCAAAGGAATAGGGAAAGGAAGGTAGGCGAAAGTAAAGAAGGGAATGAAAAAAAATTGATGATAAAAACAAAAAATGGAAATAAAGCTTATATATATGGGGGGTTGGGTAGTTGTAGAGAGGATAGGAATGGGCTAAAATGAGAAGATATATCATGTACAGGTACAAATTTCTAATGTTGAATGTGATCATAATGTGTACCTAAAATGTACCTGTAAACCAGTAAATAAAAAAAAATATCCTGTTAAAGCTTCATATATTCACTGATGGGGTTTTTGGAAGCTAGCTGGATTCTAGGGGCATTATACTTATCAGGGGAGTAACCCATTGAGTTCATAGTTGAAAGTGTTATTAGGGGATAGAGCCTGGTTGGGAAAGATGGATCAGTGGAAGTGTGACCTGGCGGTGTAATTCTTGTTCCTGGTTCCTCCCTTGTCTCATTGTTCAGGTGTGATCTGGCTCCCTCAGCGGAGAGCATAATTGACATAAAACAGAATACTATAAGCACAACATTCTAATAGGAATTCAACAACATAGCTCACATTAGTACTCTTTTCATCCTCAAACCATTTACAAACATGCAATAATTTCTGATTTCTCTTTGTGTCTTTGCAAGTCTCCTGATCTAGCTGTATTAAGCTGTTTCAAAATTCATTTTCTAGTGTTCAAGTAATTTTGCTGAGGCTTTCTGCCATATAAACATGGTAACACAGAAATATAGATTCACAATGTGGAGAAAAATGAATATGTGTATTTTTATTTTTAGTCACCTTAAGACAGTAGAGAAGTGAGAAGAGGAACTTTAATCTTAAGGGAATTAATTGTTGAAAGCAAAGTTTGACATATATTAATTTCAAAGAAGCGAAAGAAGAGATGCTCCCAGGCCATACTCAGGAGGATCCTCAAGGAGGATTACAGTTGTATCTTCCAATCTCAGATTGTCAACGGCAATGATACTGACTGAAAAGTGCAGTTGTGTTAGGCTGCTTATCACAAGAGTGATTCAATCTGTCCTCCCCACACCCTTTTGGCAGCATGTGTGGCCAGTTTTGAGATTAGCTGAGCATTTGGTTCTGAGTTACCCACCAAGCCTGAATATTAAGTACTGTACTCAGAAGCTTAACTACAAAAGGATGAGTTATCAACTCTCCCTTTAATATTTACAGTTAAAATTACTCAAAACAATGTTGGTTTCTAGTAAAAAATATTATTATTATGGTTCACAGAACAAATGCATGTCTCTGAGTAATCTTGAGACTACCAAAAAAATTATGTCACTAATGCTTTTGTGAAGTAAACAAGCGAGTTTCACCTTAACCCCTTATAAGTCATGAATGTACATATCTTTGCAACATGTCGTTTCCAGTTTGTTGAAAGAAAAGCAACAATTGTACATAAGATAATCTTTACAATTTTCAGTAATAAGTATGGAATAACTACTTTGTAGAACTTAGTTTATGAGTTACTTATACAATATCATTCATGTGCATAGCAGTCTGGCACACTGTGAAGAGAATCAAACCATGTGTCATTTACTTATTCTTGAACATGTGTAGTATTAAATACATACTACCGTCTATTATAATCTATAGGCTCTACCTAGTATTTTCATGTAGAAAACGTATTTAGACCTTAAATTCTACTCAAAACCAGCATACTTCCTGTACTTACTCTTACTTATTCTTCCTGTGTTATTTTCTTCTTAGTCCCTTTGTTCACTAAGTAAGTGACCGTTTTCTTTGGTCTCACCCATCATTGTTAGTTGTGAATTGTTAAACATACCTTCATGACTGCTTCACTGCAGCTATGTTTGTTCACTGAAATCTAAAAATGGAACAATGGGATAAATTTTCTTTGGCTCAAGTAGATATTATTTTCTCCATTGTATGGCATTAAACACAGATGCTTACATTTTTTACAGTGTCAGTGCAATGCAATTATCCTTTTCTTTTACAAAACCAATTCCAATATGAAGAGTATTATTTATCATAAATTTAAAATAGAAACAGTAGTAGGAGTAGTATAATGAGCATCTAGACTTAATGTATTGGAGACATATTATTACACTTTGTATTGAATTTATATTTCTGTTTTTGAAAGTTATGTCCATAATATCATAATGTAGGCATAGGAAAAAAATCTTTGGTATTTTTTCTGTTCATGTTATCACTTTCAAACACGTGTTTTTATGTTAATTTTACTGGAGTCTGTTTTTCTCTGTGTCCCCTCTCTCTTGATGCCCTTAAACTGTTATTAAATTTATTCGTTTCTAAACTAGGCACACAAACATTAATACCTATATGAAGATTAAATTAACCAAAGCAGTGAGAAACATTGTCACTTGTATACTGATATGAAATATATTTCTATATTTTCCATTATAAGAGTGTTTAAATATTATAAGATGCACAAGGGACAGGATTATATAGGAGCTGTCTTGTAACTCCAAATAAATTTATCATATATTTATTGAGAGATTTATAGCCTCTAGAGAACTTTCTCTGTGAGAGTGTTTTTCTTTTATTTCTCTGGCCAGTTGAGTTCTCCATAGGCAAATAATGTCCTTGGCTGAGTATCAAAATACTGCTAAAGTTCTCTAGGGACTTTGCACAGTGTGGATTCAGTCCTTGGGGAAATCCCACTTAAGTATGAAAAATTTCCTAACTACACAGTGCAGAAGTCAGTCCTCTCCTCAGTTTCTGTCCTGAGTTTTACCAAACATTATCTTTTTCTCATGCATATTTATTTATATTTTAACAGTATTTTCTCAGCCTAAACAAACTATGAGTAACTTCAACTTATGTCATTTTTTTATTGATATTTTGGTATTTCTAATATTCTTATTTTGATTAATGACAATAATAGGGTTGCAATAAACATCATTTTGGGGGCTTTTTGAGAAAGGGTCTCTGTATGTACCCCAGGCTGGCTTTAAACTCAAGCTGGGGTCCCTGTGTGATTCCCAAGCAGTTTTGGGACATGCCCTCCCAGCCATTCAGCAAAGGAGATCAGCTAGAAAAGGTTGCAGACTGGACAGGTGCCACGTTCTAAGACAAGAGGTACACAAACAAGTTCTCATTTCAGTCTCGTGGTATAAGTCAGTATGCTTATTTCCAAGAGGAGAATGGAACTAACTTCTAGCCAGTGCTGCACTCACCCAGAGACTTCTTACCAGTGGAACCAGATGTGATTTGCATAGCTAAACCTCTGCAGAGACAAAGATCAGCGGAACATGATACAATTCAACCTGTAAACCCTGCTTAAGAGTACCAAGCAGAAAGAGAGAGAATACACACAACTACAGAAAAAATTCAAAGAGCAGTTTGGAGTGAGGGAGAAAAGGGAACAAAAATCACAGAAAACCCGAGACACTTCAGCTGAACTTTGTAGTGACAGGGAGGTGAAAGAGGAAATAGATTTTCTTCAGGTAAAGAAGATGCACTCCTCAGAAGTATCTGAGTCATAGGACATTGAATGTTATGGGGTCTTGGAATAAAATGACAAAGCTTTTGCCTGCATCATCTGCCAACAATAGGAGAAAGAAGCAATGGCGGAGCATCAAGCACATCTTGCACACTATCACTACCACAGGCAACTCTGTCATCCGGAAGTTGGCAAAAACTCATGGGAATGTGTTTGTCATTGATGCCATCTTGGCTACACTGATCTGATGAGCTGCACGTGCTTGGTGTACTCTTGGGACATCTTGACCAGAGAGTCAGGTCCACGCTATTCTTTGACAAGAAAGAACTTTGACTTTGACCTCCTAACAGTGAGTGACAGCCATCGAACCCCCTCAGGATGAAGATAATTACTTCAACTAGACCTGCAAACTAGCCATGAAAGTGACCTACATCAATCAGTTTCTCCCAGCAGCGCTTGTGGATGGCAAAAGAACAATACAACTTCCCTAATCCAAACTGGTTTGTGGAGGAGGACATGTATAAGAACAAAATGGCGATGATGTTGACCTTACTGTCCACTATGAGCATGATGGTGTCATGATGGTAGTCATGGGGGAATTGTCCTTCATCAACATCAAGACACTCAGTGAATGGGACTCCAGGGACTGTAATGGCACTGACTGGCAGCAGAAGCTGGACTTCCGGTGTGGAGCTGTCATTGCCACTGTGCTCAAGAACAACAGCTACAAGCTGGTCTGGTGGATCTGCTGTGCTCTTCTCTCTGGGTCTGAGTATCTCAAGCTTGGTTATATGTCTCAGGAACACATGAAGGACTCCTCACACCAGTTATCCTGAGCACCCAGGAATTTAAGCCCAGTGAGTTTTTCAGCCAGATCAGCCTGAGCATGGAGAGTGCTTGGGCATCCTGTGCTGTGCCATAGACATCAGCATGATGCTGGAGGAGGGAAGTACCTCATCCTCAAGGACCCGGGTGAGCAGTACACCTGTGTCCACAGCCTGCCCGATGGCACCTTCAGTCTGATGAAGACAAGGATGAGGAAGAGGAGGAAGAGGAAGAAACTTAAGCTACACTGATTTGGAACTGGAGTTGGCAATTCTACCAATCCTGAGAGGGCCCTTGATGGCCAGGGAAAAGTCTATCTTTCTACTACACTTTTGTCAGTTGGTAGATGGAATAAAGTTGAAGTTTGCTAAAAATCTTTTTTTTAAAGCTAAAAATGGAAAGAAAAAAGAAATGAGATATGCAGATGGAGAAGACATGATACTGTTAATGAAGCCTCAGTGCCTTGCACTTTTTAGACCAAAAATATTCTCATATTCAATATTTCAGACAAAAAGAACCCAGTTTTTTCCTAATCATTTTGAGTCACTGAACCCTGACCTGTCTTGAGGTCAGATCAGGGCCCAGTTCAAAATGGGGTGGGAAGGAATGGGATGTTCACTGCCAGCAATAGATTATGGATTCTTCGGCATCACTCTAGGAGGAAACAGGAATTTTTTTTTGAACTGTCAAGACTCTTTAAAATCATTAAGTATTCTTATTCATAAAGAAATTTAGTTGTTGGGGATAATATTACTGTTACCTCATTTTATTTCACACAACTGCCAGTGACATGCACTTTTTGCAACCATCTTGCTTTCAGATGTCACAGCCATTCAATTTTACATTTAAAAAAAAATACAACTGGATGGATCCCTTGACAAGATATGGTTGTTAAGTATTTATCATGAGGTTTTAAAAGGTATAGAAACAACAGCAATGCATTCACAACAGAAAAGACACAGGGATTATTGCACAGATCCTATCATTGGGGCTTAGATTTGCTTCTGTGAGTATCAGACCATATCCTTTAAAAAGACATTAATTTATATGGAAGGAAACAAATGAATAAAATGCAGGAAAAGATTTAAGAAGTTATTCCAGTTGGGCAATTTCTAGTTTTTCAACCTGGGAAGACATGCAGGCATTCCAGAGGTATTCAGGGCTACCTAGTGACAGTAGTTACCTAACAGGCTTAGGAGTTGAAAACCCAAGTCTGTGCTACTGTATTAATAACCAATATGACTTTTGACAAGTCATTTACATTTGTTGCGTTCAACTCTCTCATCCAAATAGGAGAGCTACTATAAGGAAATGGAGTGAAAGCAGTAAAGGTTTTACATCTGGGCAGTAGTTTGATTTTCTTAATTCACAAAAAAAGAAATGGCCTCTATAATGCATGAAATTTTATAGCAAGTATTCCTAGTTTTACATTTTCTTCTCACTTCCCTGGGAAATAGGACTATTTCACAACAAAGTCAACAGCAACATGATAAATGAGAAATTCATGTGCCATTCCGAAAACCACTCTACATTAGTGGGGTTGAAGGTTGTAGGAAGGGCAGAAAAATGGAAAAAAAATGAGAATTGAGCCATATCATATACAGGTACAAATTCTCAGTGCTGACTATGATCATAATATATATCTAAAATATATCAATAAACTCAGTAGACAAAAACAAAAAACAAAAAACAAAACAAAAAAACACTCCAGCTGATTGCAGTTCATTTTTGTGCTGTTTCAGGAGGCAGAGCAGAAACTAACCAGTTGTATACCCTGGTTATATGTGCTGTCTCCACACTATAGGGCCCTGCTCTAACTTTGCTCGGAATCAAAAAGGTAAGAATATTGGCAACTAATTTTCAAAGGATGTTTAAAAATGTTCCGTCTTATTTATATACAAAAGAAGAAGTGAAGAAGAAAAATTCCCTACTCAGATTTTCCTTCATATTTAACTCTGTGTTGGACTGCTTTGACACAGAGTGCACATATTGGTAAAGTGTCAGCAGAAAGTATTTTACCAGTGTATGGATTCTGATTCCAAGGCATGCAAAAGCAGATTTGTTACCACCATTTGACCCCTACTTCATAAATATTGATTGGATAGTTGCTTAAATTCCTTTCTCTTTAGCCACCATTACACATACACTAAAAGTGATAGTGACTGTATGAACACCTAGAATTTACTTTTAAATTATAATTTGATATTATAAATATTCATAAAGGACTTGCTTTTACAATTTTCTGTAGTTTGGGTTTGTATTTAATTTTTTTTGAGTTTCCAAGTAGTACTCAAATTATACAATTATTGTTGACTGAGAAATTTCTAGCAGTAACAAGGTAAGACTTTTTGACCTGTAATAAAATGAATTTCTCTGCAAATAATACATCAGTTTTGCTTTAGCAACTTTCACCATTGTAAGTAACTTTACATGCTTAGAGCTGCTTACCATGGACATTATTTGAAGTAAAACAAGGGAAAAAATGAGTATTGAAATCATAAAAATGATCTAAAAATAAAAGTAAATCTAAGAATAATGTCAGATTAACATAGTTGGGATATTCCTTAATTTTACACTTTTAAACATGTCTTAATCCTCCAACTAGTAAGTCTAACTTAGAAACCATTGAATGAAGCAATACATTTTGTATATATTCCAAGAATACTAGGCTAAATAGTTACCCTTGAGTGTATACTTATAACTGAAATACTCAGTAAAAGCCTGTTCTCTAGTTAGCTTATTAAAAGATAGAAATTGGAGTGGAAATACATTTCCTTATCTCTTAGTTATTTTTATAAGTTTAAATTAAAAATATTCATCAAAAATTTAGCTCAGTGGTTCTGGCACCTGCCTTACAAGGGCAAGGTCCTGAGTTCGGTCCTCAGTATCAGAAAACAAAACAAAACAAAACAAAACAGCAATTAAAATAGTTACTTAAATCTTTGCCCTAAAATCAAATTTCCTACATCAGTGATTTATGTTTTTGAGACTGTGTTCTTAAAGTTCTCAATATATTTTTTTATTCATTGACCAAAATAAGGTTTAGGGATTTCATTTAGATCAAAATTATTTCCCAATAAATCTAAAAAAATTTTTTTCACTTTAGGTTGCATGTTTTATTCAATTATAGATATTAGTTTCAGATCACTTTTGCTTCTTGTCTGTGAGCTACAAATTATATGAAGGAAACCTGGTTAGTTTTGTCTTTAGAATACATATTTTGGCCAGGATTGCTTAGCAGTGATAATTAGCATAATGTGTAGACTTCTCAATAAAAATGTATATTTGTTTTCAAGAGCAAAAAAACTTTCAGCATTTTACTTAGGTTTTCAGTTTCTGCATTATAGGATTGTATTTGTACAACTTTGGACGTATATTATTTAGACCTAATGTGTTATGACAGAAAATTCAACTTCAAATAGCTTTAAGCAAAAAAATTAGTTTCTTTTTTTTTTTGGCTAATATAACAAAATTCCAAGGGTGGTATTGTATTCAGTGGAGCTTAACTAGAGTTCAAAATATTACAGTGGTTCCTGGATTTTCTTTATGGCTTCTTTTCTATTTACAACAACTTTCTTTTTACACATGTTGTGAATGGTTCACACCAACTCCAGTGTACTTCCACTTGATTCAAGTCCTGAGTAAAAGAGTGGATTTATTTCTCATGTTTTATCAATAGCTTTAACTTTTGGGCTTTTAGTTGAGTCATATGTACCTTAAGACAATTATGGCCACCAGTTAGCTCAGTGGCACAGCACTTGCCTTGCAAGTGCAAGGTCTTGAGTTTGATTCCTGCTGCTCCCCAAAAAAGGGAACCAATTGTGAGAACATGAAACACGAATTGGTTTAGGTTAGAAAGGGCTTATTACTATAGTTATAGATGTCATGTATTTCCTTGAAAGTGAATACACTGAGATAGGAATCAGTGTGGATGAAAGCTTAATTGCTAAAAGGCCATACATTCAGAAAAGTTGTGTTATGCATTTTATAAACTGTATTTTAATATATTATTTATTTTTTAAAAATTGAGTTTATTGGTACATTTTAGGAATACATTATGACAATTGAGATTTTGTATCAGTATATGATGTATCTTGATTCTTATGTTTTCCCATTTCCCTTTCCCTTTAGCCTCCCTGTAGATGTAAGCATTGTTTCTTTTTGACCTTCCATTATTTTTCTAGACCTTCTGTTTTCCCCCTCAGTTCTCCTTCCCCTTTGAATATTTTCTTCCTATTTCATAATACTTGTTAAACATGTTGTACCTCATTTACACGTTCAATTTCTCACACTTGAGAAATAATATGGTGTTTACACATGTGTGTCTTATTTATTTCACTTATGACTATGACCTCAAGGTGAATCCATTTAGCTATAAATGTCTATAATTTATCATTTTTATGGGTGAGTAATACTTTATTTTATTAAAAACTCCTACATCTTCTTTATCCAGTCTCCAGTTGATGGGCATTTTCACTGTTTTGAAGAAGCATATTATTTGCAATACATTTCATATATTTTATCTTTTTCTTTCTTTGGCAAATACTGCTTAGAATTTAATAATATCCAAGTGGAATGGCGTTTTTGGTTCCTATAACAAATAGCATGCGCTGAAGGTATAGAAAACAAGAAATTTAATATTCTCATATATCTAGCTGCTGAAAGTTGAAGATCAAAATGCAAGTAGGGTTGGCATTTGGTGAGTGCATCCTCTTGTATTGCTTACATGTGTGTTCACATACCTTTTCATGTAGTATATGTGTGGGTTGAGAGTGGGTATTCTTTAATGTCTTTCTTCATTAAGAGGATCATTTTTTTTTTCAGTATTAGGGATCAAACTCAAGACCTTTCACTTTTGAGGCAGGTGCAGTGTCACTGAGCTAAATCCCCAGCCCAGTTAGTGCATTAATTCTATAGGATGAGGATCCCACACTTAAGATCTTATTTAAGCATAAGTATTTTCTTAGAGGCACAATGTCTAAATACTGTCCCAAGAGGGTTAAGATGTGATTATATTTGTTTATCATATGAAATTGGAGGAAATATAAACATATAGTCCTAAAGGTAAAATTGTAATCAACTTCCATTTGCATTTTTTGGATTAAATATACATAGTAGTTATGAAGACAAATTCTCTAGCCAGGGTACTTTAGTCTAGTATTGACTAGATTTATGTCCTCAAGCCATTGCACTTATTATCTTTGTGCTTTACTCCCCTCGTTTTTAAGTTCTGAGAATTGCACTATTTCATTAAGATTCAGAGTTAAAAGAAGCTTAATACTGTTTGTGACATGTATAAAGTGCTTAATAAATGTTACTTTTTTTCCTTCTACTCCTACTTTTATCTTCTTCCTCCTCAACTTCTTGTCTTAATAATGTTATTATTAATTTGAGAATTCACTATATCTTTTTAAGATTTCTTGAGTTGTCCTTTATCACATTATTTTTGGTAATGTTTGTAAAGACTTGATAAACTATGTAAGGAAAAATGTGTTCTTTTATCAATGATAACTTCAGAATAATTTGTCTATATTAATTATAATTTTAAAGTATGTTTTTACTTTTTAAAAATTCTCTTGGTATGACAGTCAGTATTAACCATTTGACTAGTGGTATCTCTATGAATCTCTCATAGATTTTCCTTATATATATTTTGAATTGTTTGGTGATTGAAATAATTTTTTTTTGGAGACAGGGTCTTGCTTTTTTAGTTCAGGCTGGCTGTGAGCTCACTATATAGCCCAGGCAAGCTTCTAACTCACAGCAATCCTCCTCTTGAGTTCTGGGATTACAAGCGTAAACCACCACACCCAGCACTGTGGTATGTGGTACTCATTGTTGATGAGTGTGAGTCGTCACCCCCGCATTGTGATATGTAGTTCCCAGGGATGGAAGTTAAGACCTTGTGCTTACAAGGCAGACACCAGAACCAGTGAGCTAAATCTCTGGCCCAAAATATATTGGTTTTAAAAGCAATATATTTAATAGCTATCAAATAGCCCATTCTCTCTCTCCTTGCATCGGTGCCTATGGAAAAGGAATACTTTAAGATATTTTGTAAGCTGGCAAACATATCTGATATACACGATGGTTTATTTCTAGTGAAAAAAATAACCAGAAATTCTTATCTAGGACATGCTTTCAGTATGATGAAAATTTTGATAGTGGCCCAGATAATGGCCCTCCAAATATATCTTCTCAGGCCACATCCAAAGTGGCTCATCTCTTCTGAGCAGACCCCACCTTCCAACAGCAAGTCAGTTGTCATGCTCCCATAATACATCTCCTTCCAAACACATGAGGCTGTGAGGTCATTTTAGATCCAAATCATGACATTCCAACATAGTCACCCAAACTCATGCAGTCACCTTATATAAAATACATGCAGTCCATCTCTATGTGTCCTCAAAATGACAACAGGTAGAGCACAGTGAAAAGTGCAAGTTCAAAGTATCCTTTGAGACTCAGGGCAAACTTAACTGTGAATCCATGTAAAAATAAAGAAAATACTTCCCACATAATGACAGAGGTTAATTCTTCCATTTCAAAAAAGAATAAGGGAATAGAAACCAGTGAGACCAAAGCAAGAATAAAGTCTAGCAGGTCAAATATTAAATTCCAGAGCTCCTTGTCCAGGTCTGGGCCATGTTTTGCCTGGATGTAAACTCCAAATGACTTGGTTGGCGCTATACCTGTAGGATTACCGGTCATGGATTATATAAAATTATCAAGAAAAACTCACACATTAACTCTAAAACTAGAATGTATGATAATTAGTAAGAACAGGAATTGTAATTAAGAACTAAATGTGAGACTTCTTAAAACAAACATATTACAAATAGTTCTTTTTTGTTATAAATTATTGTACTGGAAAAATATATCTGAATACTATCTTTTGGTTTTCATTCTTTTCACTCTTGTATGTTTCCTGTGAGTTCATTTTTCCATGAAAAGTAAAAACAATAAAAAGAAAACACTTTTCTAGGCATTAATGAGACATGGAATTTTTTATCATTGATATTTAATATAATGCTTATCTTTTTATCACTAAACAGGGAGCAGGAAAAATATGGCTCATTTTTAATTTTTATTTTTTTAACAGTACCTGCAATTGAACTCGGGCCCTTGTGCTTCCATGCTAGCATGGTACCACTTGAGATAAATACCTAACCTTAGTTGTCTCCTTTTTAATGCATTGAATGACAGATTCTGAATCTACTTTGGTATTAATGAAATTTTTATGAGCTGTGTTTACATACTAGATTGACTTTCTAGATTCTTGGTTTCTTTGTTTTTTTAATTAATTGATTTTATTGGTACACTTTATATATACATCCTGATCATAATCGACATTGAAAATTTGTACCATATGTGACATGACTTAATTCTAATTTTTCTCATTCCCCTGCCCACCCTATAACCCCCTGCGCCATATATACATAAGCTTTGTTTCCTTTTTTTGACCATCACATTTTCCCACACATTATATATCCCTCCTCCCTTTACCATTTGAATATTTTCTGTTTCCTAGTATCTGTCATACACTCTAGAACTCATTTAGATTTTTAGTTTCTCATATCAGAGAAAAGATACTATATTAGCACATCTGTGACCTATTTATTTCCCATATGAGTGTGTCCTGAAGGTATGTCCATTTGGGTATGAATGACTCAAACTTGTCATTTTTTATGGCAGAGTAGTACTCCATTTTATAGAAAAACCACACATTTATATTTTAAAATTACCATGTCATTATCCCTTCTGTTGTCATATACTTTCTTTCCTCTCTGTGTTTGTCTACATTATGTTTTCTGTGTAGAATGCCTTTTTCCTTTTTATATGTCATAAAATCTTCTAGATATTTGAAGAGCCAGCTTCATACATTCTTCCACCCGTTTTTACTAAAATAAATTTATTTTTCTATTATGAATTCAAAGCACCTATTATGTGTTTCTTTTTTACACATATATTTAGTCTGTGTTTTTCTTATTGCAATATAAGGCAAAAGATGTATGCAGTTTATTTTGGTTTGCATCACAACAACACAGAATCTGATCCTGATATATATATTTAATACATATTCATTTAAAATTTCATAAATGAGTGTTTAATGTGTTACCACTTTCATTCTTTTGTTCCCTAGAAACCTGAACTCTTTGACTGCATTCATAAGCTCTGTTGCTTGAAGACAATTTGTCTTGCTTCTTGACTAGTGAATGAATGATGAGTGGGAGCATTTAAGTCTTGGTTTTCATTCCTTGTCTCTTTTCCTTCTATGTTGCTGTGATTCGCTGGTTCCTACTACTGCATGCCATGCCTTCTGGTGTATGGATCACTGTTGCAGTTCATCTCCAGCACCTGCTCCTTGTGCTTGCATCATTAAACTTACTAGCAATAAATCTAGAGTAAGTCCCTGGTTTAAAAATGAGTTCTGTTCTAGGGGAACATTGCAAGTTAGACTCATTCATAAATAAAATGATGGTACAATACAATTGTAAATAAACTATTTTTACTTCTACAGTAAGCACACAGCAGCATAACTGTGACAGTGTCTGGCAGACATGTGAGCTATTTCCGTGATTTGTTCGTATCTATGAGTGTTCATAATTTGAGATCTGTTAGTATCTGTGAAAATTTACAACTCAAGTGTTTATAAGTCAGAGATTTGCTGTATGCTGTTTTTATTAGACCAGCATACTGCACCTTCCCTTGCTCACACGTTTACAAATTACCACTTTATTATGCTTCTCCAAACTTACCCTCTTTCCCCAAATTAGCCATGTTTTATCATATTGCTCTTATAGTCTCATGTTATGGTATAGGGGGTGGGGATAGAGGCAAGCTGCACAGTTGGCCATTTCTGATTGCTGTGTTGGCATCATATCATGTAATTGGTCTTGTGATCTGCCCCTGCACAGGGCCTGTTTGCTTGGTACTGTTCGTTTTGGCCAAGGGCCACAGAGTCACAAGATTGAGCAGGGAAGAGATAGGTTTCGCTTAGCATATAAGCCTGGTTTCTACACATGGAGGCTGGTGTTCTTGAGCCTATTGATGTCCCATATTGTGCAACTGGACATACGTGCGGCGTACCTGACTAAGCCAAACACCGACCTCTCCTTCATTGAAGCACTTACTATGTGCAAGGAACTGAGGCCTGGTAGATATTAGCAGTCATAGATGTGGCTGGTGAATTTTAAGTTCAAAAATTGTATAAGCTCCTCTTTTCGAGGGAAGCAAATCTCTCTCTCTTTTTTTTTTTTTTTGAATTTGAGTGAACCAGCTCTTCCAACTGCATGACAAACTTTCAGTGGTTGATTCAAGTAGAGTTACTTTTACAGCAATGTGCCAGTAGTCCTCAGGACAACATTCTACCCCCTCTGTCACCTTTTCAAACATAATGGAGTTAGAAAAAATACATTTAAAATGGCATTATATGTGTGTAAAGAGATAATACTGTACACTGAGCAACCTGTAGGAGTTTACCAATGGACATCATCAGAAATCTAGGGAACATTTGTGTGAGTGGGTATTAGCACGTTAGGCCAAGGAAAATTAACCATAAGTATTATTTAAACTTATTTAATTGACTCTGATGCACTCATTCAGAAAGTGGCTTATTCCATGCTTGTTAAAGGACCTGGAGCAGCCCTTAGTGTTTTCTGTGCTGACCCTCAAAAATGCTATGCTTACCCTCAAAATTTCAGACTCGGCAAAGATTTATAAATATTAGGATTATTGATGATGAAAACTTCTTTTCCTATGGTAAATCTTAATTTAAAATTTGATATAGTGTATTTAAATTATTCCATTCTGAGCCATGTGCTGCACACACTTTAATGCACTTCACCCTCTAGCCGTATCACTGTCAACTATTAAGAAATATGTTGACAAAGAATACCAGCATCTTTAAAAGTCCTTGGAGGTGGTGTTGTGTGGCTCATAGGTGTTGACAGAGGTGAATTTAATGGAATTAAGTTCCTAACATTAAAGGAAATAATAGGATTCCATGGTAGAAGAGCCATAGGTATTACCTAACTCTTAAGCAATAAGTTTAGCAGAGTTATCACAGTAATCTACCCTGGAATGGAGAGATAATTGAAATACTTCACCTGAAGAAATCTCTTATAATAGTTTATTGATTACATTATCTTAAGAATGAAAATGATAAGCAGATGACTATAGTGGTTTTTGATTTATGTTAACCACAAAATTACTTATGTTTATCTGTAGTATAAATCGAAAGTATGTTCTTCCAAACCTTTGTTCACAAGATTTTTATCAACTGATCAATAATAAGCTTATTTTTTGTGCTTCTGTTTAAAGGGACCTTATTTAATGTACATTGTTGCTTCACTAAGATGGAACAAGAAGCACTATAATTAATTCATGCTTGAAGAATTTGTGGCTCTATTTTGTGTGTAAGGTGTATCATATCCTTCTTGAACTTAGGAACACTAAACAGTATTCCAGCTTTACACTTGGAGAACATTGTAAACAACAAAATTACTATTGTAAAGCAAAAATGAATGTGGAAGAATGGTTAGAAATATATTGTGAAGAGGGTATTTTGTTACACAGAACAGCTGAAACAAGGAGGCAGAAAATAATTCTATTCACATTCAACTATAGGAATATAGGCTTTGGCTGACTCAAATGTTTTGCTGATGTGATCATGTTGAAAAATGATTGCAAATGTCTCATGACTATTGGCTTTGGAGGCAAAATATATATTTTAGTTGGTAGGTAAATGTATAAATATAGAATCTGGGAAAATGATGACCAGCTGTATATACACATACACAAACATTATTTCAGATCTGAAGGGAAAAGCCTACTCACTTTGCCATAGTTGGGATTTACAACCTCTTTTCAAGTTCTCAGAGCTAGGCAGATAATATACCAGAATTCTATTTGTTGAAGCAGAGAATAAAGCCACTAAGCTATGACATTTTAATGTAAGAATGTGTATTTATTTACCAGCATAGTTATGTATTCATGAAAATGAAATATCTAGATTAATTTTCAAGGTTTATTAGATATTACTTTTGAATTTATAGTAATCCTTAACAGCTCAATAATAAACTGGTCATAGTAAATGATTATTAAGGTTAAGAGATGAGTCCTAAACAAAGTCTATTAAACAGTTACCTCTGTGGAACTGTGAATACACCCAGTGACTATTTTCTCATTTGCAGAATGTGCAGACAAAATACACAGATGTACAGAAAAACTGGAAGAATGCTTATATTAGTTTTCTGGCCTATTTAGTAAAGGCTGTTAAGAGAGGAAAGGCCAAGTGGAAGCATCTATGATTGCTCCATCCTTTGCAAGTTAATCGACATACTACAATCTTGAGAAATAACACAGTGTGTATGTTATACCATCATAAAATGTTTTAAAGATGACTGGCTAAATAATTTGTCAATATTCAAAATTAAGTTACCTAGAGAATAACTCGATTCTTTCAAAGTTAATCATGGCAGTTGCATCTCTGGTCTTAGATATGATATCTAAATCAACTAAAACTTAACTAAACAAAAGCTCCTGGCACCTAGCATGTAGTTATTGATCTAAAAAATACTGTTTTATAGACCTAGGAACAAAGATAATCATAATCAATTTTATTTTACATAACAAAACAGCATCGTTCAACAATGCTTTTTCAATGTCAGTTCTCTTTTTCCTAACAAATTCCAGGGGTGGCTTTCTCACATTCATATTCCAAATAACATCCTGTTAGTACTGAGCCCAGGAACAGAAAGTGATAAGCACTTAGTTCTTACCTGATAACAGAAGATAAATCCTGCAAAGCTTTATGGCCCTACAGTTAACATAAATTTAGGGCTTTGGTAGCATTGGGCACTTTTGTGCATTCACTCAAAATTTTGTCACATTAATTAACCTGCTATGTGAGAATATTACATATGAGAACAGTGTTTCTGGTTTGCTGCTTTAGCTCTTATACACCACATGTATCATTTTGCTTTGTTTTTCTGCTGGGCCAGATTTTCTTGGTAATTAGTAATATGGATACTTTTATGTGTTCCTGGAAGCAAATAGCTTTCAATCAGGTCAAACTAGTACAAGCTATGTATAACATGAATATGTGGACTTAGATGATTTAGGAAACTGTCTGTGGCAAAGAGAAATGCTACATTAAAAACACAACTAACAGAATAAGGGAATCATGTTGCGTATTCCCAGGATTTTCATCCAAGGCTATGCCACTTTTGATATAACTGTATTTCATTTAATATGTTTGTGGGTTGATATCTCATGGATAGGCACATTTAGAGTAAATAATTCTAATTAATAATGAGGTAATAAAACTATGCCAGAACACATAGGCATCACTTCAGCGCTTTTCAATATTTCCTTGCACAATAGTAATGATCAATGGAAAATTTGACCAAATCAGTAAAGAGAGAGTAACCAAGGACTCATGGATTATAAAATGAAATGAAGTTTTGATTAAACTCTCTAGGTTATTAATTTTTGCTGGGATGATGCCAGAATTTGTAGAAAGTGTAGAGTATGTGGTACAAGGAAGTTTTGGTTACAGGTTAGAATTATGCTTAGTTAGAGATGCAGGGATTGTGACTGTTTTGTTATTTAATATTTTCTTTCCCCTTTTTTTTCTTCTGCTGCCGTATTCAGTTGTCAGTGGCTAATACTTTTAGTTTCTAGTAGGACTGAGTGGATTTCCATGAGTCCATGCCACCACAGTGGTATTTTTCTGGATATATTCTCCACCCCTGAGATCCGTTCTCCACTCTTCACTCCCTGTCTGCTATAGGGCGCTAACCCCTGTGGATTGCATGAACAATAGGCTGTTTACTCTAGCTTCCAACTGAATTGGGCATTGGGAGTTAGCCAAAGATTTAGGTTCTGAAAGACAGCAATTGTAATATTCATATGTTTGCCTTTCTTTGTGTAATGCCACAAAAAATCGACTGCGTGTTTTTTCAAAAAGCCATATCTTTGCTGAGGTGGCCACTATCTACAATCAATGCCATTTGTTTGATAATATCTTTCTTTCCCATTAAGTTCTATACATGATACTGTATGTTTGCTGTTTCTAGGGTATTTCATGCCATATCACATTTTCAAACTCTACCTTCACCTTTATAAATTGTTTATTATTTTTTGAGAATGCAAATTATTTTCAGATGACTCATTAGCTGATTCCATTATCAGCATTTATGCAGTAAAATCATGAAAAGATTAAGAATGGCCAGAAATCCTTCACATGAAAAACTTATGTAGACTGTAATGCTAAAATTAGAACAGTTGAAGAGTAAGCTTAAAGTAACAAGACACCATATCTTATACTGTTTTTCTTTTTTCATATTTCATGCATTTTATTGGTACATTTTAGATGCACATCATAATCACACTTAACATTGAAAATTTATACCAGTATATGACATGACTTAATTCTCATTTTTTCCCATTCTCCTAGCCACCCTATAACTCCCCCACTCCCTATATACATAAGCTTTTTTTCACTTTTTTAAATCATCACAGTTTTTCTTTTCCCTTGTTACTTACCACTACCCCAAAATTCTCTTTGGATATTTCTATCTTTCATGTAAAAACAATATTCACATTTAAAAAATGAATTTAGAAGAAAAGATTATACCAGTGATGTTAACCAAGGAGAAAAGAGCTTTGGGGTTTTACTGAGTTGACTCTTCAATGTGGTCATCAACTTCCTCCTTGCTTCTCTTTCTGCATTTCAGTTATTGTCCTTCTTTTCCTGATCTTTTTATTTTTCTTTCAATTTCCAATGACGTTGCTTACATTTTCTAGCAACATAAAGCAGGACCTAGTCATTTCAATTATTGCAGTTGTTTCAATTAGCATGTTGAGTTTTACGGGTACATGCTCCTCTTTCTAGAAAGGGATCTTTTGTCAATCTCTTTAAAAAAGAGATGCATAAGTTAATTGATATTTCAATTAAAGCTCTTTCTTCTAAAATTAGGGCTACTAAAATATAAATTATTGAATTTTATAATTTTCAGATAAAAAAAAATCCATTATACTGAATTGGGGATTGTAAGCAAGAACAAACAAAAGTGATTATTTAAACGATGCTTATTATTCTTTGTTAAATTTTCAGTGGCATTATAATTTTGACTAGATATTATCCTTCCTTCTTGGAAAGTACTGCTTATTATATAAATTAATCTGTAACTAAAAATTGTTTTAACACTAAAGTGAATATTATATTTGAAGATTTATTTTTTTTTAGAGAATCCCACCAATGATGAAAAGAGAACTACTTTGATGTATTGAAAATTCAGGAAAGTGTAGTAAAAACATATTTTGGTTTAATTTTGGATGGTAATTTGCTAAATAAAGAGTTAACATTAGTGTATTAATTTTATAATATTTAAGATATAATACTTTTATAATGTTTAAGAGATATTTCATTCTTTGCTGCAGCTTTTTTTTCTTTATTTCATTATCAGGAATCCAGCTTAGGGCCTTGTGTTTGGCAAGCAGGTATGGCACCACTGAGCTATATCCCTGGCCCTTGGAGCTTTTATAGGAAATGAATTGATGATGTTATCTGATTATATTGATTTAATCATCTATCTACAAATATTTTGAGAATAGATTGCTTCTAAATTCAGATAATTGTGATTTCTTCCTGTTAATATTCACGGTTGGGAATCCATTATGACATCAACTGGGGAAAGAGGACATAATACACATAGTGCTCACCTATTATTTATGCTATTGACTCATTTTATCAGTTTAGTTGAGGCTTTAAAATGTTTTAATTCTTTTTGATTAAGAAAACAGGTGCTCAGAGAGAGTAAGAATTTGGATTGATAGCATGGAATTGGTATAGGGTGGCTTTGAAAACTTGTGCATAAATATCGTATCCTTTCTCTGGTATGAGAAAATGAAGATATAAATGAATTCTAGATTGTATGTTATATATTGTGAGATAGAAAATACTCAAAGCAAAATGAGATGAAGGGGGAAAAACAATGAGATTATAACAAAAAGAAAGGAAACAAAGTTTATGTATATAGGGGATGGGGGTGGTAGGATGAGTAGGGATATGGAAAAAAAGAAAATTAAGTTGTGTAATATACTGGTACAAATTCCCATTGTTGAGTGCAATCATGATGTGTATATGTAATTTACTAATAAAGATTTCAATTAAATTTAAAAAAAACCAAAAAAACAAAACAAAAAATGCATAACAATATTTTAAGGATACCATGTATTCATTTATGACACAAAATATTTAGTTGGGTGATTTTGAGGTGTCATTTTAAACTTTAAAATTATGATACTCCTGAGTGTCACCATACCCTCAGCAAGTTGTTTCCTTCTGCTCTAGTTTTGCCTACATTGATGGACATTTTCATCATAAGCACAAGATCATTAAATATACCATTAATTTTTGTTACCTATTATACTGTGTGTATTGGGTAACAGTTCAATTTTTATATATTTTTCTTCACAAAGATATTAGGTATGAATTGTAAATCATTATTATTAAAGAAAATCAAAGAGGCGAGTAATTTTAGTTTAACAAACTTTATAGAATTCCTTTTACTAAATCAAATTTACCAAATTAATAAATACATCATTCCAGGTAAATAATGAAAATCATCTTGTTTCTTTTTTCTTTATTGAGTTAATTGGCACATTTCATGTGTGTCATGATCTCCTTCATCACTGAGAATTTGTGTTTGTACATGATCTGTCTTTACTCCTATTTTTTCTCATTGTTGTCTGTGCTTCAACCCCTCTCTCCCAAAATACATAAGTTTTGTTTCTATTTTTTCCTTTTTATCATCAAATTTTTCTTTTCATTCCTTGCTTTCTCCTGCCCTACCCCTCTATCTCTACTTATATTACCATTAAGCTTTATTAATATTTATATATTTAGTTAACTCTATTCTGCATTAGTTTGTGTTTACAGTATATGATTAGGTTCATGTGGGGAGTTGGTACATGTATATAACACCATAGCATATCTTAATTTTTAAATCATCTCTCTTCCCTTCTCTTCTTCCCCTCCCTCTCTCAATCCCTTTTACAGAACATCTATCCTTTTTCTGTTATCTTTCACTTTGCTCTTCTATATGTTAGGTTTCTCTTATAAGAAATTATCTGATATTTAAACTAGTGAGCATCATCTACTTTACTTAACATTACCATCTCAAAGTGCATTCATTTTCCTCCATATAATTCATTTACCTCTTTTTATAGCGTAGTTGTATTCCATTGTGTGTATACTTTTTATGGTTAACGATCAGATAGTTACATGTAGTAGATATTTACTATATTTCAATGTTTGGCTTGTCATTGTGTCTATAATTATGTAGTACTTTTATATGGTTGATGGTAGTACAGTGATAATTTTTATTCGTTCTTATATGTCAAAATGCAATTTGTCTTTGACTCTTGTATTGTTGTTAGTTTTTTTGTTATTGACAGGATGACATAATTGTTGCTATTAATTTATTTTTACTGTATCACAATATCTAGCTTTGTGTTATTAACATATTGTGATCTATTTCCAGAGAATTGTGTGCTGGGCCAGCTACACTGCACCCTTCCCTCCCAATTTAAGTGATTGTATCTTGGAACAGAGGCAAAGGCTTATAAATTGAAATGACACTAAATGAAGAGATCTCCATACTGTGAATAAAGTCTTTCCAGTATAATAAACCTGTAAAATTCAGCACAAAAAATAAACAAAACAACAGGAACATGAGACAAACTAAAAAAATCTTCTCTAAAACCTCCCAACCCATCCATAGCCGAGCCATGGAGCATCGGTGGAAAGAAAACAAAATGCGAAAATGCTGGATTATACAAAATCATAAATGAGAAGACCAAAAAAGTTCAGTAAAATGCTCAGGTAGCTCAAAGATGATATAACCAATCAAATGATAGAATTAATAAAATAATAATGCCTTATGGTGGACATTAATGAAAAGCTATCTGACTTAAAGTGATACAAAGTGTGAACGATCAGTTCTGCATGCCCATGGCATGGGGCCAAAAGGAAATCTAGGAATAAAAAAATTCAATCAGAAGTCTGGGACGCTGAAGTGAGTAGTGTGGGGACAGAATGTCAGAACTAAAGGTAGTGCTGAGAGGAGTAAGCCAGTAAATTTCGTTATGCTGCTCAGTGTACATGGTCTCAAATCACCCCCAAAAAGATACAGAGTGGTAGATTCGATCATAAAACAATACCTGGTGATATGCTATATAGGAGATTTTAAAAAATATTTCAGATAGTTCCTCAGGTATTGGAGATACATCTATATTTCAACAAGTACTAAAATTTAGAGTTGTCAAAAATAATGTGATTTCCGTATATTTTCTTTGGTATGAGAAAATGAAGTTGTAAATGAGTTGTAGTATGTATAATTGATATTGTGAAATAAAAAATATTTAAAAGGGAAGAGCATGTAGGGGTAAATAATGAGGGGAAAATTAATGTGATGATAATAAAGAAAAAAGGAAAGATTATGTATATAGGTGCCGGGGTCTCACCGCTGGGTATGGCGGTGTCAGCTGGGCAGAGCAATGGGGTGACCGAGCCGAGGGGCTTAGGATGAGAAATAAGTAAAGACAGGACAGCGGGACTTGGAAGGGTTCACCAGTCAGTACCGAATGAACGCCACGTTTATTTAACAGCCTTCTTTTATACATTTCTTTAGTACTATCCTTGAGCCGCCCTTGAGCCAACTAGTTTTGTTCACGTGTACAGAAAAGAAAAAAGTTAAGAACGGGTGGGCGGGGTGCACTGACAATATTCTTAATTAAATCTGGCACGAGGGTGTGTAAAGGTTCTTAGTTTAACCTGGAATAAGGGTGTGTCAAGGTTCTTAGTTTAATCTGAAATGAGGGTGTGTCAAGGTTCTTAGTTTAACCTGGAAAGGACAGTAATTATCCTTGAGGAAAGTAGACAATGTCAGGCTCTGATCCAGAAATCAGGCCAACTTTT
>PVIR01000279.1:0-205619 GCA_004026965.1 Petromus typicus
TTGCACATACTTTCATTCTTTGTGCCCTAAAGTCTGGGAAACTTTGACAAGTATAATGGTATTTCTTTGCCTTTGCAGTACCATATAGACTAGTTGCACAATACTAAAAAATACAGTGCTTAAACCTTTCCTTTATTCCACAAATCCTAGGCATGATCTCTACCATTTCTGTCCTTTTGCCTTTTCTAAAATGGCACATTCTTGGATTCATGTGATAAGTTACTCTTCGGACTGCTTCTTTCACTTAAAAATATCTTTTTAAGATTTACTCTTTATAGCTTATTGTCATTTCTGTTTGTCTGCATTGTGTAGATACACCATCACTTAACCGTTCTGCTACTGAAGGGCATGCTGGTTGCTTCCAGTTGGGGGCAGTTATGAATAAGCTGCTGTAGTGATGTGCTGCGTGCAGATTTCCTAATGGAAGTGCATTTTTATATTGTCATGTATGTTAACTGGATCATATGGTGAGACTGTAGTTCTGTGAGGCGCTACCAAACATCTTCCAAAGTGACTACCATTTACTTTCCTCTCAGTAGTTTGGGGCATTCCTGCCACTGTGTGTTCCTGCCAGCATCTGGTGGTGCTAGTTATTTGGATCTGTAACCATTCTAACAGGTGTACAGATATGTCCCTTTGTTGTTTTCTCTGTAATTTTCAAATGACAAATGATGCTGAACATCTTATTTTTATTTGCCATCTGCACATCATTTGTGAGATCTGTTCAAATCTCTAGCCCATTTTTAAATGAGGGTGTTTGCTTCTCATTCTTCCTTGCAACCTGTTCTTTTCTCGCCCTTCAGTAATCAAGTAAACCAAGAATGAAAATAATTTTATTATTTTGTATTCTGTATTCTTTTTTCCATAGTAAAATATTTTGGTTTTGTGAGTGCTTAGTATTCTATAATAAGGAGTTGATTTTTTAAACTAGGCATCTGTTGTTGGACGCAGAAGGCTTTTTATTTGTACGCTTGATATTATGAACCACATTTTATTGAGCACCTGCAGGTGGGTCTTTACACAGATTTCCTTTTAAAGGGCCCTTGATTTACTCTCTAAATTTAGTGACCATCATCAGCTGATTAGAATAGGAGTGGTCTTTTCCTACCACTGCACAGCACCTTTTTAAAAAAATTTAGTGCTTCTCAGTTTGATAGCTATTTGTTTTTTAATAGTTTTTATTAGCATTTTAAAACCACGTCAGACATTTATATGTAGTTATTGGCATATTTAGTACTTTTAAACAAGCTGTCCGGGCCTGTCCTTAATTTTTTAATTTTCGTTTTACTAGTACAGTATATAGTCTGCAGAACATAATAATTTCACTCATCTTGGGAAGTTGGCCTATTTACATGATGCATCTCAATTTTTCTTACATTGCCTTTCTTTCTTTTCTGTACCTCTTTGCTTCAGCTCTGATTTGTACAACCTCTTTGTATACTACTTTATTTTGTTATGTATGTTGACCTTTTTCATTTGTTTGCCTTTATGTTTTCTCTCACTCTTGGTGATATTGTTTCTATGGGAGATTATTTTGACTTCTCGGTGGAGAATAAGGGTGCTGGATACAAGAGACAAGGAGATGCTTTCTATATGGATGAGAAAGAAACATGCAGACCGTTAAGAGTACAGCAGTGAGGAGGAGTGGTACTTCATCTAGAGAGGTCGAGGAGGTGGGATCTGGTGAGGGATTATAGAATTGGAGAAAGGAAGAGAGTGGCAAAAATGATGCTCATATTTGATCTGTTTGCATGTTAGATAGTTGTTCCTTGTTAGGGAAAGCAGATTTGGGGCATAGGGTATGAATGGAATAGTCAGTTTAGTTTTAGGTTGTTAGCTTTCAGAAGCCTTAAGGACATTTATCTGGAACTGTTTAACAGACCATGGGGTAAGTAGGTCAGAGGCTTAGGACTGGAGCCTGGACTGGAAGTCTTTCCCGCCCCCTATCTCTCCAGCCCTTCTTCCCTCTCTCTGTTTTCCCATCCATCCATCCATGGATCCATCGTCCCTTGTCCATCCATCCCTTTATCCATCTAGTCTTTTTTTTTTTTTTTTTTTTTGCAGTATAGGGGATCAAACGAAGGCTCTTGTGTTTGCAGGGTAGTCATGATACCATTTGAGCTAAATCCCTGGCACCCATCCAGTCTTCATGGAGCCTTGCAAGCATACTTGTCCTAGGCCTTGAGGATTCAGTATGAACAGAGACAGCAGGTCAGCTTTAGGGGCCTTGCATGAGGGAGATAGCCAATCAGAATGTCAGATAGTGAATTTATCACTGAAAGTCTTTTGATGTTTTTACCTCATATTCTTAATGCCCTACAGTAACCAGAATGGTCACTTTATGTTGCGTGATATTGCCTTGCAGGGGCGAATTCATACCAGTGTACAGTACAAGCTGCAGTATGGGATTTTGGCGAACTTTCTGGGTGACAGAGCATCCAAAAAGCTGACAGAAAAAAGCAAAGTGATAACCGTGGACGGCAACATATGTTCTGGGAAGAGCAGAGTCGCAAAAGCAATAGCAGAGAGGCTAGGTATGAATTTTTGTCATGCAGAGTGGCATCTTTGTCTCAGATATATCTGTTTACCTCACTTTGATTTTACTTAAGTATTGACGAGATGGAATTGGGCCCAAGGTAGATAGTGTACACTTCTAAAATGTTTACTGGTAAAGT
The DNA here is from genome assembly GCA_004026965.1 of Petromus typicus. Lineage (NCBI taxonomy): Eukaryota > Metazoa > Chordata > Mammalia > Rodentia > Petromuridae > Petromus > Petromus typicus. The sequence goes on from PVIR01000279.1 coordinate 2,676, forward strand.
TGATCATAGTCTTTCAGATTTGGGGATCATGGAATCCATGCCAGATGTCTGTTTAACTTGGATTTGACATGAGCATTGCAGGTGAAGTATTTCCATCTGGCCAGTTGTAGGTGAGCTTCATGAGAATCTCTGACACAGACTGAGCAGTGCCCTCAGTCTTTTGGATGCCAGACAAACTGGAGGGACAGGCCAGTGTCACACAGCTGGCTGGTAGAGTCCCTCCCAGTTTTTCCAATGAGTGTTTGGCCACTGCACCTGTCTGTGTTGTTTGATGTGCATAGTGGGGCTCCCATGGTTCCAAGATGCTGTCAGTTTGGGGGGAGTTTGCACTAGGGCCCCTTCAGCACTCAGGCACACTGTCTTCAGTGAAGTGTGGGTGTGAGGGGCAGTTCTCCCCTTCGAGGGGGCTGCCCTTTATGGGAGGGCATGATCTGCTCTTTTCATCTACACATCACTCTTCTTCTCAGACCTGAAGCACTTTCCTGAAGCAGGGGTGCACTACGTGACCAGCATCACAGGAGATGGAAAACCCCTGGATGAGGAGCTCACGGGCAGTTGTAGTTTGCAGAAGTTTTATGATAATCCACAAAGCAATGATGGCAATAGCTACCGCCTGCAGTCCTGGCTGTACACTAATCGCCTCTTGCAGTACGCAGATGCCCTGGAGCACCTGCTGAGCACAGGTGAGCACTTGTGTGTTTAATCTTGAGCCTGTTGTAGAATTCAGCTGTTTCTAATTGTGGAGGTAGAGCAGTTCTGTAAGGGTACCTAAGGAGACATGTTCTCTTTCCAGGAAGATACGTCCCCCAGAATCCATGTTATTGTTACTTCAGATTATAATTAGTGAAATACTGTTTCACTGTACTGGAATGAAATGCTAGGTTCTGTGTCATTTCTGTGCTGGTCATTAAGCATAGAGATAAAATGTGTCCAAGTAATGGAGGAAAGAGAGAACACGTAGGGAACTAGCAGGGAGTGGCATCACACTTGTGAAGAGGAAGTGCAGGTCCTGCAGACAGACTGTGACAACAGACTGGGATTGTTCTAGAAGGCTGGGAGTGTGACTGTAATACACCATAAAGCTGCAAGCAGGAGTTAGGACTTGAAAAGGCAAAATACCCAGGTCTCAGGGGCCCCTCATGGGAAGCCATGGACAAGAAAAGTGATTTGGGGGCAGGCCACACTCTGCCTGGAAGAAGGGCAGCAGAGACCTGGAGACAAAGTCAAGAGTGCAGAGTGGGCAGAGGACAGGAATGTAGGTTCTACCTGTGCACATCAGGTCAAAATCCAGCAAGAGCTGTCTCAGTCTTTTGGGAAACAGTAAATGTGGTGTTCCGGCTGAACCCAGGACACCCTCATAACAGACAGCTCTTGGCCAGAGCTGCCATAGCTGCTTCTGAATTCACAGGGGGAAGCCAGTAGTATGCTCATGTGTGGGAGAGACGGAGATGGCTGATTTTCACGGACTTGTGTCCACTTGATGTAGTGCGGTTGCCTTGCGTGACATCAGAGCTTCCAAGAAGCATTGCATACACAAGCTTGGTTGCTGTGGGAGAATTGGCCCAGGGGTCTGATTTCTGTGGGGCTCCTGCCTTGCTCGTGTTCTGTCAGGGTCCCCTGTGTGCAGTGTGTGTCCAGGGACCAGAGGGAGGCACCTTTTACTGAGCAGTCATGCAGGTGCCTCTTAGCCTTTCCCACATTTTCTGAGGGATTCTTTTTCTTTTGCTTGGTGTTGCCCCACTGAGGAAATGTTTCCGTGTCCCTACGTGCTGGAGTGCAGGGAGTACCAGGGAGTCCCTGACTTGGGGACCTGTGTAGTAGGTTGAGTACGATGCTGGCATTCAGGGCCCTCCAGTTCCTTTTTGAAGTGTTTGTCATTTGACTGCACTTTTGAAATATTAAATAGACACATTATGCTTGTTAAATGATACTAGTTTGCTTGTTTTTATGCTATATTAATTTATTCATTAGATATTAATGAGTATCTACTGTGTGCTGGGCCCATTCCAGGAACCTGGGGAAGTGGCATTTATTTTAGTAGGCAAATAAATACTGAACAGGAAAACAAGCATAATAGGCAACAAGCAGGTGCAATTGGAAAGGGACAGGACTGGAGCTCACTTTTCAAGATTTTGTAGATGGGTGGGCTTAAGAGGCCCAGGTCCAGCAGGTTGATTATAAGGAATTTGTGTCCAGAACTATGTGTCTTGTCATGGGACCACGGTGGCCAGTCTGGGAGTGGCTGGAAATGAGGTCGAAGAAGTAGGCCAGAAGAGACACTTGAGCCTCAAGAGCTTCTAACGGACCGTGGTGTCTCCTGATGCAAAGCACAGCCATTGAGTGGCTGATTGGGAGCCAGGAGCTGGCCAGGGTAGAGGCAGTAAAGGAAGACAGGGTAGAATTGGTGGGTGGGTGGGGCACAGGAGCAAGAATCCTTGGCCACTTTATATCTGACCAGCATGATTGGGGCGGCATAGGCCAGGACTGAGGTGGGCATGGTGAGGGGAAGTAGCTTATTTAAAAGCAGAGATGCCTTTTTGTTAAGTTGGAGGCACTTGACTGCAGGAAACAGTGGAACCAGAGCTGAAAGGCATTTGTTTTTGCAAATGATTTCCTGCTTATGAATACATATATGGTCTTTGGAATATAATTGGTATGAAAATGGAACTGTAAATGACTGTTTTATCCATATCTGAAAGTTCTGGTGCTTTTTATCTGTGTTTTTTAAAATTTTATTTACCTATGTTTAAACAGGACAGGGTGTGGTCTTGGAGCGCTCCATCTACAGCGACTTTGTCTTCCTGCAAGCGATGTACAACCAGGGCTACATCCGGAAGCAGTGTGAGTTGTGCTATGGATGGGGCCAGGCGGTAGCATCCAGAGTGTGTGCCATGCTGCTTGTGTGTTTGGTGTGGGGCAGGTACCTTGCTTGGTGTCTTTCTCCCCAGAACTTGTGCTTTAGGGACCTGTCAGCCTGAGGTCAAATCATGGTGTCACAGCTACTGTGAGCAAGCTCTTTTCTGGGCCTGTGTGTGTTGTGTGTGCAGACACATTGGGGGGCAGCACCTCTGCCATGTAAGCTGTCCTGAGCCCCAGCCCTGCTGCATTAGCTTTTGTTGACATGCCCTCTGTGTGTGGTGGTGGTTTCTGCTCCATCTCTTTCGTGATGAGTGGAGATTGGTGTATCAGTCAGAACCGCGTAAGCTTTGTCTTCTGTTCTGGGAGGAGCCTCTTTCAGAAGCCTGTCCGGATCAGATGACGATGTCCCTGTGCAGGTGTGGACCTCTACAACGAGGTGAAGAAACTTACCATCTGCGAGTATCTGCCTCCCCATGTGGTGATCTACATTGATGTGCCTGTGGCAGAGATCCAGCAGCGGATCCAGAAGAAGGGTGACGTAAGTCAGCTTTATGTCAAAGGACACAGTGTTCTTTTGTATGTCCTTGTGATTTTTAACATAGAGCCACACTTACAAGTCATGCGGGACTCTTAATTTTGAGGAAATTCACGAAGGTGAAGGAGGTCTCAGCTGAGAGAGTCTTGAATGGTTGGCCTGTAGCCTCAGGGCTCAGCCTGCCAGCGTCTGGGGAGGAGCTGTTTTCCTAGTGCTTCCTGTCCCACTGATGACCTGGCTACCTGAGGAGAAAGAAGCTCCCGGCTGTCTCCTCTGTGGTGGGAGGTTCTCTTCTGGGCATCTCGTAGTCTGTCATCTGTAGATGGAAAGTAGTTCCTGAGTCCTTCACTTGCTGCTGGAACCAGCCCTCTTCCCTTGCTCACAGACTCTGCCATGGACAGTAAAGCACTGGTCTCCCCACATCCTGCCACCCTGCCCTTTAGAGGGAGACTTGCTAGGATGGCACATGTTGCTCTGTAGGCTGCAGAGGCTGTGCTAATAGCACTTGCCTGTTATATGCAAGGCTGGTGGAGATTGGCAGATATTGCTGGTGTTGGGGCTGGCTTAGGTTCCATATTACCGAACTGTCCTGGAGGAAGGACAATCTTTATAGCCTTGTGGTGCAGGTGCAAACTGCCTGTTGGTCCATTCAGTGCCATCCTCAGTGGTTGGGTGCCCAAGGGTTCCAGGAAGTACCTTTCCAAATGGCAGGGTCGACCGTCTTTTACTTCCCATTGAGCTCTCAGGAGATCAACTCCCGTCTGAGATGTAAGCACATATGTGATGTGCATACATATGTGATGGTCTCTCTTTAAGCCGCTTTAGAACCTCATATTTAAGAGTTTGCTTTTAACTATGGGGGATAATTCACACTCTTGGGGACATTCTGTCATGTGGGAAAAGGAAACTATGAGTTTAAAATATTTATTTGCCAGTGGAATAATTTCTGCACCTGTGCTTTAAACATTGATATTTATCAATGAAACTAAAGGCATATGTGTTGAATTTCCTAGATAGCTATTGTATTAACAAAACTTGAAGCCCAATTCTGAGGTTCACATCTGAGCTATGCAGCATTCTTTTTCCCAAGTAAAGTCTGAAATGAATATAGCCAGCAGCTGGCATTCAGCTGTGGAAGACAAGAGACATTTTACAAGGGGACAGTGTGTTGTCAGTGAGTGTATGTTCCCATTGTCACTTCTCTTCCAATCATCCTGCCTCTGTGTGTAGCCTCTGGGAAAAACTGATGGCTGAAAGTCACTTCTGAACCTGTAAGGCGAGGGCAGCATTACTGATAGTACAGGTTTTATTGAGTTTCTGGGTCAGATTGCTGCAGTGGTTGTGTGTTGAGTTCCCTGGGCAATCCATCTGCATGTGCTCTTCCTTGGCCCCTTCTACCCTTGGTAACATCAGCACTAAGCCCTACTGGTCCTGTCCCTAGTGCTCCCTGCCACTAGCTGGGCATGCAGACGCCATTTATGCCTGGTCCTTATTGAGAATCTGGCAGTTCCACATTGTGCTGGTTTTCCTGAGGGCATGGTCCCCTTGGGCAGTGGTATGTGCCATGCTTGGTTGAGTCTTACAGTCCTGTGTCTGATCTCACTGCTGGGACTGCAGGCACTCAGGACTGGATCTACCAGTCTGAGATGGGGCTTTTTGTCTGTGTGTTTCAAACAACTTTTTTGAGTTGTGATGTATACTTCATTAAAATCACCCAGTTTAATGGTACAATTCAGTGACTTTAAGCAGTTTACCACATTGGGATAACTGCCACCACAGTGTGGTTCTAGATTGTTGTCATCGTTTGTAAGTGACACCGCTGGCCCAGTCCCATAGTGCATACTGAGCACTGCTGCCCTAGACATGAGTGCCTGGGGCATGGTGGGGAGTTTTCACTCCAGTAGCCTGTGCTGTCCCGGAGAGCTGGAGTGAGCAGGGAGTAAAGAAATGTTCTGTGTCAGGTAGAGGATCATGCCACGGCTCAGCCAAAACTAAAGTTAATGCAACTTAGTCTTTGGCACTGCTGACCTGTAAGAAGTTTTTGAATGCTAAAACTTGCCACTCATAATTGGATTTTAAATTTTCTGAATTTGCTTTTAGCCTTCGGTAGATGATATGGGAGTGAGAGAGCAAAGGACAAGGAAGGATGGAAAATTGGAGGGTGGGTGTCTGCAGCAAAGAGGAAGAAGCTAAGGGCAGATGGGGCAGGTGAGGTAGGCCAGTTCCCTCATGTCTGTGATATTTCTTTACCTGTATTTGGCCCAGCACAACAGGAAAGAGGAAGCAATGCCTTGCAAAGGAAGCATTTCTCCTACCTTGCGCTGGTATGCTCAGAGCCCCTGAAGGAAGGCAGTGCTGAGGGTCACATCTCACCCCAGAGTCCCTACAGTGCTCAGCTCATCAGGAAAAAGCAGTGCCTTTGAGTGTCTTGGCATTTTGTACATGCACAGGTAAAAAGCAAAAGGGTGTTTAAAGATTTCCTGGTTTGATCTTTGTACTTGTGTTTAGCCACATGAAATGAAGATCACCTCTGCCTATCTCCAGGACATCGAGGACACCTATAAGAAGATCTTCCTTCCTGAGATGAGGTGAGCACAGACCGTTTGTGGACAAAAGCTTCTTGGCAAGTAGATTGTTCTCCTCTTTCTTAATGTTGCTGGTGTCGTGAATGAGGATCATAGGAATATTTCAGTTTGATTTTTGCAGTTTTTTGGTTTGCATATTTTTCAGTTTTCTGGTTTGTTATATCTTTAAGGTTACTTGCTGCCAAACAAACCTAAGCTCCAATCTGCATCTAGTTCAGTTTAAGAGCATTCATGTAGCTTTCCTGAAGTGGCAAGTAAAATTCATGTGTCTCTTGAAAGGTAGCTTGAAATACTCAGTGTGACCTGTAGAGACAGTTCACAGGGATGAACTGCTTCCACGGTGATTTTGCTGGTATCCTTCAGAGGTGTTAGGTGAAGATGGCACTGCCAGGCCCTTCTGCTTTTCTGTCTGTTCTTTTCTCGTTGGAAGCCTCAGGGAATTGTGTTTTCATCCACACTGCAGCTTGTCACTCTGTGATCCTTGAGGGCGTCAGTGTGTGAGCAAAGTCATTACTGCTGTCACTCAAGTCCAATTACAGTTAGACTGTGAGTAATGCTTTTATTAAGGTTTTCAGTAGCATCTCTCATAACTTCTTTTAAACTTAAGCTTTTCATACTGTCTTTGAAATGTCAAAGAAATCTGAAATGGTGAATAAAAACAAGGTATTAAGTTTATAAGGAAAGTTTTGTTTTGAAGTTGAAAATTATTTTTTACCAGTAGCATCAATGCTTGTTTGTGGTGAGCTCTTGTTTGTTCAGTGAGAAAGGTAGAGTACTGTGGGTTTCTTTTAACCTGTCCTATTGTTCTGTTTTTAAGAGTAGGAGTGCAGAGAAAAGCAATTTTGCAAATCTGTGCCCAGGTGAATATATGGAGCTACATAAATAAATAGTCTAAACAAAGATAGTTGATTGTAGAATTTCTGTTCCAAAAATCCTTCTTGCATATCTAAGCTAAAAAACATCTCTGAGCAGGAGCTTCCTCTTGAATCCTCCATCAGGAATCGACTGTGTGGTTTCAGGCTACACATGGGGTAAGACTGACACTGTCAGTACCCTGTGGTTGCTCTCAGGACCTGTCCTCTGAGCTTCCTGATACAGAGGCACTTAGTGGCCACTCTGAGTACCCCCCACTTCTTTGGGCTGTATGTGCTTGGATGAGTTGGTATTTAGCTCCTGAAGTCTCAGGTTCATTCTTTGGTGTGCCTCAAGATTCAGGGATGTGTCACCTTCCACAGTGCCCCAACCTCAGCTTCCTCCTCACCTCAAGTCTTATTGCAGCTGTCTGGGGAAGCACGGTGGGGTGGGGGGGGAGCCAAAGAAAATGCAGACGCTCAGATGCTAGTGCTGGACTCTTTCCTGTCACTGACTGATGGCTGGGTTCAGGCTCTACTGATGGCCAGGTGGCGTTTGGAAGCCTTTGCTGGGTCCTGCTGGGCTAAGTGATTCCTGTAGACAGTTTTAGTAGATCATTGTGACACCAGGCATGCTGAGTCCGGCTGCTGCACACTCCAGCACGCTGGCTGGGTTTCCTGTGTTGACCTTGATGAGTGTCAGCATATTGTCACAAATGGCCAGCCTGGGAGTGCAGCTGAGGCTTGAGTCTCTCTCCCTAGTGTTGTTGCCCGCATGTCATCAGAAGTCACAAAGGTCCACGATTCTCTTGTAGCCCCACAGACTTTTCGCTAGTGTCCCTGCAGAGAGTGGCTGGCACAGCATGTGCTGGCAGTGTCCCAGGGACCTTGTTCTCATGGGCTGTTCATAGTCATTGCTGGCTTCTGGGTGTACATTTGCCATAGTTCATTCGTAAAGAGCAGAGAATTGCACAGTGGGGATTAAGTATCCTGATTTCTGAGCTTATGTTGTCTTTGCCTTCAATCGGTAAACTTACAGGTGTTGAGGAAGTGGGCCTTTTTTTTCATTTTTCATTTTATATAATATAAACCCTATCAAGTTTCTGGGTTGATTGGATGGTGTCTTTGTCCTCAGCTTCAGCCACTGCAAGTGGGAAGTGCACCAGCATGTGCGTCCGCTCTGACATGTGGGAAGGTTGTCCAGATGGCACTTGTCTTCACTCTCTTTCGAGCTCCTGCCTCCCTTAACATCCTCTCCAGCCATACTCAGCACTTTTCCTTTGCAAATCCTCTTCCAGTGCGTTGGGCAAACCAAAATGAGATTTTTAAAAGGATTTTTGTTTTTTTACTTGTTTGCAGAACATTATAGTCACTATAAGCTAAAAGTTTAGGACTGGGATGTAGCTCTGCTGGTAGAAAACTTGCATAGCATGCATGAAATCCTGAGTTAATCCCCAGCACCAAAAGAGGTATTAGAATAGAATGAAATTTATTTCATCTTAAAGGAAATGCTCATATTGTTCATAGTGCAGGGCGAGAGCCCTGTGGTGTGCTCACACCCTGTCTTCTGCAGGGAGCATGGTGAGCCTAATCTGTGTTGCAGACAAAGGCGGTAAGACGTAGGCATACTCAGGTGAATATTCATGCATGTGTTTTTTCTAAATGAATGTCAGAATGTATACATGTTTTTAAATTATTGCCCATGATCTTTGCTGCATTTGGGCAGATAGATTCTGTCTATTGTTGACATGATTTCTGTCTGGCATCTCAAGCTGTAGCAGCCACTTAGCCTATGGATGTTTGTCACACTAAGATGATTGGTTGCCAAAAGCCTGCAGTGCCATGTGCATGAGATAAGTGTGGAGTGGCACATGCTTTATGTGCTGGCCATGGCCGCTCACATGTGGGCCACACCACAGTCATGCTGCAGCCTTGTGGTGGGCTGAGATCTCAAGGTTTTCTGTTAGATATACAATCAATTTGACTTTGTCTCATCAAATTTCAAGAAACGTATAGCAAGTGGATATAACAAGTGATTTTTTAAAAATATTACTGGGAATTGTAATTGCACTGAGGGTTTCATTGGAATTTCTTCATTGTCTGGCTGTAGAAGCCAGAAGGTGTTTTCCAGTAAATAATTGTAAGTCTTCTGGGCTTGCTAGCCAAGGACCTGGCATGATAGGCCTCCCAGCAGGCCCCATGGCTGGCCTTCCCTGGTCGGGACGTGTGGCAGAGGCAGCTCCTGCATGTAAGGAGGTTCTGTGGTTCAGTCATCTCCCGGTTGCCCAGCCCCTATCCCTGATAATCAATCTGACCCTTCAAAAAGAATGACAGTATGCTGGAGGTGGGGGCAGTCCACCTTCTTGAGCTCTATGTGTGACTTTCCTGTCCAGACTGAGAGTGAGAGAGCCAGTGGCTGCTCCTCTGCACGGTTCATTTGAAATGGGCTGTCTTGTGGGTTTCCTCTTTCCTTGAAGTCTGGATTTGAGCAGCTCAGTCGCTGTGTCCTGGGTGCCGTCTGTCCTCTATGCCCTGTCCCAGGAGCCCTGCTGCTTGTCCTATCCTGTGATGCATGCAGTTGTCGAGCACAAGTGTGGCAGTTGGGTGACCACAGGCCTCATGCCCTGTCACTGGTGGCAGTCTGTCATACATGTGGGTCGGAGGAGGAAGCTAGCAAACAGACCTAGCCCTCTGTATGTGCGCAGGTATACCACTGCGGCTGTAGTCCCTCTCTCTAGGAGACAAGTCTGGGGATGTGCCTAGCATCCTGGGGATGATGCTGTTGGAATGTTTTGAGAAGACTTCAACTCTTTGAGAAGAATTTCAGCCTAGAATAGTTTATATTCAGTTTTGCTTTGTTTTTTCTTACAGTGAGAAAAGTGAGGTTTTGATATACAGTGCAAAGGAATGCCAAGATGCAGAAAAGGTAAGAAAGGGCTACCAAGGCGATAAATGATCTTCATTTTGATTCATATATAATGTTCTTGTAAATGTGATGGTCAGTCCCATTCCTGCTGCTTTTAAGAACCAACAATATTTCATAGTCCAAAAGCAGTATCCATATCCCCCTAGGCCATGATAATTACCTGGCCTAATTGGATTTTTGTTTTGTTTTGTTTTTTTTGTTTTTTGAGACAGGGTTTCACTTTGCAGTTCAGGCTGGCCCTGAGCTCAGCCTCCAAATCACATCACAGCAATCCTCCTGCCTCTGCCTCCCAAGTTCTGGGATTACAGGTGCGAGCCACCACGCTCGGCACTGTGGTATGTGGTACTGGTTGCTGCTGGGTGTGAGTCTCCACGCCCAGTATTGTATGTGGTTACTGGGGATCGAACCTGGGTCCTTGCGCTTGCAAGTCAGGCGCCGGAACCACTGAGCTAAATCCCCGACCCCCCGAATTGGATTTTTTTGGGTTTCCTGTGTTTAGCTGCTTATTTGGTGTGATTTTTTAAAAATAACAAGTTGCTGTGATCTTAAATTATAGATGGTAAAACTACAGAGAGCCTTGGGTCATCTGCTTCAACATTTTTATTAAATGTATGATAGAGCTGAAAGCTGGATTAGTTAATGGGAAACATACTTATTTAAAGATAATAGCTTTTCCCAAGTATGTGGATTTTGTGAAATTCCAGTCAGTCTCAGTGGGGTTTCAGGAAACTTAATGAGTAGTAACCAAAATTTCTGAGAAAGAATAAGTAATTCAGGACCTTTGCCCTCCCAAATACAAAAGCATATTATACAGCATAGCCATAAAAACACTGTAGTATCAGTTTGAGAATTAGTAAATGTCATAGTAGAACAAAACAGTCTGGAAGCAGGAGTATATGTGCTCATGTGTTTTAGTTTACAAAAGTCAGTTCTTTAAAGATAACAAAAAATGAAGTAGGGGAAATGGATTGTTTTTAAATGGTATTTAGGCAATTCAATGTCCATTTGTTAAAAGCAGTTCTCTATTGTAGATAAGCAAAAATTACTAAAAAAAACCAGATGAAACACCAAAATGTGTGGGAATGTGTGGGTTGCAAGCCCAGCTGCCTTAGAGGCCAGAATGTGCGAGGGGGTTCCTGAGTAGCAGGCACCTGCCTCCTGTTGCAGGGAGGCCAGAGCCCGGGCAGCTGCACACTTCCGGCAGGGACAGGGTTCTCCTTTCGCATGGAGCCTGCTCCAGCTCTGTCTGCCGTTCCGTTCCCACTGTGGGAATTCTGAGACCTTGGCTTGTTCTTCTTGGACTATGAATTACATTTTACAGCTTTGCCACCCTGTGATGCTGATGTTTGTTTTAGATTATTTTCATAACTCTTGACAGAATCTTTACAAGGCATGTGTCTTAGATGAATGTATTTTGTATCTAAGATTTGATACTTGAGTTCCTTACTGAATGTGCTCACATTCTTGAAACTAGAGAGAGGTCATTGTTGCGTTGTCTTGGGAAAAAATGAGGAGTGTGCCTCTCTGGAAAGTCTGTCTGAAGCTGGGAGACTGAGGCTATCGGGCTTCTGAGGGGCTTCTTTGCTCATATCCTGTGCTTCGTGAGGCTTTGCCTTGCTATCTAGATCTAGCTAGCCTGGGCAGAGGCGAGTAGCCCATCCTGAACGTAAGCCTTTTGTGGATTCCTTTCCCTCTATCCTCCTTCTCCAGCTTTGGGTGATCTCTGCACCACTCCTCAATCCTGGGCTTTGTCAGCACTCAATCCTGCCATTTTTTCAGGGTTGTGACCATAACACTGTTTGATTTGCAGGCTCATAATCAACCATGTGACCATTTCAATCTCTAGATTGTACTTTCTGTTTAAATCGACGCTTTTCTTCCGCAGGTGGTAGAGGACATTGAATACCTCAAGTTCGACAAAGGACCTTGGCTAAATCAGGATGACCGCTCCTTTCATAAGCTCCGGATGCTGTGAGTTTACTGAACCTGGACTGCCGTAGAGGGCGCATGAGGTCTTTCCAAGGGCAGCATGCTGGGTCTGTGTAGTCTACAGGGTTCTGAAATCACTGTGGTTTGAGTTTGGTGTTACTGGCACCATCCAGAATTGAAGTGTATTTCCTTGTTCCTTCCAAACAGTTCTTGAATTCTCCTTAATCAGATCATTACTTGACTGTCAGTATTAACAGATATTTTGCATCCACTGGCTATTGGGCTTTCTTGTGGCTTTAAAGGTTGTAGTATCAAATAAAATTCTGTTCACATCAAGGGAGAGAAGTACACAAATAGAACTCTGGTCATCAAGGCTATGAAGACCAGATTGTGAGTGGCTGGGGTCTGGGTGGCCGGGGCACGGAAGCTGCCAGAGACCTCCCTATGAGGTGCCCAGGTGAAGCCAGGACTGGAAGGAACAACTGACCAGGGCCAGGGTGGCAGCAGACCGAGAGGCTTGGGATGACCAGGTTGTGTATGTCCTCACTGATCTCTTCTTGCCGGGGCTGTGGAAGTCACCTCATCAGTACCAGCTTTGCCCGTTTCTCCTTTGAGTTGTTCTTAACCTGAGTGTTTCAGTGTTAGGTACATGGTGTTTGGGGTTCTGTGTGCTTAGTATGTGGTGCCCTTTGGATCCCTGATATTTTCTTCATTCTGGGGTCTGCTCTGTGTAAAATTAATGAAACTGCTCCTGCTTTGGATTAATATGGGTATGGTGTATCTCTCCATCCTTATAACTTTTCTCAGTCTACTTGTTTGCTTGTACACAATAAATAGTTGAGTCTTGTATTTTTGTTTGTTCAGGTTTTTGTTGTTGCTGTTTTAAAATAAACTTGGGGGCTGGGGATTTGGCTTGGAGATTTTAATTCTAGGGGCCTGCCTTGTAAGTGCTAGGTCCAGAGTTCCATCCTGGGTAACGACATACAATGATACTGGGTGTGGTGACTCACACCCACTAGCAACAAACACCACATACCACAATGCCAGGCATGGTGGAAGCTGAGTTCAGGACCAGCGTGAACTATAAAGCAGGACCCTGTCTCAAAAAAGTAAAATAAACATGGACAGGCTGGGAATTTAGCTTAGTGATAGGCGACTGAGCATTTACTAGAGTTCCCCTTGACATCCTCTCTTAGCACACTAGTTCCTTGGAAGGTGTCTGCATGCTCTGCCATAGGCAGCACCCCTGGCAGCTCACCCAAGAAGCTGTAATCAGTACAGTGTCCCTGTCATTCTAAGAAAGGACAGTGAGTAGTCCTCTGTTACCTTGAGTTCCATATACACAGACCCAGCCAACTTTGTATGAGAATATTCCAGAAGAACTGACAGTCCTAAAGATGTGCAGACTTTTTTCTTGTTCCCAAGACCATATGGAATGACAGTTGTGTTCATGGCATTTATGGTGTATCAGGCATCTTGAGTAATCTAGGGATCCTTGGAGATGTACCGGAGGGTGCTGTAGGTCACATGGGAATGACCATGCCTGTTTTTCTAAGGATTCTTAAGCATCCTCAGGTTCTAGTATCCATGGGGCCCTGGAACCAGTCCTCTATGATACTAAAAGACACCTGTAATTGATGTTCAGGTGTTGTCAGCTTTTTCTAAGTGTGAGAATTGGAGCTACCCTTTCCAGGCTCTTTATATGTTGGAGCTGAAACTGTTGGTCTCTTCTATTTGTCTAGACCAATGAGGGTGAAGCTTTCAGACCTTTCAGTAATAGAAATAGCCTGCTACTGCATGTGTGCTGTAGGTTTGCCACTGCTGGTCTAGACTTACATTAGTGTCTGTTGGTGAATTTACCAAAGTGACCTGCTGTCCTCTGCCATTCTGAACCTTGCCTTTCATGTAGCTGCTGCTCATCTGAAATTGCACAGTCACCACTACAGGTACATGGGGCTGTGTCTGGAGGTGGTGCAGGAGCATTTCCTTCATTTCTGGGTGAGGAGACATGGCTTGTGGAGCTCCCCATGACAGCAGGCTGGGTGACCCAGGCTGTGATGAGTCCCAGGCATCTATTCAGACTCGAATCTTGGATCCCTGGACTCCTGGATCTGCCGCTGTACCCTAGCCTAAAGCCTCCTTTCCCCAAGTCACACCCTGCAGGTCCCTCGCTCTGTTCCCTTTATTGCTTCTGCCACTGTGGTGCCCTACTTCTGATCCTGTCTCTTGTTGTTTGGGGCTTGGCCCTGCCCATTTCACACTGTGCCCTCAGGTAACTTGTCACTGACGTCACAGTAGCCCTCTTGCCTCCCGGCACAGCGGGTCAGTGGCTTGTCTTGGTCTAGTTGATTCAAACTTGGGGTATCTGCCTTGGTTCTGCACTTCTCCCTAGCACTCTCCACGGCCTCGTTTACCCACTTTTTCTTCCTCTTTCTCTGAGGCTTCCTTTTCTACAGTACTGTTTATGTGAATGTGTCCATGCCCCTTGTCTATTAATATTGACTGCTTCTGGGCAGAGTGTGCTGTCTCATAAAGAGAGGTGACTGTCCGGAAATCCTAGCGAACTTAGCGAGTGTGACTAGAGAATGTCTTTTTGACCTCTTGGAAAAATACCATGTCATTTTTGAAATACAACCTGAAATGTGTGTTGATTTGGTTATGCACCATGCTCAAGATTTGTGTCTTAAACTCATAATTTTAGTAATGACTTAGTTATGTGGTAGCATAGAGAAGTATCCTGTAATTCTCCCCAAGCTTATAAATTATAGCTTTCAATTAATTAGTTTACTATGGGATTTTCCTTTCTTTTTCTTCATTTTTTATTGCCCCCCCGTCCAGTGTTTCATAACTTTTTATAATGGTAATTTTGATTATTTTCATTTGACTACCATTGCTTAAGTGAAAATTATAATCAATTTTCTCAGATAAGTACTGTAAACATACCATTTACCAGTTATGCTCATTTTGTGCAGAACCTGAGCAAATTATTGGTTAGGGCCTTTTTGTACCACTCAGTTACGTGTCTCTGTGTAATTATGTGTGTGTGTGGATGCTCACACTAAGTGGCAGTGATTGTCTTCTTGGTCCTGACAGCATTTTGTGCTCATATTCATAGCCATGACTGCCTGGGGACGGGTTCAGCCCTGAGGTCAGACTTGCCAGCCTGAGTCTCCTCGTGATCCCTTCCATTTGCTGTCTGCCTTCCCTCCCTTAGAGCTGTCCAGACGCCCACAGCAGCTCCATGGTGTGGGCTGTGGGGCTCTGTGCTTGCAGGTGGGGCGTCCACAGTGTCTCTGACTGAACTCGCGTGGCCAGTGGGCTGTGGGAAAGTCTCTTCCTGTGGCCTGGGAAGAGGTGGGGTCACAACCGTCATTCCACTCTGTGTTCCGTGTTCTCCACCTCACTGTTTTGTTTCAAAGTGTGTGGTGTGACTCTCCATGGCACACCAGGTCTTGGTGCCTCTTATGTCCTGGGCTACACACTTGGCACAGTCTATGATGGTGATAGAGTTCTTCCTGATTAAACTAAATGCTCTGTGAGCAGAGTGTTTTCTTCAGTGCTTTTTCCCCTCTGAGCCATAACCAGTTCCTTGATGACGTCCTACCTAGAATATCGAGTCAGAACTATGGGTTTCTGAGAGCAGTGCCCTAGGCTCTTCGTCTTCTCATCTAAGCACCTGCTAACACACGGAGGCAAGCTTAAACAAATGTGCAGTAATGCCAGTAGCTTTTTCTTTTGAAATCTTCAAAAGTACCATGGAGCCTGTATGCAGAAATTTTCTGGGGTTGTCTGTCAATTACAATTCCCCCGAACTCACCACAGATGGCACTATTGCTCTGTGTATTCCACATATAAGCCATTTCGTTCTTTCACATTTTCTAGCATTTTCTTAGGATTTTCACTTCTAGAGAAAACTGTTATTGCACAGCCACCTTGACACTTAACTAATATTTAAGACATGAGCCTCACTATTTAGTTGACCTTTTTCATTGTGAGATCGCTTCAAAAATTGTGTAATAGCAGTATAGAATAATTGTTCTTGTTAATAGTAAAGAAACTATGCCTACATGTCACTGAAATTTGTCTGGAATGTATTTCGAACACTGAGTAGGAGCTGCCAGCACTTCCTTCTGGAAGCCTTGCGGAGCTGGGAGGGCAGTGCCAAAGGTTCACTTTGGTACTGTGGGATGCCCACATTGCATTTGTAACCACCAATCAGAAAATGCATGTAGCAAAATACAGCCACCGTATGCTCTTTACAAATTGCGACTTGCCTGTTCAGTTTTTGGAAATATTTGAGTATCTTTTGGCAGGTAAAATTTTTTTTAAAAGTTTTTTGACACTCAAACTAAGAAAACAATCTTATCTCCATTTATATTAGGGCTGCTTGCTTGACCAGACAAGACCTCTCATTACATCCGCCTAGGGCCACACCAGTGCAGTGGTCCTGGCACCTGTTCTGGAGAGTGGCATTTGGGCCTGACCTTGATGGCGTGGGAGAGAGGCTCTCTGTGTGGGGACAGCCAGGAGTGCTCGGCTGCCTCAGTCCTCCTTTCTTGATGACTCCTGGAAGCATGGCCCAGGACTGTGGGCCTTGCCTCCCCTAGACAGGACCAGGCGCATCACAGAGCCTCCACTTAAACCTTTACAACGCCCATTGCCTTTCTAACTCATGACTGAGAAAGTGGCCACAGAAAATAATTATCTTCAGGCTAAGGATTTAGCTCAAGTGGCAGCACCCCTAGTTTGAAAGCACAAGGGCCTGAGTTTGATTTCCAGTACCGCAAAGAAATAATTATTTTCTTTATTTTGAGCCCATAAAAGGGGAAATTTTTTAAATGCTTCTTTGTAAAGGCTTAAAAATGTTTTCCATTATCAAGTGTAATAGGTATGTTCAGATCAAATTTAAAGCAAGTTATGGCAAAGTATAAAAATTTTAGCATTCATAAAAACGGAATAGTAAAGCAAAGAGAGTCTCTGATTTGTATTTATTGATGCCAGAATGAAGCCTCAGACCTTGCATACCTGGTGGTGTCTGGCCGTCCCGTGGTCCTAGGTTCCCCAGGGCACTGTTACCTAACTGTCACACAGCTCTGGGCGCATACCAGCAGGGCACTGGGTGGTGGCCTCCGCTCCCGGGCCTTTCCCCAGACAGGCCTAATGCACACTTTCAAGTGAGCGCTCCCTATGTGCATGGCCCTGGGATGTAACTGATCGTAGGTAGGTAGCCTTTTCTTCCTCTGTCCCTGTGTGTACAGCATACCTTGGTTCCTACCCATTATCAGAGCTTCATTGTTCCCAGAGGTCATCATCTGAGAGCACTAGGCTTGGGCTAGCTGCCGCCTTGGTTCCGAAGGGGTGATCGTCTGACACAGGCCCAAGGTCATTGCCACAGAGCTCGTGCTTCTGAGATGAAAGCTTAGGGCTGAGCAGCATTTGTCTTAGTATGTACATTTTTACATGGCCATTTAAAAAAAATCAGACTGAGCACTTTTTATGGTGTCTACTTGGATGGTTTGGTGTAACCCAGTTTGTCTTGTCTTCCAGGGTTCAGGATAAGTGGCAAGTGGTGAATTATGCATGTATCCCTGTCTATCTGCCGGAAGTCACCATCGGCGCTCACCAGAGTGACCGGCTCTACCACAAATTCAGAGAGGTGAGACTGAGTGCGCAGAGCCACTCTGGGAAGGGGACACAGGCCGCTCAGTGCGCTGCAGGGCTGGCTGCTTCCTGTGGGTCTCTGCGTGGAAATGGGTGGGGCACTAGGAGAGGTGGCAGCAGGCGTGTTCCAGTCAAGCATGTCAAGGCTGAGTTCTCTCACCTCTGCTCTTAGTCTCCATTTCTTTATCGCTGTATTCTATTTCTGGTATCTCCTGCTCGTTTCAGTCCTTCTGTAAGCTGAGAGACTTGTATTTTTGCAGAGGTCCTCCAGGCCCCGCGGGAGTATGGAGGGATGATGGGCACAGCTGGTTAAGACGGTGGGAAGGGGTATTGGCTGTTGGCCACCTCATCTGTTCTCTGATTCCCTCATCTTCTTACTGAATCCTTTGTTCTCTGGATGGAGGATGATTTCCAGCCAGCTTGCTCATGCAAAGGAGCTGTGGCCTGCACTGAGCACCCTTGAGGTGGTGGACTAGAACAGGTTATTCCCACAGCCTGGCCTGGCTGTATTTGCTGCTGACAAGCATGAGAGGGATCATATTGTGGTCCACACTCCCGCCGTGCAGCAAACGTGGGTAGATGGGCTCATGTCCTGGAGAGACCTCTCTGCACCTAATTCTGAGAGGACCCTGCAGGTGCCCACAGCACCCATCAGACATCCTGTTGCTTCCTGCTTCACTCAAGATCCGTGGTGGTTTTTCCAGGGCAGATGTGGGGGTAGCGCACAGCTATACGTACCACTATTGGCATTGGGTGTACCATGCTTCTGCCTCCAGCTATGCTGTGCTTCCTCCACCAAGCTGGGTTCTCACCTGGGCTTCCCTGCAGCTCTGGCTCTCACACCTTGGTCTGAAGCAGTGCACACTCCCCTCCACGGTCACACCCACATCCTCTGCTGCTTAAGTCATGTCAGTCTTGGCTTTGCATATGTTTCGAGGCTCTCTAAGGCTCTTACCCTTTTGTTTGTATGAAATTTTCTTCTCTGTCTTTAGCAGTGGTTTTTATCTTTCAACTTTATTTGGTATTTATGTAACATATAAAACTTTCTTTAGTATCCAGACTCCTTTGTCTACATCTTTTAAGTTTAGCTTGTCTCGTACCTGTTTACTTGTTTGTTTGCTTGTTTGCTTGTTTGAGGTCTTGCTGTGTGGTTCAGGGCTGCCCTTTATCTCACTGTGGAGCCAAAGCTGTCCTTGAACACAAGGTGATCCTCCTGCCTCAGCCTCCTGAGTGCTGGGATTACAAGCGTGTCCCACACACAGCTATATTTGTATTTAGTGTGAAAACCTTATAAACTAGAGGTATTTTTAAAGAAATTATGCCTCTGATTTTTATGTAGTTGTATTATTTGTAATCCTTGACAGATTTGTATTGAAATAGCTTCTGGTACTACTTAGATTTTCCTGCCTGTTCTATATATTATGTCTCCTTTCTTATTTGCCTTTGTTTAGGTTTTTTTTCAATTCCATTTGTACCCCCTTCCGTTTGTTTGCTAGTCTTTATCCTGGTAATTAAAATGTTCATCTGTAATTTATTGAAGCCTAAATTAGTAGTTTCCAGTTGCAGAACAGTGCGAAGACTGCAGAATAGTGTTAATCCCCTTTGCCTGGCTCTTGTCCTTTGTGCTGTCTGGTCACATGCCTTGGTCCTGTGTAGTTTAAGCCCCATGAGATGTGGGCGCCATGCTGTGCAGTCGAAGTGGGTGCCAGATTGTAATTGTCTTAATTCTGCCATCCCTTAGACGTCATCAGTTTGTACCCTACACTAGTGTTTTTCCTTTCCCTCCCTTTACCTGTTTGTTTCTGTGTCTGTGTCACTATGGACTCCAGATCCCTGTGTATTCATACACTTGTGCCTTGATTTTTGTCCTCTCTGTCTGTGTTGAAATCCACAGAATCACCCAGCCGCCTTCGGTTCTGGTGTCATTGCAGGCTCTGTGCTAGGATCTGTTACATGCCCATCATGGCATGTGGTGCCCTGGCTCCTCCCTACTGCCCATGTGTGTGGCCAGCATCCTGTTTGAGGCCACCTTCTGTCCCTCAGGGAGACATGAGCCTTATCTAGCCCTGCAGACTGGCCTCTGGACTAAACTCCTAAAGAATCTTTACTTTGAGTGTAAAATTTTAAATTGTCAGTTTTTCTTGCAGATTCTTAAACTTCAGTGTTCTGTGCTTCTGACTTTCATGTTGCTGATGAACGGGTTACTATTCTCTTTTGAAGAAAATATGTCTTATTTCTTGGTCAGTTCCTTTGGGTTTTTAAAGAGATTTTCTGACTTGATTTGGAGCATAGTCTAGGTCAGTGATGGGGAACGTTGTAGAGAATAAGTTCCCACACTGCAATCCAGAACCCACTTACTTAGTGCAAAGTGCCAACACTGCAGTTACGTCTGAATTCTGGTGTTTTCATTTCAAACAAACAACCCTATGTTAATACCTTTCTACAAGAAAAACACAATAACAAGTGCCATAGGTTCCCTACCACTACTCTCATGTGTCTGTGCATATGAGTGTGCAAGGACTCATCACACTGCGCTTCCAGAGTGACCCTCAAAGTGGCATCTGTGCCCTTCTCTCTGCTCTCCTGCCCGGGCTTCTTCCTGTCTTGCTCTTTCCCTGACTTCTCCCCAGGTTTCTCTGTCTCCCAGCTTTTCTCTGTATCTTCATGGTATTTTTCATTGTCTGGTTCGCCTGTCTGTCTTGGTTTTGGTTGTCATGGTATGCTTGGTTTTGTTGTTTTTTTCTTTGATCGTGGCTGTTCTTGTGTGATAACCATTATTTTTAGGAATGTAAAGGTAAGTGGAGGCTGTGGCTGGGCTCCTTACTCCTCAGGGCGTATTGTCCCATCCTGGACGGCACTGAAGTGCAGACAGAACGCCTGATGCATCCTGAGGCCAGACCAGCTGGCTGAGCCTAACAGTCTTGAGGTCTCGTGATCCCAGCTTGCCCTTCCGAACCAACGTTTTTAACAGGTCTCTTCCTTTTTGGCTTTGAACTCTGTCCTCACAGTACTTCACTGCCCAGAGCTCTGCTCAGCATCTCGCTCTCTGCTGCTGCTGATGAGAGGAAGAGAGGCCTTGGAGGGCCGCTGTCCTGGGCACACCTGTGCTGCTGCCATGCCCTCTGCAGGGCCCTGCTGTGCTGTCCACATATTGGTTGTTTGGGAGTGGAGAGTGGGTCTGCGTGGCTGGTCCTCAAGAACTGGATGTTTTACCACTTTTTCTAGCTTTGTGGGTGGTCATCCAGCACTTTTTCATTATTCTTGTGTTTTGTGTGGCTTGTGGCTTTAATTGTGGAAAAATACTTAGAAATGTTAAAGTTTTGATCAGTAGATGATTGAGGAAATCTAATTTTTAAAATTTCTGAGCATTTTTAGGAAGAATCTTTAATCTTTAGAGCAGTTTTAGATTTACAGAAAGTCCATGAGGATAGCAGAGAATGCTCATATACCCCACATCCAGTCTTCCACGAAAGCGATGCCTTTCCGTAAGTCACAGCAGCAGTTGTCACCCAGTTTCCCTCTGGAGTGGAGCCTGCTGTGGCCTGCACACAGCTTTCTGGAGGTTCGTGGCTTTGTGTAGCTGGCCTGGCTTGCACCAGGGCTCACTTCCAGCTGTGCTTCTGTGAGCAGGGGCCTGTGCTGCACTCAGGCAGCTCCACTGGATGACTGGCCTCACGATGGCCCTTTACACACAAGCAGGTGCCCATGTGCCCTGCCTAGAGGCTTCCCTCTATGTTTCTCCCCAGCCACCCTGCAGAGATCCACCATCCTCATGGGCAGGAGTGGACTCTCCTCGTCCCATCCTGTCCCAGGGGCACAGTCAGAGTGGCTTCTTCACATGTGGTCACTGAGCAGGGAGGTGGTGGCAGCCACAGTTCTGTCCGAGCCAGGGGACATCACCCTCTGCTTTAAGCCACATTCAAAAATAAAGTTAAAAAATCTATTTCTTCTACTTTTTTGATTCCTTTGGAAACTATTAAAATCAGTGCTAATGATGTACCATGAGGACAGCTGTAAGCAAAACATAGTTCCTAAGATTCCCTTGGGCCTGGAGGACAGGGAGGTGGGTAGGAGGAAAGGGTCAGGGAGCAGAGTGGCCTTTCAGGTAGAGTGAGCACAGACATCTGTCCCCAGAGCCCTCACCTCAGAGCCATCAGGAAAGGACAGATGTGAAATTGCTTGTTAGTTGGGTCGGAGTTTAGGTTCTGAAGGTATAGAACCACTGAAATTTGAATTATTAAACAGATTAAATACTGTTGGAGAATTACCCATTACAGGAAGAAATTGTGAATGATCTATTGAGAGCAGAGCTTAGAGAGGGGTTCAGTTTTGCTGTATGTGTGTGAGAAAGGAGTGACTAAGGAAAATCAGAACCAGCCTCTCATCCGAGGGGTCCGAGACGGTCTGCATAGAGTTATGACTCACTCGTGTGCGGCAGGAAGTGAGGCCGCTGTGTAGGCGGCAAGGACCAGGAGGCATCTGTTCCAGCAGCTGTGGCAGCGGCGCCTGTCAGGAGAGGAGGAGTCTGGACTAGTGCAGAGGGTGCTTCTTAATTGGAGCCCTGGAAAACTAGCATGCTGCATGCACTTTCTCCCTGCTGGGAATTTGTGTTTGTGTGTGTGTGTGTGTTTTGTTCTTAAGTTGAAATTACATGTGTTTTAGCCAGTCTTCACCAACGATGTGTAAAGTGTGTATAGTACTGATTAACATTGGAAGGGTAGTAAAATACAGAAACATGACTTCTGAGAAACGTAGAGCACTCTAGGCACTGGAGCAGCAAGGCGGTGGCTTCTGCACTTTCTGCTGCCCCCGCACCCGTTCCACGCCTGGCACTGTGTGAACTTGTTGATTCTTGATGGGTTGGAGTTAAAGGTACACTTCTGATTCCTGGAGAAGGGAAAAGTGCTTTGACCCTTGTTTGTTTCCACCCAGTTTGACAATTTCTTTCTCCTGTAGCTCTTTCTAGCTTTTCTGTCCTTGGAGTTTTGTGTTGCTGAGGAGAAATCTAGGATTGATCTCTTTTGCCTTGTGCCAATGCTGTCTGAGCCTGTTGTTGTTCCCTCCTTGTATTTTTGAATGCTTCTGCTTAATTTTGTAAGCCAGTTGACTTTACTCTGTGTGTCTGGTGGTGCCTGGCTTCTTTCTTGTTCTTACTCTTGGTGCCTTGTTTCTCCAAGTTCTGGAGACTTGAGTCCTCAGCTCCTGTGCGCCTCACCCCTGAGCCTTTAGTAAAACTGTGTCAGAGAACCTGGGAGGCCCATCCTGCTTGTGTGGGGAGCAGGCGCTCTCTAGATGGAAGGGTATCCTGAATATTTCACCTCATAGGGTGTCCTGCATCACCAGCTGACTGACCAGCCTGCTCAGGCTCCCAAGGAACCAGGACTTTGGGGGAACATGGCTACTGCCATGTCCAGACCCTGGAGGCGGTGTGAATATTTGCACCCCCAGAGGTATGTGAGGAGCACCTGTGTCCCCAGCAATTCCTAGGAGCCACCAGGGCAGCTGCAGCTTCAGTTTCCCTTGGTTTTCAGCAGATGTTTTGCTGTGAGCCGAAGCTGTAGCAGAATGTGCAGTGCCTGTGACCAAAGCTCTAGGCTTTTCATCAGAGGCCTTGCAGACCTCTGTTTCCCCTTGGGATTGAAGGCTGCTCTGGTGCAGGTTTCTTCTGTATCCATTCCAGGAATATTCCTCTCAGTTGGAAATTCTGTGTATACTGTCTCTGTAAGTGTGGGGGTTGGTGTGCCATGGGTGAGCAGGTCTGAGACAGCGCTGCTCTGCTGCTGCCACCATGACAGTGAGCACCAGTGAGTACTGGGCACCGTGCTATTGCCAGAAGAAATTACCATCCTTGTTGCCAAGACGACAGAATCTTTGCTGTCTGTCCTGCTATTTTTATTCCTTTACTATCTCAGGTTATTTTCATTTTTAGTATCAAGTGTTCTTGCACCATGATGTTTTTAATAACTTTAATATGTTAGCTCTGTTATCTGGCCTTTATGAAGTTCTCTTTAATAAAGAAAAACTTGCAGTAAATGGAAAAGCACTAGATTAGTTTATCTAAACATGCTAAAGAAGATGGACTAGACTTGATTGCATTTCCTGCTGTTGAGGCCTCCTTAGAACTCCATTTCATTAGCAGTTATGTTAAAATACGGATTTTCTGTGAGTTGAAAATAGCCATGCACAACCTTCATTATATTCCATGTTAGTTAGGGAAGAGTGTACAGTTTGCCTATGTTTGTGGCTGTCTGTGTGCCCTGGGAATTAAACGGGCATAATCTGTAGTCCCAGGTGTTTATACTTCAGTGCATAGAAAATGAGCAGAGGAGAGGAACTTTTTACCAGCTGCACTGATTGTATGTAATTACTGATTGTGGGTCTCTGGCTGCAAAGTGCGGAAAGGGTGTCTCACGAGTAGCAGTCTGCAGACCCGAAGTGCTGGTATGTTGCTCAGGTATTACTTTTGCTGCATAATGTTTAGAAAGCATACTGTTTGGGGATATTTAAATAAGTACTTAGACTACGAGTGTTTCTTCTCATCCTGGCTAGTAAAAATTAAGGAGGACGAAGATAGAACCGTAAGGTATAATGCTCATCACGGTGCATATCACAGCTAAGCATGGGTATCTTTGTAAGTAGGATAGTGTTTATGTGTTAAATAGAAAGCATTTATTTTCAGATGGTTTTTAAAGTTGACTTTGATCAAATGAAAAGGTTTTGTTGAATATTAACTTCAGTTTTGTTTTATTTATACTACACAATAATGGAAATTCTGTGTCAAAGGAGTGACTTTAATAATACCTACAGTATCCCTTAAAATTACTGAAAAGTTCTTAGAGGGGCTAATGAGTATTTATACTTAATGAGGGAAAATAGAAATTGGAAATTGGAATCCCCATATTACCCCAGAACTGTTTATAGCTTGAAGATTCTCAGAGCAGCTGAGAGGATGCAGCCAGTCAGACCTAACGAAGCCCATTTCGTATCCTCAGACAGTGCTGCAGACCCAATCGACTTAAGCATTCTTCAATCCCCCCCTTTAAATTACTATAATAAAATTATTATATTTATATATTATTAAATTATTATAGTAATACAACAAAGGATTTGGTGCTGGAATGTTTATGTGATACTGTTATTTATTACCTGTTCTCTAGGAAAACTACTTGAAGTAAGAACTGTATCAGTGGCTGTCACCAGGGTAACGCTAGGATATGAGTGTTCCTAAGCACACCACACTTGAGGTGCACATAGGGCTGGAAGAGAGAGCTGAGACAGCTTCCTGGCTCAGAGTGGGTCACGGACCACCCAGAAGCTTAGGAATCCTCACACCTGAAAACCCAAGCAACATGGTGCTCTACTGATGGACAGACGCTAGGGAAGCTGGAGGGGATTCAGTCCACTGCAGGTAGCATCAAACAGAGAAACAGCTGTTCCATCACTGTCAAGTCTCCACACTAAGAGTGGTCACTTGGCTCAGCTGTCACTGACTCTGTGTGGTGTATGTGACTTGAGAGTGGTGAGCCTGGCTCTAGTCACATTGCCTGGTGCCTCCTTTCTGAACAGACTGCTCGCTTGTGCCGTCGGGCCGGCTGCTATGAGTGGCTGTGCCGGTGACCGCACCCGGTGCCACTTCTGGGTGAGTCCTAGGAGGAGCCCCTGCTGACATCAGACACACTTCATGGTGCAGAGCTAAACTCAGTGGCAGGACGTCGAGGAAAAGCTGGCTCAGAAGTCTCACAGGGTCATTTGGTAGTTGGGCGTCTGGTGGAGAAGGGCTCACAGGTTCTGCTGGAGACCCTGGGGCCTGTGGGCCTATCGCAGAGAAATGTGTGTGCAGGAGCTTAGCTTGCCTTTCTCCCTAGGAGCTTTTCTTGTGGATGCCGTTAAGCTACTCACATGCTAAGATAAGTGTGTTTTTTTCCACTTGTTGTTTTCCATAAAGCAGCACTGGCATTTCTGCCAGCACTTACTTGGCAAGTCCTGTCCACCATGGAGTGGTAGGCGGGGCCAGGAAGAGCTAGGGCCGCCTTGCAAGCCTGAGCTCAGGCAGAGGCTGGGTGTCAAAGCTGCCCAGCGGGGCCTTCTCAGGTGGATGTGGGTCCCCTAGCTATGACTCTTCTTCCTACCTACGTTTGCCCAGCCGCAGCAGGGTTCGCTGGCCTCTTCGGAGCAGCTCTTTACCATCCTGTTGTATTTTGTGTGGCTTTACTGGTTATACTGCTTCCCTCTTGTGAGGAGGATCCATGGAGGAGGGATCCACAGGCAAAGCCAGCGCTGTGCCGTAGACCGCACCGTCTCGGGCGCACTTCATCCCTGGGAGCCAGGGTTTGCCTGGCATCATTTTTCTTCTGGCTAAATAACCTTTCTAGAAATTGTTTTTCTGTCACAGATCTAGTAACAGTGACATCTGTTAGCCCAGGTTGTCTGAAAAAGATTCGTACTTATTGCAGCTTGATTCTGATAGGCACTTTGATTTGATAGAAGATACTAGGCCAGCAATTTTCCTCCCACACATGAGGTTCTGCTGCCTTGGCTATGCTGGATTTCTGAGGAAAAGTCTGCATTTGCTCTTGTCACTGGTCTTTGTACCTGTACAGCCTGTTTGTCTCAGGCTGCTTTATAGATTTTCTCTGGATTTTAACATTAGTTTTAACGATTTAATTTTGATATGCTTCTGTGTGTTTTTTGAGCTTCATGAACTGAAGGGCACAGCTTTCAGAGCCTTTGGGAAATGGTCATTTTCTGTCTTCCCTTCATTTTGAGGACTTCACGTGTGTAGGCAGGAGGCTAGTATTTTACACAGCCCCTGAGGCTGTTTGCTTTGGGCCATTTTCTTCGAGTGCATTATTTTGGATGCTTTCTCTAGTGCTGTCTTCAAAGTCACTGATATTCTCCGTGCTGTTACTAGTTTGTATCTGTCAGGAAACAGCAGCTCAAGGAGTAAGATGTTGAAGAGTTGCCCTTCAGGATACATACTTGGGAAGTGTAGGGCAGGAGCCTGAGCGGGCTCTACACAAGAAGAAGAGGGACTATTCAGGACACATTTGGCCAAGCAGATGTGGTATGCATGAGCAGGGGCTGCTGGGAACAGCCCGCACACACGGGCCTCTTCCTGACCAGCTGGTGACAGTTGGCCCTTGAGGGGTCTGGGCCAGCGTGGATTCTGAGCGTTAGCATTGCTGGGCCTCTGAGTAACACGAGTATGGCTGCCACACCCAGTTCATAGAGCTAAATTTCAGGAATCCCAGCTCACCCCAGGTGTTTCACTTAGTTCTCTGTTCTTCAGTTCTCTGCTTATTGCTGTCATCTTTCATCTCGCTCCTGGAGCACACTGAGCACTTTTGTAACAGCTGTTTTAATGTCCTCATTTCCTGATTCATCTCCTTTGTCTTTCCTGAGTAGGTCAGCCTGATTTTGTCCTGCCTGTGGTCACATTTTTCTCTTTCCCACGTATAGAAATGTTTCATTGGTTGCAGTATTTGTAAATTTTCTGGTTTCAAGTGGTAGATCCTGTTCTATTTCTGTGACAAGTGCTAGGATTTTCCTGGCAGACAGTGAAGCTGCTTGCACATCAGTGTTAAGCCTGTGGAGACTTGTGTTTCCAGAGTTGCCTGTCTCTAGGGTGGGGTGCCAGTGCCAGTGCCAACCCACTCGGAGTTGCACAACCCCAGCTGAGCTGGCACAGCCACATGCAGCTTTACAGTGCTGCACAAGGGCCCTCAGCCAGAACCCACATGGGGTTCTGTGACATTTCAGCAGCTTTATATGCTTAGTTTCCTTTCCCCATCCACTGTCCCCCAGATGCATCAGATGTCAGTACCAGATCTGGTCTACTTTCAGAATGCACGTGCAGAGGAGAGTTCACACCTGTTCCTCACCTGTGAAGAGAAGCTGCTGACATCACTTGCCACAGCCTGGTTTGCTGGGTCTCAGGCTCTTGGGCCCCTGTGCTATAACTTGGTATCAGGGATGCTGGAGTTCTGGGCACCACACACACACGGGCATGTGACTGGGGGGAATTTTCCAAACCTGGAGTTCTGGAGACAAGGGCTGCAGTGAGATGCAGCTGCCCCATGCAGGCTGTGCCTCATGCCATCTGGGGAGTTGCTCCCCTCCTGCTTCCTCCTCTCTGTCCTCTGCCATCTCTCAATTTGTCGTTGCAAGTGACGTCTCTCCGTGCTGGTGAGGTAGGGCTTCTCATCCTCCTGCTCCTTTTGCTCTAGGCCCTGCCCACATCCAAATGTGTCTTGTGTGTGGATCCTAGAGCCAGGGAAGGTGGGGCTGACTTCATTCATGTGTCTCAAAGCAGTGAGGGCTCTGTTCTTCCTGTGTAGGAGGCAATTTCCCTGGGAGAAGGTACAGGACATGGATGTTTCCCCTCACCTGATTCGTCTGCACAGCTGGCAGATGACATGGATGTGGAACATGTCTGAGTTGTGTGGTGCAAGCTCAGTCTGCAGCCGTGGCCCTCGTGGTACAGATACAGCCTGACTGAGGTGAGGGGAGAAGGATGTCTTTGCTGTGTGTGAGTTGAGTCTTGGGCTCAGGGCATCATCGTCTTGACTGCACTGCATCAAAACCTCCTGGCTGTGCGTTAGGAACCATTCTGTGTCTGTGTTGCCCCAATGCCCAGCACAGGACCCGGCAACCATGACCACTCACTGACTAATCCCCTGTGAATGGATCCCTGCCAGGCGTGAGTCAGTACTTGTGTCCTGGGTTTGCCTGTGACTATAGTCAGTGACACTTCCCTGTGTGGGCTTGTGGCTATGCTCCTGGCTCTGCTGTCCTTCGAGCCAGCAGCAGGACGGATGATGCTGGCCACACCCATCCCAGAGGCTGTAGCTCAGCGGCCAGGCCTGACTTGAAGCCAGCTTGCCCCCTCCCTCCTAGGGGAAGGAAGAGGCCGAGAGCCGGGATATCCCTGAGGATGAGCTGAAGCCCTGCGCTGGCCGCACACTGAGCACAGCACATGATCCAGGCCAGAGCTCACTCTGCTGGCTGTGTCAGCACTGGCTGCTCTGTTTGTTGATTGTTTTCCTGAAGCAAGCATTTCCTTTTCTGGAGGTTTATCCTGAGCAGAGAAGTCTGCAAGGCGTTGAAGTGCTGTAGCAGGGAACACTAGTAGCAGTGTGGTTTGGTAGGTAGTACGGGTGCACAGGCTGGAAGGTGCAGGACAGGTGTTCAGGTCTCGGCCCAGAGGACAGATCTGATCCGTGTGACCTCAGCAAGCTGCTTGGTCTTTGTGACAGAGGAAGGCATAAAGGCATCGGGATGGGGACGCTCCTCCTCAGTCCCTCGTGAGGCAGCCTGGCTTGCATTTGCTCTGTCAGTCCTCTTCCTGGTCAGTATCATATGTGGAAGATTAGGGTGGAGGGAGGGGAGTGAGATGAGTCCCCACGCTGTGTGCCATTTCACCCGTGAACTGCAGGCAGAGAATGCTGCAACTTCCACTGTTTAAATGTTAGCTTACATGCAATGTGGCTCCTGGTATTCAGAGCTGCACTGTTACATAGCTGCAGAGCAGCACGCATTACAGCTCAGTCTGTTCTGTCTGGAGGAGAAGACACAGATCCAGAGCCCCGAGCAGGCTGAACAGCAGTGCAAGTCCCAGCCATTCTGGAGCCGCCCTTCTGGGCGCAAGTCCACCTGATGACCAGCATCCTGGGGGACAGGCATGCTGGGCCAGCCCAGGGTTCAGCCGAGCTGAGCAGTAGGCTCCTCCTCTGAGCCAGGCCCAGCCCCTCCCTGACCCGAGCCTGAGGGTGGACAGTGCTCTTGGCATCGGGAGCATGAGCTCTTGGTGGCCTTGGCTCTGGAGGAGCTCTGAACATTCGATTTATAATCTCGTGTTCCTCCTTTTAGTAAGCAAACAGCTTTAGGTTTTTTTTGAGACAGGGTCTCACTTTTGTAGCTCATGCTGCCCCTGAGCTCAGCTTTGAACTCACAGCCAATCCTCCTGCCTCTGCCTCCCAAGTGCTGAGATTACAGGCATGAACCACCATGCCCGGCTCTGTTGTGTGTGGTTCTGATTGATGGTGGGTGTGAGTCTCCACGCCCAGCATTGTTGTCTGTGGTTACTGGGGATCTAATCCAAGCCCTTGCATTTGCAAGGCAGGTGCCCAAACCACTGAGCAGGCCTCAGCTTTTGATTTTTAACGGAAGTGTAAGGAAGCATCCTCCTAAAGGTACTTACTTGCCAAAGCACTGAGTTGAGGAGCCGAAGTGCCTGCAGTTCAGAGGCCAGCAAGGGTGCTGCTCAGTCAGCCCCTCCCCTGCAGTTCCTAGATTTCTTCCTTGTCATAGCCCTTGGGCTCACACACCTATGGGGGAGGCTCGTGTCGCTTGGCTCTGCCTTGAGATAAGGACTCCCATGCCATCTTTTCCTAGGCATCTTCCCCAGCATCTTGGGGTTTTCCTGGTGTGATGAGTGGACTGTATTTTGGAGGTTGAAGGCTTATTTTAATAACAGATGCTGGTGCAAAATAATAATGCAAAATATGCTGATTTGCATTCTTTTGGTGTGAGATACTCCAGATGAAAATCCACTCATGGGTTACTGTTGCTCACACCCACTGAAGAGACACAGCTTCTGAGCGGCCTTTGATTTCAGAGTCCAGTTAAACACCACCTGCAAAGCCCAGAGCAGGTTTTGTGAGGCAATTAGGAGATACTGCCACGCTCGGCAGGTTTGATACTCTGTTAACTTTCATTTTCTCTGGCTTAAAATTCCATTTGCAAAGGTGAAAGCAGCCACACTGCTGTGTCCAGCCTGTCCTCTTCAGGGCCTGCTGTGTCAGCTGTGTGGCCACTCCTGGGCTGGATGTGCTGTTTAGCGAGGGCTTTAATGGAAAGTGCTGGGCGTGCTGACCCTGTGCGTTTCTAGGCAGCTGCTCACTGGCTGCAGTTGGTAAATGCAGAACCTCCCTTGGGGTCTGTGGGGAGCCATGAGTGCTGTGTTCTTCGGGTCGGTCCAGCTAGGAGAAAGAAGCTGACTTTTCACAGGCCGCCTTCTCCATGTGAGGCTGCGGGAGGAACACTGTTTTTGGCAGTTGTAGGCTGGGTCCCGGGCTTGCCTGAGGGTCTGTGCTGGCAGCAGTGTGCTCTGTCCTTGTGCTAGCTGCTCCTGCACTGTGTCCTTCCTTGGTTCTGTTGACAGACATGCCCACCTGTCCCCTCCTTGGGTGAGCATCCTGTCATACCTGTCCTTGACTTCCAGTACCAAGTGACCTAGGACAGGAGAGCATGTACCCTCTGGCGAGCACCTGGGGAGCCTGACTCCTTTCTGCTGCTAACTTCCAGAGGCACCTGCATCCCCAGCCCAGCCTTAGGTCAGCCTGCCCACCACACCTGTCATTGCCTTCGGGACCTGAGGATGGCTTGATTGGGCCACCCCTCCTCTTAGGGTTCTTCATCCATCTGCAAGGTGGTCACATCCCACCCTCACCTGGTCCAGGTGTAGCTCACCTGCCTGTTCTCCTTATTGCTGGTGCCTTTCAGGCCAGTGTGCTCTCTTCTTCCATTATCTCTCTTGTCTTCCTGTGGTGGGCTCTGCTTGGCCTGAGGTCCCTTGTGTCATATGCTGTGGTGGGCACTGTTTGGCCTGAGGTCCCTTGTGTCATATGCTGTGACCCCAGCCCCTCCTTCTCCCCTCTGGGCCTGACAATCTCCTATTGAGGCTCTGCCCAGCTCTGTTCATCCCAAGCTTGGAGTCATCTCACGGCATTGTCTCTGATGGTGCTGTCTCCTTAGTCCCAGCTGCAGACAAACAAGGTTTTATAGTTGTGCCATGGTCCTCTGTGCAGCCAGATCCACACCCTCCTGGGGAGACCACCCCTTGTTACCTAGG
This sequence comes from Petromus typicus, assembly GCA_004026965.1. NCBI lineage: Eukaryota > Metazoa > Chordata > Mammalia > Rodentia > Petromuridae > Petromus > Petromus typicus. The sequence goes on from PVIR01000279.1 coordinate 33,874, forward strand.
CAGCCTGACAGGTGTCCCATCACCACCCTGTGCCACAGGGCGTGTCAGGACTGCAGGTGGGACTCCTGCCTGGCCACCCTCTTCTGATACCTGCCCAGACTGTTCCCAGCTGGACCCGGGCGTGACACTGCTCCCTTCCTGACTTCAGCCCAAGATTGCCAGCTCCTGGGGAAGCTGGGCTTCTTTTATGTCCCAGAGTAGGTGTGATACTCAGATAAAGCTGTCATTTCTGTAGTACCAAGGTGAGTCAGAAGCAAGAACCAGACGGCACTGTTGGCACTGCTACTCCCCAGTCCAGTCCAGCAGGAGAGCCAGTTAAAGGCTTTCCCAGAGTGCAGCTGGGCAGCAGGGCTTTCCAGGGAAATCGGGCGGACGTAGACTCTGAGGCCGCAGGGATTGGGATGCCTTTGTCTTTGAGTCTTTCGCTCAGGGATAGCCTGGGTGCTGCTGGCACTCACGGGTGTGGCCCGGGGGTGGGTGTCCCCCATGTTCCTGGCCTTGTGTGGTCCCTGCCTGTGGCTGATGTGCCAGCTGCTGCAGCCTTCTGCCTTCAGAGGAGGTTTTATTGTTTATTGTTTTAGGGAGCAGGATGTGTGTGTCTGTGTGTGTGTGTATGTGTGTGTGTGTGAGAGAGAGAGATGGGTACAAATGTACTGCTTGTCCATATTGACTTGAATCAGCTCACTTTTCCTTTTTCACTTGCCATAACTTGATAAAAGATGAAGTGTTCTGCTGGGTTGGTGGTGCACACCTCTCATGCTAGCGCTCAAGGAGGCTGGGGTAGGAGGATCACAGGTTCAAACCCAGCCTGCATGATTTGGTGATTTACTGAGATTCTCAAAATAAAGAGCTGGGATGTCTCAGTGCAAAGGCTTTGGCCTCAGAGCATGCTCCCACCTAAGAAATCAGGATAGCATGTTTGCCTGTGCCCCTGTGCACAGCATCCTCTGTCCCCTGTAAGTCCACTTGTACCTGTACCTGTGCCAGGTCACTGCTCTGGGAAGCAAATACCTGCTGACGGTGCCTCTGTGAGGAGCAGCCCCTGGTGGCCCCCACCCTGCTCCCTGCATTGTGTGCACTGAGGAGAGGCCCTGCAGGGCATGGTAGCCTGTGGGGAGAGGGTGGTGTCTACCCCAGCCTCGCTCCTGCTGCTCAACTGTGTGTTCTGCTGCTTCCTGCTTGTGCCTGCTCCTGAGTTTCTAGGTCCACTTGTCAGTAGTTCCCAGGCCTGGCCCAGATGCTGCATGAGTCCTCACTGTCACCTCTGCCCCCTGTCCCTCCTGCTGAGCCACCCTTCTGCCATCAGATTTCGGCAGCTTCGTCCAGGGAGAGGGCCTGTACAGCAGAGCAGGTGCCTAGCCAGGGTGCAGAGTAACTTCTGCATGTGTGCCACCTCTAATTATGTGTGCTGTCTTCCCTGCAGCTGCCAGGTCACAAGTATGCCCCTGGGTTCAATGCCGACGTGGGCGACAAGTGGATCTGGCTGAAGTGAATGGTGCCCTGCACACAAGCTGTCACGTGACGAAGATGTCTGGCTTTGCAGCTATAGAGGCGTAGATCAGAAGATCACATGGCGGGAGAAATGGCCTACAGGAGCATCTTCCCTGTCGTAAATAAAGTGGCAGGAAACAACTGCCATTTAAAAGGTTTGGAACCTTCTCGCTTGATTTAGACCCATCTGTAATTCCTATTGAGAAGACTCGGTCACTAGTGAAGGTCCTGGTCATACAGCTTTCATACATTGTTCTTCTGGCTCCCAGGCCTGAAGGCCCTGTTCTCCTATTCTAGCAATCTCTTAAAACAAATTAAAAAATGGAAACTCAAAGAGGGAGATAGTGGTTAAAGATTACACCGCAGTGTTTTGTTTAAGAGAAATACCAGCCTGGTTCACACACCACCCACCCCCCTGCACTGCCTGAGCCCCGTCCTTGCAGGACAAAATGGGAGACAGAGCAGCACCTGCCCTCACTGGCCATCAGGACTCCGCAGTGCTGAGCAGTGCAGAGAAAGCCGAGGCTCGTTCTTGGCCTCAAGTTCGTTTCTTGCAGGTCATTATTCCTGCTCAGGAACTAAGCTGCGCACAGTGAGGCCTGTGAAGTTGGGGTTTCTACTGTAGCACTCCACAGATGGGCAGCTACGTGTCATGGTTTAGTTATGTTAGTTAAAATGTGTTGCAGCTTAGAATTGAGTTTCTCAGTCGTACAAGTGCCCAGTAGACATGCAGCCTGTGGCTTCAGTATTGTATGATGCAGAAGTGGACATTTTCATCTTTCGGGAAGTTCTATTAGGCTTCTCCACTGTGGATCATGCTGAAGATTACATCCCCCTCCCCCTGGCTCATCCTTACTCCAGCCTGCTCTCATTCCTCACAAGTGGAAAATAAAGTTGCCCAGGAGTTTGCATTGGGGTCCAGATGTAAGTTCCTTCACCACTGAATGGAAGTGCCCCTCAGCATGGGGCCACTGTGGCAGCGGCCTGTGGTCTGAGGGCCTCACAGACCCAGGGCGAGGAGTGGAGCCCTGTGGCTCAAGGCGCTAACTGCTCACTGAAGCCGAATGTGGCCAGGGAGCACTCTCAGCACTGCACAGCAGCACGTCAGTATGGTGTATGTGGGCCCTGGCCAGTGAGAGGACATGCACTTTGGTCCTGGCCATGTGTGGTTCCCTTGTCAGTGTGTGATATCTGTGTGGAAGTCTCCTTTTCCTGGATTTGGCTGCACACGCTAGCCAGAAAGAGGAGCTCATACTCCTGGTCCCTGAAGAGGGAACTTGTTTGCTGTTTCAACACACTACATGATTTGGTTTCACTAAAATACAGCCCTTAAATAATGACCATGGTTATATACTAAATACTAGACTTCTCAGCACGCCGAAGGTTAGGGACACAGCATACCTTTGTAACAGTATAGCTTTATTCTCCAAGGTGTTTATTGTAAACATGAACATTTTGCATTGAAGTTTGCATGTTTTTCTAAAGTAGCTTTCTATGCTACTATCAGACTTGATAGTAACCAAAATGCAGCAAAGAACTTGAGCTTCTCAGAAGTTACACATGGCCCTTATCTACCAGGAGCACCTGTGGTCAGGCACCTGATTCAGGCCGCTGCTGCCGTCCGGATGCATGTGCAGCCTGGAGCTGTGGTGCAGCCACTATGGGCAGAAGAGGCTGTGGGTGCAGGTGAGGGACGCTCTGTGCAATTGCACTGAAGACAGTGCTTGTATTTTCCCTTTATTCAGCTAATCAGGATGGACTCGGACCTCTGCACCTGTGAGGAGTTTCCAGATTGGCTGTGCTTAGCAGAACATGGCAGAACTAAGGTGCACGCTAGCCTCTGCATCCGGCCCTGGCCCTTGCTGATATATGAGGGGTGGACAGAATGCTGCAGAAGCACGTGGGGCAGCAGCCGGGGCTGGTCAGACGGATGAACAGGAGTGTGCATCTGGACAGTTCTGGGTTTTGTTTCTGGATGCGGATAAAGCTGAGCACCTGAAGACTTTGCTCTAGGGAAATCAGGCCCAGATAGCAGAGGGGTGCGTCACCATGCGCTGCCCGCCCAGGATCACACCAATTGGGTGGGATCTCACCAAGGGACCACCAGGAAAGGACTTGAGCAGCCCATCCTGCCGGCCCTCGGTTTAGTGCCTTGCCGAGTAGGGACTGACCCTCACCTAATGTCCTCAAGGCTCCAGTTCTACAGCCACAAAGGAGCAGGGGCTTCCCAGGTGGGCCCTGCAGAGGGGACAGCTGGAGTTCTTCTAACAGGAAGCCAGTGAAACAAACCACAGCCTGTCTTCAAAGGTACAGGTTTGCTCCTCTCTGTGTTTTCTTAAAAGTCTAGGATTTTTTATTTAAAAGTTGTTTTAATGAGAATAAATTTTCCACAAGTGAATACTTCTTAAGTTAAAATCCTCAGGCTCTCAGGTTGGAACCCAGTGCTAGTGATACAATGGGAAGCACACTGCTGAGTGTGGTGGTTCTGTAGAGAGGACATTTTTCGTTGAACTGTGCAGGATCATATGAAACACAGTTTGATTTTCAAAAGGCAGTGTCAGTCAAGTTTCTGTGACAGCACCATCCCGACATTGGGGGCGGGGGGGGGGGAGACAACAGGGCACAAGCAGGTACATAGCAGCAAGGGAAACCCTGGCCCTGTCTGAGGGCAACAAGGACCAGCCCGCCTCTGAGCACAGGAGTGAGGCTGGGGTGGCCAGGCCGTCAGCACCAGAAGGGGTTTGGGAGTCCTCTACCCTCTATGCATGGCCCAGCATGTGTTTCAAGGGCTCCCACCTGACCTGCAGCCTGTTTGCTCTGCTCGAGGCCATCTGCCTCCTGCAGCCCCTCCCGGGGGTTCTTTCATCAGATTTCTGTGGCCCTCCCATCTGTGTGCCTAAGAATGGAGCCCAGATTGTACCTGACAGCAGCAGTGTCTGCAGCTGGGGCCACATGAATGTCTGAACCCAGTACTTTGTCCACTTGGCCCTGAGTTGGCGCTGTCTACCTCCACCTCCTCACGGCCCTTCCCACTGCCATAATGTCATAATGACCATCTCTGGCAGGCCGCACAGCCAGGCAGACACAGTGTCAGTTGTGGATGGGTGTCTGCCAGGTACAGGTGCTTAGCAGACCCGCGGCTCGGCCTCTTTTTATGTGCCCCAGTGGTGTCCAGGATCCTCAGTAGGCCAGGCTGGGGCTCTGGGCCAGTTGGAGCTCCCAGCTGGGTCTGTGCAGCTGGGTCTCTGGGTGGCCCACACCTTGCTAAGGACAAGGCCCAAGTAGGCCCCAGGATAGTGGTTTTAGGCACTGTGCACACATCTGTGCTGTCCTGGGTGACCCCTGCCTTAATGAGGCCTTGTGCTTTCATACTTCATATTGCTCCACCCATTGAAGGCATGTGCAAGAGCCTGCTCTCAGCCTGGGGTTCAGGAGTCAGTGGGGAGGCCCAGGTCTGGCCTTTGGAGCTGCGTTGCAGGCTCCACCCCTCCGGTAGGAGCCTCAGGTCACGGAAGAAGCAGGTGGTTGGAGCAGTGCCTCTGGCCAGGTGTGCTGGCCAGCAAGACCTGGCCCAGCTGTAGGGGCTCCTACAACTGCTGCTGGGCCTGGGCTCGGTCTGTTTGCCACATGATGGAGCTGGCTCTCAGGAAAGGTGAAGTGGTCACACATAGCAGGCTGATCGACCAGGTGAAGGTAGCTGTCCTAAAGGCCCATCTTTCCAGCAGTACTCTCGGAGGGTAAGGCCTTGGGTTTGATCCCCAGTCCTGCAAACAAAGAAAAAAGAAAAACCAAACCAAATGGAAAGGAAAAGGACTATCAGGGAGCGGGTTTTGGAGTGATCTTTATAGGTGAGGGTTAAGCATAGATGGTACCTGGCTGTGTGATCCACATCTGATCTTAGTCGCCTGGCCTAGGATGTTTGCAGTTTGCAAATCGCAGTAAAAACTGTGGCTATTTTTGTCAAAGTCATTATTTCCTGGGTCTGTCAGTTTGTCCATGTGCAGTCCTTGAGCAGATTCATGGTCCAGGCTGGAGGGGCAGCTGCCACCAAAGCCAGTAGTCCTTGGTTACTGTGAAAGATGCGGTGGGCACCTTGGAATCTAGCACCTGAGACAGAGAATCTGGGGTCTTCCTTGGCTCCACGGCCAACCACAGGGACCTGGGACACAGCTTCTAGGACAGGAGGCATGGAGATGAGCCACAGCCACTGTGGAGAAGGCCAGGCATCTGCCCACATTTATCTGAATCCTCTACGACACAACCCAGACTCTCGTTGGTGCGGACGGCAGGGGTGCCAGCACCAGCTGCACTCCACATGAGCTCCTTGCAGGTTCCCCATCATGACACCCACCCTGCAGAAGCTTTGCCCTCACGCCCTGCCCACCACAGGGCAGAGCTGCAGCCAAGGAGTGCAGGACCCTGTCTGTGTCTGTCTGGTCCCTCTGCTTCCCCTCTTCCACTGTCCTGTGTCCGGTGGCAGAGTAGCACCTGCCACACTGGAACAAAGGATGCAGCCTGAGCACTGCCATTGGGGCAAGGCAGGGGACCTGCACAGTGCTCAGCCTCCCTGGAGCCTGTGCTGCTCTCTGTGGAAGTGTGGCCATGCTGTAGCTAGGCCTGTGGTCCTCATGGGGGGTGTGCAGCCCCAGCAGACTTGGGAGTCACAGAGAGAAGCAGCAGCCTCTGTGGAGATGTGAGGCACCAAGGCCTTGTGTCCAGATGGTGCATGCTGCACGTTTGACTCTGGTGCGTGGGACTTTACCCTGCTGGGCACACTCAGCGTGGCTCTGAAAATCCAGGCGAGGCCTCTGCAGAAGCCGGGTCCACCTTGACCCTCATGTGTGCCATGTACTGTGCTCGCCTGTACCTGGCTTGCTCTGGCCGCGGCACATTCTAAGCATGTCTTAGGGTCAGTCAGCTCTGCAAGCACACTGTTCATGAAGGTGGGTGTGCAGGGCCCCTCCCTGTGCATGGACACAGGTTTGTAAATACCCAGGAGGAGTATCCACCGTGGGAGTCCTGACCACCTTGGATGAGCATAGCACTGACTGGAGCCCAGGGTTGCCGGGCCTGGCAGGGTGGGTGGCAGCCAGTGAGGCCGGCCATTGTCCTCTCCGACTGCAAGTGAGCAAGGGTCTCTGGTCAGGAAGATCTGGTTTCCAGTCTCCACTGGACAGCAGGAAATCTTGAGGACACTGATGATCTGTGTGCTGTGCTTGTGTCTCTGATAAAAACTGTACTGGTACTGGCTCCATTTTTGTGTTTTGTGAAGACCAGAGGTCTCGTGTTTGCATAGTGACCAGGTGACATCTGGCATTTACCTGAGGAGTGGCATTACCACTGCTCCACAGCCTTGATGGAAAAGAGCTCTGGGCAGCATGTACCAGTGCTAGGGCAGGAAGAGAAAAGAGAAAGTGGAGGGCAGAAGGGCCCCTGTGCCTTCCTGGTAGGGAACATGGGAGGCTCCGGGAAAGAGAAGACCAGAGGCCAGCCAAGCTTCAGGACCACTTCCCTCCAACGTAGTGGCCCGAGGCTTCAGGGGTCCGCGCAGGTGGTCACAGGGCCCCAGCACTGGAGCATCGGAGCCCGCTAGAGGGCACCCGAGCTGAGCCCCTCCAGGTTGTGAGGCTCCTTTTAGAAATGGGAGTCTGATTTGCTCCTTGGAAGATCTGGTCTGTTTTTGTATTGGAAATCAGTTTTCTTTTTCTTGGTCCAAACTAACCGTTACTATGAAGAAAAACACTTCCGGGCAGCTGTGGTGGAAAGTCTGCCGCCCAGCCCAGATGGAATTAATACCAGACACAACCTCCATCCTCTCCGCGGGCAGCTGGCATAGCTGACAGCATCCTGGGGACATGCGGCAGGACAGGTGCTCGACGAGCACTGACAGAGGTCTGCGCCAGGGGCTGCTGGCTCCAGGTCCGCAGCTCTCCAGGGCCACTGCTGGGGATGCTGGGCATGAGGCCTGCTCAGTCCAAGGGCTGTCTGGCTGTCTATCTTCCAGGGCCACCTTTGGTCAGGTTGTGGTGTCAGCCCCCTCTAGGCTGTGACCTCAGAGAAATATCCACGTGAGTCCCACTGCCAACAGTGCTTTAAAATGATGTCTCAGGATGGTTACTCACTACGAACAAGAAGGTCCCCGTGGCTGAGCCAGGCATCAGACAGGTGCCCATTTGGAATCGAGCAAAGACCCTGGTTTGGGGTCTTTGCCCACCACTGGTTCCTGCTGATCTACGATGATGACTTTGGGAGATAAGGAACAACCGACTGCACAGGAGCCATGATGCAAGAGCAGGCTTTGCTGGAGGCTTTGCTCTCTGTTCGTGGTGTTGCCTTCTAGGTTTCTGGTGCTGCCCATCTGCTGTGGACTCAGCACTGAGATGTGGCTGCGAGTGGGCCTTGAGTCATCTGGCTCCAGGTGCTGCTCCTTGGAAGGACAGGTTAGAGCCAGGAGCTGGGCTGACCCACCAGCAGCAGGCAGGACAGGACCCTGCAGGTGTCACAGCATGCTTGTGTCCGCTGCTGGCAGCACCATCACTATTGGTGCTGCTGTCTTCAGGGGCAATTCGCACCGTGGGGAGCTCTGGGATCTACTTGCTCTTGTTGCGGCATTTTTCCTTTTTGATTGGGTTCAGAAGCACTGTATGTCCCCTTCCTGGTGTCATTCGGACCACTCCTGGGTCAGGTGAATGCTCACGACACTTCAGCTCATCCTGCTGAGGGGCGTTTGGGAGCAATATCAGACATCAGAGTGAGTGGGACGCCACTCCCCAGGCCTAACAGAAGAGCAGGGAGAATAAAGAGAAACTGGAGAAAGAACCCAGAAGGACATAAGCCCATGCCCAGTAAGTGGGCAGGCGAGAGAAGAAGCAGAGGATCCCACCTTACAGCGGGGCTCCCCCCACCGTGACCCCAGGGGCCTCCATCCCAACCAGGCAGCTTGGGAATCCTCATTGCTGCAGCAGATGTCAAGAAGCTGGGCTTTGCGAACATACTGTGGCTCGCGCTGCAGGACGCAGAAACTCCAAGATAGCTGGCTCTAGAGCAGCGGAACTCGGGATGATCACACTCTCCCACAGTGAGGCCAGCCAGCCTGGCCCAGAGCAGAAGAGAGGCTGCACTCAAACACCTGCCCAGTATCATGCAGCACTTCTGGTCCCACTGACCCAACCTTCTGGTGGCCAGACACACACTGCCCAAGTCCATTCTGGGCCAGAAGGGAAAACAGCTGTCACCGGGTATATGGGACAAAGAAGTCACCAGGACAGTGTGAAAGCCGTAGGAGCCCTGGACAGGCTGCCCCAGCCTGAAGCCTGACAAGGAAAGGCAGCAGGTACAGGAAGACCTGCCTCAGCAGTCAGGGAAAAGGAAGGGCGTGTGGAAGGGCCGTGACTGGGAGATCAGGAAAGCAGGGCTCGTGGACGGAAAGTCTCCTAATTGAGGGCAGGTCACTCAGAGCACAACCATGTGACTGATACATCCATACAAAGAAAGGAAAATATTTCGGGCCTTCCAAACATATTGAGACCTTAGATAATGTCAATAAAGGAGCATTAAATATATTGCAAAAATGTATGTATGTATGTATGTATTTATTTATTTATTTATTGAGACAGGGTCTCGCTTTGTAGTTCAGGCTGGCCCTGAACTCAGCCTCCAACTCACATCACAGCAATCCTCCTGCCTCTGCATCCCAAGTGCTGGAATTATAGGTGTGAGCCACCACACCCGGCACTGTGGTATGTGGTACTGATTGCTGCTGGGGTGAGTCTCCATGCTCAGTATTGTTATGTGGTTACTGGGGATCAAACCCGGGTCCTTGCGCTTGCCAAACAGGTGCCGGGACCACTGAGCTATATCCCCGGCCCCACATTTAATAATTTATAATGGATGAGTGAGATCGGACAGTGGTGATCCCCATTGTGGCCCTGTGTCTGCAACCCTGAGGTGGCTAGAAAGACTTATCCCAGCCCATCTATCTGCAGGACCACACCCTGGGCGTCTGTCTGCTGTCCATCGCGAGAGCAACTCAGGCTGTGGGCTGAGAGCCACTTGCCCAGGGTAACGGCACTATTGGCTACAGCAAGTGAGATCAGCATGACACTGCTCACAGCCACTCACTTCTGAGGGGACACACTCTAAACCTGCACAGCACGTCCTCAGCAACAGATGGAGATGGCGAGTCCAAGTGTAATCAGTGCTCAAGAAGTAGAGAAATGAGTGAGGTGAAACAGGAGAAGTGTAGCCACAGTACACCCTTGTGACTGCATCTTTCAATGTGTGGAACCAATTTTGTTTTTCATTTTAGGAGATTTGAGTCAAAGGAGATTGAGTCAAAGATGCAGACTTTTGGTGCAGAAACATCTCAGGAGTTAGAAAATCATTACTTCTGTTTCCTTATGTTAAAAACTGGCATTAAAGTGAATTAGATGTGATTCACAAGAGCAGCACAGTGAGATCCAGCTTAGGTGTGGAAGTGTCACATGATGTCACATGTAACAAGTTCCATCTGAGAAGAGGCACCTGGGCTTTTCTCCTCTCAGGACTGTGGGGACATTGTCATGGCGGAGTAGAAGGAAGCTCAGAGCTCAGGTGACTGGCTTCCCAGCTCACAGCACTCTCAGGCAGTGGTGAACCCTCCTGTTAGTGGTTAGCATGTCCCCTACACCTTGCACCATCTTCTCAGCACATGCCGCAACTGGCCTCGTGTGCACTTGGCATAGTGTGGATTCTTGCTCACCGGGTCATGTTTGTACGCTTGCACCTCCAGTGTGCATGCAGGGCTGTGGCTCCTGCTCCATCTCTTGGGTTTTAGTCCGGAAGACCTCCTTGTCTGGAGGACACTCCAGTCTGCTGTTGTTGGTGAGCTCTTTAAGTCACTGACTCAGAATGGACTGATTCCTGAGACACGAGCCCTCTGTCCTCACCAACAGAAACCCAGTCAACATCCCCCGCTCCCAGGAAAAGCTCATTTGCTTCCTTTTGCACATTAACTTCAACATTCCTAATCTGTAAATGCATCCTTTCTCTTGGTTCTCTGTCGAACCTGTTATAACATCTCTTGATTCCTTCACCAGTAAATGAACGGAATAAGTTCCAGTTACATTCTGTGAGTGTCAGGATTTTGCATTCAGTCTGAAAATTACCTGTGACACACATACTTCTCCATACAGAGCTGTGTGAGTGTGGGTTTGGGGACATGCATCAGAGATGCTGCCTGCTCGTAGTGCTCCTCACCCCTCATCCCTGACCCCGGAGGTCACCCCATGGCACTACCTCCTGGTCCTCAGGACCACATTTCCTCTGGGGTGAGGCCACACTTCTTTCGGTCCCCAGGCAACTCCTCTGCCCAGGAGTCAGGAGGAGAGGAGGCAGTCGGTCCTGACCCAGAGGAGAGCCCTGAGGAGGCGGGGGCGGGGGCCACCACTCCCTCTTCCCTTCCTCATGAGTGCCCACATTGTGAATCAGAGGTTGAGAAACTACCTTTTGGGCCAAATTCTACTTACCATCTTGCTTTATAAATAAAGCTTTATGGGCCGGGATGTGACTCAGTGGCACAGTGCCTGCCTGGCTTCGATCCTCAGAACTGCAAAATAGATAAATAAAGCTTTATTGGAACAAGCCAGGTGTGGTGGCACATACCAGCACTCTGGAGGCTGAAACAGGAGGGTCATGAGGGCAGTCTGGATTAGTCCATATCCACAGGGGCTTCTTTGGTCAGAAGTGGAACATTTGCAACAGAAACCAGAAACCAAATGGCCGGCAGACCCAAGTGTATTTACTCTCTGGTCCTTCCAAAGTGTGCTGCCCCTTTGCTGGCTGGTGGTCCAGGCCATCTGTCCCGGCTCCTCAGGCCTCAGACCCCAGCGATGAGGCATTAGAGCAAGAATCAGCCTCGTAGGTCCAGCTGCTGATACTCGGTTCACTTGTTACCAAGCTGTGCCTGTCAGTGCTGCCTGGCTTGACTGTTCGCTCAGTACATGTGCAGCTCAGGTCCACACCCTGACGTCTGCCTGCTCCACACTCTGGCCTTCTGCCTGGTCTGCACTCCAGCAACTGGGCTGGTGCACTTGCCAGCTACTTCTGGAGAACCCTTTCTGAACAGTGCTGCTTAGAGAGATGAGGACAGTGTTGGTCTCAACATTCATTTTCTCCTTTCATGTGCTTGCAACTCCCTGGAATTCTTCCCCAAATCACCTATTTGCACCTCAGTCCCCTTTTGGGTGAGACAAATGTCCCTTTCTTTTTTTGAGACAGGGTCTCGCTTTGTAGTTCAGGCTGGCCCTGAGCTCAGCCTCCAACTCACATCACAGCAATCCTCCTGCCTCTGCCTCCCGACTGCTGGATTACAGGCGTGAGTCTCCACGCCCGGCACTGTGGTATGTGGTACTGGTTGCTGCTGGGCATGAGTCTCCACGCCCAGTATTGTATATGGTTACTGGGGATCGAACCCAGGTCCTTGTGCTTGCAAGACAGACACCTGAACCACTGAACTAAATCCCCGGCCCATCCTTTCTTGAGGAGATGGTGAAACCCATTCTTATTTTACAGCTCTTAAACATCGCAGATATCTCTCATCAGTGCTTGAATTTCTCTGTGTGGCACAAATCCTTTTTAATGAGAGTTTGCATCATTTTTATTTTTAAAAAAAAGATTTAAAAATACAGAAGCAAGCACAAGCTCAGCAGGAGTAGAAATGCCTGAAGCAGAAAGGAGCCCCCATGAGGGAATGCCCACGGGTTGGATCAGGATGTGACAGGATCGCCTGTGCGGACACAACAAGCTTTGCTAATTCATACTTGTGCCTCCTCGTCCTATACCCCAGCAGCCCTGGGTTAGTTAGAGAAAACCGGCTTTTGGCTAAGCTGCTGAGGGTTACTGTCTGGTGAGACATCTGATCCCCACTGAGGCTGGACCACGTCACCCCATGGCGCTACCTCCTGGTCCCTCAAGACCCCATTTCCTCTGGGGTGAGGTGCTGTCTGCTGGGTCCCACCTGTTTGCACTGCACACTTGCTGCTGGCTGCACGCTTCTTCGTGAGTAATGTTTCTCCCTCCTAAATGGCTCTTTCTCTCAGTCCCAGTGTCTGCATGGACTTCCTGCCTGTTGCTCATGTTGGGTATGGGATGTTGCATGAGGGTCTGCTGCTTTCCCAGGTGATGGATGTCCTTTCCTGTTTTTTTCTGTTCACCTGAGTATGAGTATTTTCTTTCATTGCCTTTAAAAAATAATCACAAAAGCCCAGGAAATTGAAATGCAGCACACGGAGGTCTAGGTGTCTTCCATAGCACCCGCAGAAGCCTCCCAAAGAAACTTAGCTGAACCCGAAACTACGACGCTGCTACTGAAGCAGCCCTCGGAGCTTACTGGGACCCACACTCAGGCATGTGTCCTGTGTGGCCCATGTGGCTCTGTGCACTCTCTGTGTTGAGCCTGCCTCCAAACCCATCTTCCCATGACTCCTGGAAGACAGAGGTCTGTCCTCGGACCAGGAAGTGCACGGCCGAGAGGAGCCTGGTCTCCTTTGACACTTAGACCAGGACAAGTCTCCTCTGATCACCTGCCATCTGGAAATTTGAAATGCACACTGGGAAGTCATTACGGATGCCAAATGTAGTGCACATCTGTAATCCTAGCACCCAGTCTAGGCAATTTATTGACTTAGATCTCGTGATGAAGCAAACAATAAAAAGGCCTGTGCAAAGGCTGTGAGTTCAGGACTGAAAAATCATCAATGGAGAAGCGTACAGGGTGGAGAGATTGCAGGTCAGGGAAACACTTCCTGAGCTCTAGGACCGGCTGGCAGTGATTTCTGTTGAGTGGATCAGGTTTGTTTGAATGTGACCCCACAGAGCTGCAGGAATCCTGTGGGTCACATTAAGAGTTTAGCATCATTTAGACCCAGATGTGGTCACTGCTGGGGTCTCAGTGGGTCTGTGCCTTGCTGGCCCCTAGGACCATGTCCTACACTGTGCCCACATGACAGTGGGTTGTCTAGAGCTGTGCTGGGTGCTGTGAGCACCATGGGGAACAGGACCTGGGGGCTACTCCCTTGCACTAGTGCCTGATGTCCTCGAGGCAGAGAAGACAGCAGATCCCTGATCTGGAGGAGATTTCAGGGCAGATCTCCAGTTATGGGCCACAGCCCCAGGGCATGAGTGCCAGCCTGGGCGACCAGCTCTCAGCCAAGGGCAGCTGTCCCTGGCCCAGGAGCAAGGCTGCAGGTTGTGGCAGGCCCAGGCTGGTGCTGGGCCCAGCTGGGGGCTGTGTTCTCAGCACATCCCTGGGCGGCCCAAGGTCAGGGTCAGCCCTCTCCTTCCCCACCCCAGCTTGGCCCCACGCGGCTGCTGTGCGGGGCTTGGTTAGGAACCAGCAGCTGCCCAGTGAAAGACGCCATCTGTGAGTGAGTGGAGAGGCTGCCGAGAACTCCACAATAGGGAAGGAAATTGCAGGAAATGGGAAGAAATGGTAGATCCGGGACCCATTTTCCAAACTGCAAAGCGCTTCTGAATATACATATAATAGGTATAATTTACATTCTCTTCCTGATAAAACGTTTCCAGATTATCTTTCCCCTTCTAAACAGGAGAGCCAGACTTCTGTTGGAGCCTCGATCTAGAAGCTCCTGGATGGTGGCTGGGGATGTAGAGGGGCTGAGCCCTTGGCTGTTTCCCTCCTGTGAGCACCGATGGTCCTGGCTTGTGGCCGTCACACTGCTGAGAGTTGGAAGTCAGAGGACAGGAGAAGGCTGGCGTTCTAGGTGCCGCTCTGTGGGGGAGCTGGAGCCTGGGCTGCTCTGGGTCATACTTGCCCTGACAGAGCACTTGGCCCGTGCACGGAGTCTGTGCCAGGTGACAGGCACAGTCACCTGCCATCGGGGCCTCGGTCTCAGTTTCCCTTCTGTTAATGAGTCAGGTTGTGTGTAGACTGCTGAAATGACCCAAGGGCAGTACGCATGTCACCAAGTTCCCTTTCTGCCTCAGGTGGGTCACAGAAGACACCGCCAGGCCTCCTGGGAGGCTGCCTGGCCCCAGGCCTCACTCCAGGGCTCGTGGTCCAGGCAACAGCTCCGCTCACAGCTGGTGTCATTGAGCCTCCCGGAGCCCCACAGAAGCTTGCTCTGTGGTCACAGAGAAGGCGTGTGCTGTGGCTGTGGCCATGTCCTGTTGCATGTCCTCTGTTGCATGTCCACCTGTTGCACAGGTGACTGTCCGAGTGCCCTTTACCCCTTGGGGCCACAGGGAGGCCTAGTGGTTGAGTGCTGGGCCCTGAGTCCCATAGCCAGACCAGCTGACCCAGGTAAGCACAGAGACTTGTTTTCTGCAGAACAAAAGTGACCACGCATCAGCCACAACCTGCCGGACCCTGTGAGGCCCTTCCTGGCCCCATCATGGAGAGGGTCATGGTATCACTACCCACGTGGGCCTTTAGGGTGTGTGCACACTGCCGTTCTCTCACACACTCCACTTACATGGTGGCACCAGCCTCGGGTCTCACTGGCGTGGGAGCCCCAGGAACAGGGCCCTTGTGGCACAGCTCACAAGTGCGCCTGGCCCTCCTGCCTTCCCCAGGGACCGGGAGTGGGCACTTGGAGTGGAGAAATGACTGCTCATGCAGCAGCACAGAGGGAAGGAAGGGTGGAACGGGTCCATGGCTCTGACCTCAGCTGCGGCCTGCACAGTCTGGGGTCACACCTGAGGGGCTGAAGGGCCGGCAGTGCGAGCATCTCAGAGGCAAAGCTTGATGTCCACAGCATCTGCTCCCAGCCCGGAGGTCCCCAGCCCGGAAGTCAGTACGCTGTCTGGGATGCTGCGGCCCCGTCTGGCAGGGCTTCCCCGTGGGCACAGGGAGGGCTCCTGCTTTGCTTTCCGGAGTGCTGGTGACATCAGAGGAACTTTGTTTCCTAATTTTACACCCTCTTGGTGCATGAATAATAAATGTACATTGAGTGCCCAGAAATGCAAGAGCGATGTCGTAACCACATGACCCTGGGACCATCACTGCCATGTCCACTGTCCTCCCAGGTCATGAAGGCTCACACAGGTGGCTGCTGTGTCTCCCTCTTCACCAGATGTCACGGCCAGTTCCCATGTGTCTTGGCGGGCATGGTTCCGGTAGTGAGGGTCCCAGAAGGCTGAAAAAGACGCCTCTTGAGGGAAACAGGATGAGGGCAAGCCGTGTGCACTGAGCCACACAGGGTGCCCGGGCCTGGGTGGGAAGGCCTTGTGTCCCGGAAGCCACAGGCCCTCCCAGCCCCTCTCCTGTGCCCAACACTGCATGGACAGCCATGAACTGCTGGGCACAGGAACCCAGGGCCAGCCTGGACCTGCTTTCCCTACAGAAGACACAGGGACCTTAGGTCCTCAAGGCTCCTTCCAGACATTCTCAAACCACCAACAGGGCCATGTGGCCTGACCACTCTGCCCTGGGCCCAGGAGGACCAATGACAGCCACTGTGCTGATCTAGAAGAAGACCCCGAGTCTAAGGTGCTGTGCAGCACAATGTCATAACCAGGGGCAACTCTGGAGTAGACATAGAGGCGCAGCCTCGAACGGCTCCAGTGGTGGTCTTTCCTGCCCAGAGAGCAAAGGGGTCACCTGGGGGTAGGGCAGCAGCTGTCCAGCTGGAGCACAGGGCCAGCTGGCCTCCAGGGCTCCTGCTTCCCAGGCTGCAGCCCTCAGTGTGGGGCTCCCACAGGCCCTATGGGAGGAAGGCCACACCTCAGCTCATGTCACATGGAGCCCCCACGCTCCTCTTTCTCAGCACTCGGGATACTGATGCAAGAGTATCTCTGTGAGTTCAAGGCCAGGCTGGGCTACACAGGGAGATCTTGTCTCAAAAAAGATCAAAACAAATATACTAGACACTTATCAATAACAACAAACATATAGCAAACCTTTCTCTCTCTATTTTGCTGATTTGTGGCACTCTGTAAAAACCCAGCCTCCTCCTGCCTGGGAGATCACCTCTAGCCCCGTCCTCTGCGGGCACTTGCTCATTTCAGCTTCCACTGTAAGAAAGACTTTATACAAAACACTTTATTTTTCCTTTCCACTTAAGGAGTTAAGGAAGGAATTAATTCATCATAAATAATTTTAGTGAGAGAACTTTTAAAAGAAATATGATTTCTTTTGAATTTGTTGTTAAACAGAAACTGGATAATTAGCCACTTAAATATATATCTTTACATCTTCAAATAAGAGCATTAAATCATGTCTGATGTGCTGGGAACATTTCCATGTCACTCTGAGCAAAGAAGAGAAGGGTTAGGAGGTGGAGGAAAATGATTTTCTTGATGAAGTCCTCATGCAAGGATCATAAGAGTCAGATGTTTTTACTAAGTGCCTTGTAATTTGTTTCAAAAAAGCTAATTCAGTGTTAAAAATAGAATCCCTTTTAAATTGATCATTGCTAAGTGGAGTTCTGTATCTCTCACTCCTCTTTATGTCAAATTCTTTTCCTTGCTTGGTAAGTTTTCTACAATTTGCACTATCTCCTGCTTTTCCGTTGACCCTGACCAATTCTGTTTTTCTTCTTTGTATTATCTAGTAACTTTTGGGTTGATTTTTTTGTGGCTCATTGTTATTTCTTTTTCTTTTTTTGAGACAGGGTCTCACTTTGTGGTTCAGGCTGGCCCTGAGCTCAGCCTCCAACTCACATCACAGCAATCCTCCTGCCTCTGCCTCCTGAGTGCTGGGGTGACAGGCGTGAGTCACCACACCTGGCTCGTTGCTATTTCTAAGAAATCTTTCTTTTCACCATAATTAACCACAATCCTGTCTTTTAGATCTGATGTTCTGTTCTCACATTGGTTTATTCTGCTGCATATACTTTCAATAGAATTTTTAATTTCCTGAATATCTGATTGACTCTATTTCATGGATTCGATTTCTTTCCTATGTTGAGCATTCATGGTTTCTATCTAAGCTCCTCTATTTTTTAAAACCTGTATCTTCTTTACATTCACTACTCATGCCCTGCATTATGGTTACCATCTCAGTAGTTATCTGAGAAATTATTTCTGATTCGATTTTTTTCTAGAACCTAATTCATCTGCTTTCCTACTCACACTGGTACCACTTCAGAAAGTCCAGGTAGGCTGATTTTAAATTGCTCCCCCTTGTTACTCCCTGGCTCTGCCTTTGGTAAGCTAGAAGCCTTGGATTACATATTGCTTTGGTCTTCTCCTTTTCTATTTTTTCTTAGTTTAATTCCTGGGTTGATGCTTATAAATTGCTTATGATAGATAACTTTATTGCTAGTATTGAGAACTCCTAGGAAATGTTTACTTCTCAGAGATGCTGGCTTTTGGGTCTTGAGTCTGTCACGAAATCTTACCTCTTTGATTCACTGGGGGTGGGAGTTGCTGCCTGTTTGACACTGGCCTGTAGCTCTGTGTATGACAATAGGCAATGCCAATCTTGGCACTCCAGGAAGAACAACTGCCCAGAACAATTATATCACCTCAGCAAAATATTACAACCAGCAATAACAATAGCATCAAACACAGTCGAGATAATGACACACTGGTAAGTATTAATTTACAATTTTTAACCATATGAAGTATATTTGTGACTATATAACAAAATCTAAATGGAACCAGAAAATTGTGTATAGTAAATATGCCCTCAACATGACACTTTTACCCTCAGAGGAGAAAATTTAAAAGAGATTAGGGGAAAAAATAGAAAAGTAGAAGAGGAACAGACCAAAAGCAAGGCTGGAGCACAAAGGAAGATCACATGAACTTTGGGAAACTGAAGAAGGCAGGAGGGAAAAGAGAGAGTAGAAATAAAGACAAGAACAGAATAGAAAAACAACAACAAAAAACAAGAACAATGTTCACACTCACACAAAAATAAGAGCAAGCAAGAGAAAAGAAAAGAAAAAAATGGCTACTTCAGGGTTTGTGTCTCTGTAGTTACTGGTAGACAGAATGAGTGGGCAGAGCCCAGATCTGTGTTGCATCCCAGTAAGCTGCACCTTTAATTCCACCGAGGTTAAGGCTGATTTCTGGCTGTGAGCTGGGCTTACAGCACTCCCTGTGCCTCCTGCAAGCTCGAACTCAGCTCTCAGCTCACTCTGACACTGGGAGCCACTAGATGGAGCCGGCGCCAGCTGCTCTGAGTTCTGAGCTCAGTTGGCCTCTATTCAAAATGGCGACTGGCCAGTCGCCCTCTTCTGGGAAACTTCTGAACCCAAATAACTCACCAGCCACTGAAGCCCACTGTCCACTGCTGCCCACTGTCCACTGCTCTGTCCACTAATGCATTTCTCCATGGAGGCCGCTGGGGCCCCCAGTAGTCACTGTGCACCTGCAGGTTTTAAGCAGCACATCCCACCCTGCAGGGAGAAAGGGCTACTTGCCTCCTCCTTCTTCTGCAATGAAATTTCTCTCTTTGCTCTTCCTGTGGACTTCAGTTCCCATTTCAGATCCCTGCTGGTCCCAGGGACCCAGGTCCTTCCTTCTTCTGGCTCTGTTCCAGCATCTAGACACCAAATCTCACAGAAGCTGTTTCTCTGCTCTTCACCACTCAGCCATCCTCCAAGAAGTAGACAATTCCTTATAAGTTAAAAAGAATATAATTTAAGCAAATATCTTCCCTTAATGTATGAGATTCTATTTACATATAAATTAATATGTATATATGTATACATATACATATATTTTTTCCTTCTTTCTAACGCAGAACCTTTTATTCTAAACAAAAGTAAAGAGACTAAAATGATCATCTTACCTTCCAGATCTACACACTTTGAGGCCCAAGGCAGAGATCAGAGGTGGAGTGTTTATCTAGTAGAAAACAAAAAATGTCCAATACAGTGATGTCTTCATTTATGAATTTAATTTGTTGTACAGTTTTAAAAAAGACATTCACATCTATGTCTGTGTGGGAAAGACAGCTACAGTTGTGTTGTCACCCAAAGCAGAAGTTGTAAACAAAAAACAAAACTTCCAAATGCTTCTGTTTGGGAACTGGATTGTTTGCAAACCAAAGTGTTCAGGAACTGAGTAGCACTGTACTTCTCAGGTCTTGTTTCAACTATTCCCTGCCCCTCTTTGTTCTAAAACACATTAAACTCTGAATGTTAAGTCATCTGGCCCCGAGCACGTGTGCTGCACCTCGGTGACCTGCACGTCCCTGGGGCCCCACTTCTCTGACTGTCAGGGCTCCCAGCTCTAGCTGGTGCCTCCCACGCCATCAGGTACAAAATCTTCCTGACACTCCGGAGAGCTAGCTGTGCTGGGGTCAGAGTCAAACGTGTCCACACGTCACCAGTCGACTGAGTCCCCTTCTCTTCCCTTGCAGAGTGACCATGGCATGGGCTCTGGGTCGTCCCCCATCAAGATCAGCGCAACTGTGTCTCAAGTCATCCTGTGTGCCCCTCTACCCTTGAGAGGTTAGAAGCAGGGGCATTTTTGTAGCTGCCTCACAAGTGGTGATGGAGACTTCTTACCATGTTCTGTCTTGGCCTTGTGACACCTGTCTGTCCCACTGTTACCAGGCCAAGACTGACTCAACTGCTCACTCTGGAAGCCAGATGTCATTTCCTGGTAGTTTGGGGAGAACTGTTGGAAGGAAGGTGTGGGACTGACAGCCTAGCTGAGGTGGCCCATGACATGGGGACACAGATTCCTCCTGCAGGACAGCTCCTGGGGACACGCGGGAACATAGGTCCCACACTGTGTTGACAGGCCGTGGTGTGGGAGCCCTCGGTGGGGAAGGTGAGCCAGAGTGCAGGCAGGGCCAGGTCTTGAAAGCCTGTACCATGGTCATGGGAGCCCTTGGGGACTCCACAGGGAGGATCCGCTCACCTTCGTGTCATGGCTGTGGAGGGCATGTGGTGTCCAGCTCCAGGACCTTTGCCGCCCCAGCCTGCTCCTTCCCCCCCTTCCAGACTCCTGAGGGCCCCCATGCTAGACTTGCTGCTCCTCTACCTGGAATCTTAATCCTTTTGTTCTGGAAATGTTGGCTTGAAAGGCAATGAGCACTCAGTGTGGCCTGGTGTCCCTGCCTCCCTCCACAGGGCAGTGAGCCGAGCCTGCCTGTGGGTGCAGGATCCCCGGGTTCCATGTAGGGGTTGGGGCCCTCAGCAGCAAAGGCCACGTGCGCAGCTTTGAGGGAAAAGAGGAAGCTGAGCCCTGGAGGCCGCCTTGCTGGGTGAGCTGGGCATCACTGGTGAGAAGCACTGAAGCCCAGGGAGCCACTGCACCTTCATCTTCATGCCCTGTGACTGTTGGCCAGCTGTTCAGCTGCCAGTGCTGCTGATGGAAGTGCCCAGCGAGCTGCCCACACCCTCCTGCCACGTGGAGCGGGGGAAGGTTTGCTGTGGGCTGCACCAGCACCAGTGACCTGAAAAATTAATTTAGTTCTGTGCCACATATACACCATCGTGGTGACTACAAGATGACTGCACACACAGACACACACATGCATGAGCGAGGAATTAAGAAGTGTAGAGCTGCGGTGTTTCTGCATATGAATTTCATGTTGTGCTATTTGCATTGGAAAATGACATTTTACAGTGTCATGAAGAAGGGTGTAATCCAGGCTAGAAATGTAATTTCTCCAAGAATGATGTCAAACAGCAAAAACAGTGGAGAGTGGAGACTGTGGGCAGGAGGGGCTGTGTGCCCGGCGCTCTTAGCGGGCACCTGGCCGGCGCTGGGTCAGGGCTCACTCCCGCTGCAGCCCCAAAGGTTTCAGGCAGGGTTGGGTCCCACTTCAAGTCCTGCCGGAGGCATCTCACCTCATGGGGTCTGGCCCCTCCCTCCTCGCCTCAGCCTCAGCACTCATTGGTCACCATGTCTCTCGAAGGTCTGCTTCTCTGTCCCAAAGGCCATGCGATCTGGACGCACTGCTCTTCTCAAGCCTGTCTCAGTCCAGAAGGGGAAATGGAGCCTGGGTCGGGTCTGGCTGACTCTGGTGCCACGTCCCCATGGGAGTGTGAACGTCCCCAGAGCTCAGGCAACATGGCACCTGGCTGCCAGCTGTAGGCACTCAGAGCTCGATGCTGCCCAGGATGGTGCCCCTGCACCTGTGAACCCAGCTGACAGTAACCAAGGTCACCTTGTCTTCGGCTCCTCCAGCCCTTCCTCTAAGGAGAAGCGCTTGCCATGGCCAGCGGCTCCAGGCCTCTCCAAACCACACCTGTTTCCTTCCTGAGCCGCCGGCCCCTCAGGGACCCGTGTGGGACCTTGGGACTCTGGGGGCCCAAAGGGCAGGACGGATGCACAGGGCCCTGCCACAGGCTGTTTCGAAGCCCTGGTTTCTAGCCTCCCTATCCCAGCTTGAGCTTCATCCTGGCGGGGGGGTGCTGACCCTATGCGGGTCTCCCGGGCTTGACATTTGCCCCAGAACTGGGCTGTGTGTCACTGTCACTCTGGGCATGTGGTCCTGAGGAGCCCACGTGCTCCTCTCGCTCTGAAACCTACTTTCAGCCCCCTCTGCCTCTCTTGGCTTGGACACTGCCCAGGGTCAGATCTCACCTGGGCAGGGCTGGGCTGGGGCTCAGGCTGTGCTTGTCTCCGGCAACCAACTCAGCTGCAATGAGCAAAGATAAATCTGTCCCAGAGAGCTAAATTTAGCCAAATGGAGCCCTCTCCTTGCTCGCATCACCCTTGGCCCCATGGGCCGCATGCTTCTTTTGCCAGGGCCCAGCCTGCACTGAAGGGAAGACGGTAATCCCCAGAAACTGGGACAGTGCTGAACAAGGAGAGAAGATGTTTAGTGTACCAGAGCAGACAGACACAGACTCAAGCGCAGGGTTTTGTGCGGTGAGGTTTGGGGGAAATGGGAAGAAGAAAGTACCAAAATGAACCCACGGCCTGCTTGGCCGGAGCGCAGATGTGCACCTGAGGATCTGCTAAGCGGCCAGACCTCTGGCCAGCCTTAGCGCAGGAAGGGGACCAGAGGGCCAGGCCGGTGGAAACCTGAGCCGCCAGCTTTGGGGTGGCGTGCAAATGTCCCTCCACAGCTCCCTGGCTTCCCTTTCGGTTTGTTGCCATTTCCAAGATGGTTGAGTTTGGAAATCAGATGCAGCCTCTATTGTCAGTCCCACGGGGACGGACTGACTAGGGTCAGGCAGCCTGGAAACCCCGACAAAGATGAGGCGACTCCTACCTCTGAGGCAACCAGGTGGGTCCGGAAAGCAGGGGCTAGAGTGCCTGGGTCCTTCCCTGGGCCTCCAGCCTGGAGGTGTCCTGGAGATCTCACAGGCTCCTGGGTGTCCTGGGGCCTCACTGCTCTCCAGTGGGGTGTCCTGGATGTCTCTGTAGCTCCAGCCCGGAGGGGGCTCTGGTGCCTTTGTCTCCGGTAGGTCCTCACTGGGCGCCAGCAGGTGGGATTCCATGTGTAAGAGGACTGTGGGTTTGGACCTCATCGTTACAATTCCTGCGTGTTCCCTGCTTAGTGAGACTGGGGTCACTGGGAAAGGGCCCTGCACTCCAGGAGCCCTGGAAAGCTCGCAGCCTCCATCGCTGAGGTATTTTCTTACTCATGAGAACAGATTGTGACTTCATTCACCTTTAGTGTGGGAGGCAGAGAGGATGGAGCACTGTGTCAGCGTTCTAGAAGGGCTTGGTGCCCAGCATGTGGGGTGCTGGATGTGGCCCGGAGCAGCAAGAGGACACCCAGCTGTCCTGAGCATCAGTGTGCCTCTCCCAGGAGCATTTGGGACTTTGGTGAGTGACTCTGAGAAGGGTCTCTTGGGGTGGCAGGACACGATGTCCCCTTCCTGGTCTGTGGTGACATTGTGGCTTTCCCATATGCTGGGCCCTCAGGGGCCTTAGGGGGTGGGGCAGGGGCAGCAGAGGCATGTCACCCAGGGCCCCATCCTGGGGTACCTCAGACCAGCAGCACCCAGCAGTCGGGGCCTCTGTGCCCACAACAGCACAGCCTTCTGCAGAAGGGAACTGTCTGTGTCTCTGTATTCTGCCTCCGGGGTTTCAGAGTTCTGTCTCTGAGGCCCAGTGGACTTCCTTTTGAGGTGCAGGATAGTTAATTCTTATGCAGAATCCTAGAACAGCTCCGTACTTTGCCTGCTGAAGCAGCCCTGGACGACCCCTTCCTGGAGCACTGTGAGGTCTCTGAATGCATTGTGGGGCAGAGGAGAATTCTGCGGGTGTGACTGGTATTACTCACCAGGCCTCTGGAGGTCATGGAGGGAAGGATCTGGGCCAACCAGCCAGAAGTCCTAGGAATCTGTCAGAGACAGGGAGGCAGGGTCACAGCTCCCTGTGTGAGTGACTGAGAAGGGTTTCTTGGGCTGGACAAGTGGAGCCATGTGTGACCTGCTGCTGGGAACAGGTGTCTGGGACACAGGTGACCTCCACAGGGAGCAGGATCAGCTGGCAGCTAGCAAGAAGTGGGACCTCAGGCGTACAGAGAGAAGATGAGTACCTGTGGCCCAAGACCCACAAGGGAAGCACCTGCGTCACGTCTTATATTCTCTGAGACCCTAAGTGGAGAGCGAGGCCGCTGTGCCCTGAGCACCTGCCCTGAGCTGCTGAGCTGATAAAGCAGTGTTGGCTAAGCTTCTCTTCTGTGACGATTTACCACACAGAGAAGGATAACTGTTAAAACAGCAATGCAAATCTATGGGCTCAAAATAAGAAAACTCTGACAGCGAACAGAAGAATGTGAAAAGAAATCATCAATCTGTCTAGACATGACCATTGTTGAAATTTTGCTGAGTAGACTTCCAGAAATGATAATTTTCTGTCTATATAACGGCTTTCTTGAGCTATTCTTAGCATGCGACAAGCCGCCTATTCTAAAACTGTCCAATTTGGTAGGTTCTAACATGTGTCTGTCCCGGTCAGGATGACACCCACCTGCCCACCCCCAGCTCCCGCCCTCGGCCCTTTCCAGCCACAGCCCCCTCCCACCTCTGTTCCCAGTCTCAGTGACACGCACAGGGCGCAGAGCCTTCCTTCCTTTCTGCTCTCTTCAGGCTTCTTGAATCTCCATGCCTGACTCTGGCCTCTCCGCTTCTGTGTCCACTCTTCCCTGAGTCCCGCCCACAGTCCTGCTCATCTCAGACACTGTGGTTTTCATCTCTGCAGTTCTGATCTGGGCTGTTGAAGGCCTTTCCTGCTCTGTGTCCCACGGACCATCTTACCCTACCCTTGGACCCATCTGAAACCTTTTGTCATAATGAGTCATATTCTCCTGCTTCTTGGCATACCTGGCAAACATTGTGACGCTTACTTAGTACTAAGTATTTTTTCTTCATAAAGATGTGAGTGCCTCACACAGGCCCTGCGTGATCCTGTCCTAACATCAAGGTCCCGGGGAACCCAGCATTGGTTCCAGTGTGGCTATCTCCTCCCTGGTGCTGTGGGCTACGAACCAGCCAGCACCTCAGACTCCTGCTTCTCAACCCCACTGCGAGGCGCTGTCAGGGCAAGCAGACACTTGGCAGTGCTTGGCCAGTCTTTGGTGTCTCTGGTACAATGTCTGATTTCCTCATCTCCAGGGCCTCTATCTGTGTTTTGTCGATGTGTGTATTGGTTCAGATAGGAGGGGAGCTCTGCTTCCTGTTAGTCTACCATAGCCAGAAGGAAAAATATTGAGAGATATTTTGGAAAAGATGCTGTGGCCTGTGAAGAGGCAGAAGCCTGGTGGAAGGGTGTGGAGGAGGAGAGCTGCTCACCTCCTGGTGGCTGGGACAGAGCAGGGGAGTAGCCAGGGAGGAAGTGGCTGGAGGCTGGAACCCACCGCCAGCTCTTGCCTCCAGGACTTCAGGTCCTGCCTCCTGCTTCCATCTCTGCTGGTCATGGCGGGGGTTTGTGATCTCACAGTGGGTAACTCACTGAAGGAACCACAACCCTCCTGGGCCACTCACTTCCCAAAGCCCTCTGGGGACACCTCCAACCCCAGACCCAGAAGATGTGATCCCAGATGGGGAGAGCCCACTGCCATGTGCTCGGATGAGGGTGCAGGGTCTGCTGAGAGTAGCTGCTGTGATGGCCGAGAGGTCCCATGTTCAAGTCTCTTGGCTACACTCTTACACCGAGTCTGATGGCTAAACTGCAACAACTCCAGGAAGAACTCTCAGACTCTTATGGGGATAGCATGTGACAGTCACGTCCGTGTCCACAGGGTCCCAAGTGCCCGTTCCTTCCTGTGTCCCCTGGGCTCTCTTCTTTGCCCTTGAGGAAGCATCACTGCAGAGGACCCACACCCCTGGGTGGCTGATGCCAGTCCCCACACAGGTAAAACATGGGAAGTGGGTATGGGGCAGAGTGCAGGGCTTGGGGCAGTGGTCCCAGGATCAGCCCAGCTGACCTCAGAGGCTGCTGTCACATAAAACTCCCAACCCAAGAGACAGCACAGAGCCATGTCCATCACTTCCACAGAGCCTGACTCAAAAGTCCCTGACTCGGAGCCAGACTCTGCCACGTCCACTGGGTCTCGCGTGGTCACTGCCTACAGCACAGAGGCTCAGGGATGGGCAGGAGAATGAGGAGCCAGGCTCTGGATCCACAGTGATTCGCTGAGCCACAACCACCCAAATACTCAACTTGCATAATTTAGAAATCAATATGATGTGACAATTTAATAAATAAAAATAACACATTTGTATAATAAACAGCCATAAAAACCTACCCTAAAGATCATTACCCTACTAACTTTCCATTTGAGATATTGTATAATCACTTACATAACAGCAATAAAGCCAAAAGAGGAAAAATAAAATTTATTTTAGAAGACAAAATCCTGGCGGTGTTTCTGGGTTTTCAGAGAATTTATTAGGATTGACGAAGATACTGTAACTACACCACTTACAAGCAGGATGAAATGTGAGCAGCTCACACACACGTTATTTAAATACTCTGTGGTTAGAGTGCATTATCCAGGAATTACAATACAAGCAATCTCCACTTGAGTCACTGAATAATCACATAATAGCAATGAAACTAAAAGAAAAACCAAAATTATTTCAATAGAGAGTAGAGAGTCTCACTGAGGCTCTGGGATTCAGACATGGGCTCACTGGCAGGCGGCTAGCTGGAGAGCTGGTGCCCTCCTGGGTTGGCGGTGTGGCCAGAGCAAGTGTAGACCCAAGTGGAGGGGTGAGACCCAGGGCCTATGGGCCCTCCCCCTTCTCGAATGGGGTGGGAAGTCCTCTTCCTAGGAGCTGCCACATGGGGCACTGGGGAACCCTGATGTCTGAGGGGGTGGAGCCAGGTCAGCAGCACCTCTGTCCCATGGACGCTGGGTGGACATGGCAGTGGCAGGATATAGGGGCTTGTGCTTTGGTGCAGCCAGTGCACTGGGCTGAGGCCCCAAGGAGACCCTCACTCCTTTCTCTGGGAACCTCAGGCTCTGGGCCTGGTGCACCTTCTCCTTAGCTCTGACCATCCTCTGGCAGCAACCAAACACCTGCAGGAAGAGCAGGGAATCAGCACATGTGGACACCTTGTGCTCTCCTCTCCCGCATAGTTGTGCTGTTGTGCTCTCCCAAGTCCAAAGCCAGGGATAAAGCTCAATAGCACTGCACCTGCCTGGCAAGCTCAAGTTCCTGAGTTCAATCCTCAAAAATAACAAAAACAAAACTCAAATACCTCTTTCCTCAAGTGGGACGGGGGTCTCAGACAAAAGCACTCTCAGCCCACTCCCAGGAGCTTTTCCCATGGAAATAAGCGGCCTTCTGTGCCAGCCAGGCCCCTCCTCAGCCTCTGAAGGGACTTGACTTTGTGTTCCACACTGTAGCCGGCCTTGTCCCCTGCCTCCATGGGGCCAGGCTTCTGACCAGGCATCTGCTGGATGTTCTCCTGGCTCCTTGGTGCCCTGGATCACTTGCTGAGATGCAGTGTCTGACACCTATAGCTGAAGGAATACTCACAGCCTGGAGGATTTAGCCCAGTCAGCTACCTCTGAGCAGAGCAGCACGGGAGAGGGCCTGGTGGAGGGGAGCTGTCACTGCATGGGGGACAGGAAACAGAGAGGGGGCAGGAGCCGGGAGGGGGAGGGGATGCACCCTTCAAGGCATGAACCAGTGACACCTCTGGCCAGAGCCCAGCAGTGAGTCAGCTCTGAGCCCCGTGATACAACCAGCTTCTTAAGGACCTGCTGAGAGATGTGTGAGGCTCCTGGGGACATAACAGTGCAGGTGGGGATGTGGTGGTCCCAGCGCTGTAGGTGCCCACCCTTATCAGTGCTTTTTCCAACTATGGCTAAGTCTGCCCCAAGTGAAGTTCTGCTGTGAGCGCAGAGCGCACCAGTCTCACCTCCTGTGGTCGCTTCTCTCTTCTGTGGGAATTTGTCTAAGGACTGCAGCAGCCTGAGCACTTGGGACCTTTTGATTCACCTTCCTTGAGCTCTGTCTGTGATGTGGATGTATCCCTGCAGTCCCCACCCATGCAGCGTCCACCTCTCATGCTCCCAGATTCTGGCAAGGACCCCCCACACACATTGCACCTGCGGGGTTCTGCAGCACAGCCTGGGATCCCCAGGACTGGAAGTTTCCTACACACCTGACACTCTGCCCTGGGCTATTGTTCAGCTTTGGATGAGTCTGCCAGAACCCTCCAGGGCCAGAGAGCTGCGTCTTATCTGATTGAATCTTGCAGGAGGTGTCGGCCCCCACCCCAAACTGCTTTAGAGGCTGAGAACTGTCTTTTTCTTGCTTTTATTCCTTGTGGACAGTGCCTGAGGGGTGGTGCATTCTCAGCCCTTCTTGTCCCTGTTCCCACCTGCTGGAGCTGGCTTCCCCCCACCCCAGGTGTCATCTCCTGCTGCTGAGGGTCCAGCTCCTGAGGGAGCCTGGCTGCTTTGCACCCCTATGCCACCCAGCACCGCATCCTAAGGACCAGTGAGCCTCAGAGACAACAGGTCCTGGGGCCTCAGGACCCCACTGATCACAAGAGAAGGTGGAATGTGCACAGTACCTTACTAGGAATACGTGGCAGTGGCACAGGCAGCCCTGGCAGTGGAGAGGGTGACCCCTTACACTCTGAGCAATGTCCTTTGTGCTCTAGCTCAGCTGTTTACAGTGAGGCGCTCTGCAAAGGCCAGTGACCTCAGTGTGTGGAATTCAACCCCCAAGGCAGAAGAACCTGCAACCCCCCCCACAACCTATGGTTGCAGCAAAGTCAAGAAGGTCCTCTGAGGAGTCTCTCAGGGTGGAGCCTTGCTTTGGGGCTCACCTGGGAGAAGCTGGCCCCATGCCCTGGGCAGTCTCTGCTGCTACACCCCCTGCAGCCTCTAAGACTATGCGCCTGACCTCTGCTCACTACAGCAGACTCAGTTTACCTTTTATGCTGGGTTCCTTGATCTTAGAGGGGTCACAGGTCCCCAAGGGGAAGGAAGCAGGACCCTTCTGCCTCATTTAGACACAAGAGAATTTACATTGGCCGAGAATTGGCATTTTTATTTTTTCTTTTCTATTTTTTTTGACTCAAGGAGAAGGAAGCGGGACCCTCCTGCCTCATTTAGACACAAGAGAATTTACATTGGCCAAGAATTGGCATTTTTATTTTTTCTTTTCTATTTTTTTTGACTCGTTGGAGTCTGTTGTTGGTATTTGTTTGCTTATTTGTTTATTTTGAGAGGTTGTCACTAAGTCACCAAGTTGCTGAGGCTGGGCCCGGACTTGAGATATTCCTGCCCCAGCCTCTCAGAAGGTGGGACTCAGAGCTGTGCACCATGAGTTGTGTTTTTATTGTGCTTCTGTCAGGATTAATTTTGTTCATTTCGCAGATTCATAGATGAGAGACTCAGTCATTAATGTGAGACCTTTCTGCTTTGCTCACATATGTACAGACTCCCTCTGAGCTGTTGCCGTGTCCATCAACAGTCACATTCTGCTTCCACTTGCATTTGACTCCAGACATTCTCTAGTTTTCCTTTCTTTCCTTTGAGAAAGTTTTTTATCCAGTTTCCAAGCATTTGGGAATTTTACCCGGTTTGTTTGGTGTGGATTTCTGGCCTAAGTGTTTTGGACCAGAGGTCACAATTACAGGATCTGAATACTTTTGTGTGGAGCTGTGCAGCTCTCTCGCAGTGCGTGTTGAGTGTGGCTTCTCCGTTGTTGGTGGAGTGCTCTCCAGTGCTAAGTAGGTCAGGCTGGTCTGTGTTTGTTCATATTTTATCCTTAGCGCTGTTCCACACTCTTGTTCTCTTGACAGGGAGAAGGCTGAGTCTCCGATGGAAAGGTGAGTGCTCGTTTCCCTGCGTGTCACCGCTTTTGTTTAGCGCACTTGTCAGCTCTGCTTTGGACCGTCCACTTGCTTTTTCTCTCCTCTGACACGTGCACAAATAGCAATGGTGACATCTTTTTTTCAGTGATGATTTTCTGTTCTCCAAACATGTTTCTGTGATGGTGACACAATCCCTTTAGCTTTCCTTGCTGTGTTCTTCCTGTCTTATTACTTTTACCAGAGTATATTTGAGTATTTTTAGTTCAATCTGATCATCTCTGCTCTTTATTTAGAGTGTTTAGACTGTTTATATTTGCTGTGGTTATCAACCTGACGGGTTGAAATCTATCATCTTGCCATTTGCTTTTTGTCTTTTCTCTTTTTCTTCCATATAATTAGTTAAATTTTATTAGTGCTTGTTATAGGATTTAAATACAATCTATGTTTATACAATCACAGTCTATCTTTAAATAACACTATACATCTTATGTATACTGTAAGACTTTGGACAAATGCCTTCATTTCTGCCTGACTTGTTTTTTGCTATCGCTGGTCTTCATTTTATTTCCACAATGTTAAAATCCTATAGCATATCACTGCTATTTTTGCTTTCAACTTTCTAAACAAATATTTAAGGAGAAAAGATTTATTTCAAAATTTTCCAAATAGTCCTTCTCGGTGCTTTTTATTCTTTTGTGTAGATTCAAGTCACTTGGTGATAACATTTTCTATTTTCACCTGAGCAAGTGACCACCAATAAGGACTTTCAGAATCATGCCATTGAGTGGGTCAGAAGTCTAATGTAGCTCTCCCTGGCTGGCCCATGGTCCCGCAGGACACTCTTGCCCTGGAAGGTGGAAGGGGGACCTGTTACTTGAAGAGAACATGCCTTTTGTGTGGTGGGTGGAGTGTTTCCTAATTCCTATTGCATTCTACTTGGTCAATGTGAGTTCTTCTACATCCTGTTCATCTTTTGTACAGTTTTTCTTGAGTAGCCAAGAGAAAGGTTTAGAATTCTCCAGCACTAACTGAGAATTAGTCCATTCCCCCTTCATTTCTACCCTATAGAACTCACACCTTTTGTAGCCCGGCTTTGGGAACCTACCTGGCTAGAAGGCCTGTGTCATCTTGAGGGCACCTTGTACCCTCACTGTGGTGGTTGAGCTCGATCAAGCCAACTTGTGAGCTGCTAAGAGGAATAGCACAGTGCTAGGTGTGCAGGCCGTGAGGTGTGACCTTGGATGCTCTGTCTGGTCCCAGGCCCCTCCTGTCTGAGTGCTTTGGACTACAGAGTCTCACTACACTACACCTTCCACCATGATGGTTCTGCCTTGGAGCATGAACTGAAACCCCAAACCACCAACTGGGTTAATCCTCTCCTCCTTTAAACTGTGGGTGTCCGATATTGTCCAGCAACGGGAGCAAACCAACACCCTTATCTAATGTCTACCCTCCTTCTCTGGTCACTTTCTTTGCTCTGAAGTTCCCTTTAATATTTATGCAGTCAGTCCTGTCTATATTTGCTTAATGTTTGGATGATACATTTTTTTTTCTCACTATCTTTCTGGGTCATTATATTGAAGTGAGTTTCCTGTAGTGTAGAAATGTAGCAGCTGGGTCTTGGCTTTCCATCCATTCCTCCAGTCTCTGTCTTTTAATTGGTATATTAAGACTATTTGTATTCTATGCCGTCATTGGTTTGTCGAAGCTACGCTTTCCCATTCTCTTTTAATTTCTATTTTCTATTCTATTGTTTGTTTTCTCTCATATGGGCTGTTGAACATTTCTAGCATTCTATTTTGATTTTTTTTTTAAGGTTTTTTGAGACAGGGTCTCGCTTTGTGGTTCAGGCTCGCCCTGAGCTCAGCCT
Organism: Petromus typicus; assembly: GCA_004026965.1. Lineage (NCBI taxonomy): Eukaryota > Metazoa > Chordata > Mammalia > Rodentia > Petromuridae > Petromus > Petromus typicus. Next base: position 65,387 of record PVIR01000279.1, read on the forward strand.
CCAACTCACATCACAGCAATCCTCCTGCCTCTGCCTCCAAAGTGCTGGGATTACAGGCGTGAGCCACCACGCCCGGCACTGTGGTATGTGGTACTGGTTGCTGCTGGGCGTGAGTCTCCACACACAGTATTGTATGTGGTTACCGGGGATCAAACCCGGGTCCTTGCACTTGCAAGACAGGCGCCAGAACCACTGAGCTGTATCCCCCGACCCCTTGACTTTGATTTATATGTGGTGCTTTGAGTGTATATTTTCATTTAGTTTTGCAGAGGTCACTTTCCGTGTTACTTATGAGCACCTTGTGTTGGGATCCAGGGCATCAATTTAGAGCATTGATGTCCCCTCCTTTGGCAGCCTTTAACCTCTCCTGTTTATGACATGGTTGTCTTATAGAATCTTCTACATTTAAATATATCAGGTACAATTTTTGCTTGAATCTCTGAACATAAGTTAGGAAACTCAAGAAGAAAAAGAAAGCTTTTGTATTTATCCATTTTTTGCATGTCTTTTCTTCCTTCTTGTCTACAAGTTTCTTTTCTGGACCCTTTCCTTCCTGCAGAGAATTTTGCTTAGCCGTTCTTACAAAGTACATCTGCTTCCGATGGCATCTCGTGCTTTCTCTGTATGAGAATGTCCTGATTTTCCTTTCATCCCTGAAGTCTATTTTTGCCAACTATAATAGTCTGGATTGATGGTTCTTTTCTTTTGGTATATGAAAAAACATTTTCCCACTTTTCCCCTATGATTTCTGATAAGGATCCCACTGTCATTTTGATTGTTTACCCCATAGCAGTGCTATATTTCTGTCAGTGCTATATTTCGTCTTTCTGCCTGAGCCTAGGGCCTGATGCTTACCCAGAGTTACCCCTTCTCTCCCTCTCTCTCTCTCTCTCTCTCTCTGTCACCTGACAGGATTTTGCTAAGTTTCTCAGGCTTCCCTGCAATTTGTGATGCTTCCGCCTCCGCCTCTGCCTCCACCTCCTAAGTAACTGAGATTCCAGGTGTGCACCACCGAGCTCAGCCAAAACCTTTTCCTGTCCTCAGTTTTTATAAATTTGACTTTCATATGTTTGTGTTTTATTTGAGTTTGATCTGGGTTTGTTCAGCTTCTTGAACCTATAAGTTTATATTGTACACTAAATTTGGAGATTGTTTGATTATTATTTACGTACTTTGTTAGTTTAAGCTTCTCTCTCTTCTCTGGGATTCCAGATTTTGTTTGAGCTCACAAATTTCTGAGTCTCTATTAACTTTTTGCACTCACCTCTCTCTTTGCATCTTCTATTTCCTTGCCAGAACTTTCTAACATATCTGCTATAACTTCCTATTTTTCAAATTTATTTCAAGCATGTTTGCTATTGCTCATTGAAGCATTTTCATGATAGCTGCTTTGGAATCCTCATCAGAAATTCTGAGATCTTTTTTACCTCACAGTTCATGTGTCTTGTTTTTCTTTCTTCTTCCAGTCTGGGATCGTCCCATGTCTTGATATGACACATGTTGACCAGTTGAAATCCATATATTTTTGTGCATTACATTATCAAGTCTGGATGCTACTTAAGTCTTCTGTTCGAATCTGCGCCGGGTTTGGAGCTTACTTGTCTCCAGGCCCACGCCGGAAGAGCGCCCAGGGACTGAGTAACTGCAGAAGCACATCCAGTCAGCTTGTATTGGTCCCAATACAGACTGCAAAGAGCAACCCAGGAAACACTGCTATTTTAAGGTTCCTAACTATTAAAAGGAAAGTAACTTGCAACAAACAGCGCCAGAAAACAGGGCAGGTCAGAGATGAGGAAACACTCCAAATCTCAGACACAAAGATCCTCACCTTAAGTCTTCTGTTCCAGCCGAATTCCTGTGACACTTCTCCTGGAGGCACCACCTAGCCTCCTCTGACGTCTTCAGGGAGGCCCTGTCTCTGCTGGCTGAGGAATCTTCTGGCTCCAGGGTACTTTCTGCACTGAAATTTAGATGTGAGAATTGACTTTATAAACAGGCACATCTACTAAGAGGCTTATACCTGCACATAGTAGAAAATCCATCTTGAATTTCAACCATCAGGGTATTTACCAGTATGGACCAGCATTCCAGGGTCAGGCAGTCTGCAGGCTGCTGTGCTGGCTCAGTCAGTCCCAGACACCCAGGCTCTGCTCCCTCCTGTGGGCGCGCTCTCTGCCCCTTGTCTGGACTTCACCACCGGGAGGTGAGCCCTGCTGGTCCCGGAGCCACAGCTTCCCTTCATGCCCGAACAGGGGAAGAGCAGTAGCTGAGCACATCACTCTTACTCTGTCTCTACGAGGAGGGACAAACCTCCCCAGAAGCTGTGCTGACGTCTGCTCGTGTCTCACCTGCCACCTGTACGTTGTACCAAATCCACACTGCAAGGAAGGCTGGGAAGATGGATACCTGGGAAAGAGATCGAGATTTCAGAGACCCACAGATGGGCACCATAGTTGACTGCTGAGTGCAGTGGAGAGTGTGCCTCTGGAGCACGGTTGCCAGCGCCTGCCTGAGCGGGTTCTGGCCACCGCTTGGAACCTCACCTGGGTGCTGTCTGTGCCTCGCCCTGCCGCTTTGTATGTAGTGAGAGTTTAGCTCCACCAGAGAGCAGTCTGGGTAGCCTCCTCCATGCCCCACCTCTGCCCTCAGATCTTTCACAGCTGCCTTCCTACTTCTCCCAGTCATTTCTCTTGTCACTGGTACAAAACTCCCGACACCTGCAAGTTAGGAGAGGAGAGTTTATTTCAGAAGTCTCACTCCTTGCACGGTTGGCTCAGTGGAGGGGCTGTGCAGAGGGAAGGTGGTTGCATCATGATGGCCCAGAAACAGCAATAAAAGGAGAAACCAAAGAGAGAAACACAGCAACTGATCGCTTGCTCTTCCCACAAGACCCAGCAACAAGTCAGCTCTGGTGGACCTGGCCCCCATCCTCTACCAAAAGGCCCCTGAATGAGCACCCGAGGCCTTTGGGAGACACTTCCTTATAAACCGTAGCACTGAGCACTGTCCCTGCGAGTCCCTGGCCAGTGCATGTGTTATTACTGAAAGGCGAGGGTGACGCCGGAACAGCTTCTGTGCCTCTTCTCTGTGCTGTCTCTGCCTCTCCAGGGTTGAGGAGGGTCTGGCTCTTGGGCCAGACCTAGACTTCCTCCCTCAGACCTGTCAGGTGGACACTGTGCCACCCTCATCAAGGCCCATAGCTGTGGCACAGGATGCTGGCCCCAGCACCACTAGCAGACCCAGGTAGAGAGAGGAAGTCTTGAGCTAACAGCTCCCTGGGAAGAGCTAGAGTCCGGCACCCCAGCTGCTAGTGGACAAACCCCTTCTTTCCATCCTGGGCAACTTTCTCTGGGGCACTACTGAGGAGCATGGGGTCCCCCCAGATCCTGCAGTCCTGGGAAGTGGGGTCCAGGTACTAGGGAGCATGGCCCCTTCCCTTCTGCAGGCCCCAGCTCCCCATGTGACCCACAAGGTCAGAGGGGCACAAGGAGCCAAGCCAAGTGGTGCCAGCAGCGGAGCAGAGTATACAGGGACCCCATCATGACCACCATCATCCTGACATCACACGGTGAACCCCCAGGGAGGCCTCTCTGACCACAGGCATTGGTCTTGGGTACCCAGGTTGCCAGAAGCTTTCAGAACCCCGCGCTGGAGCCCAACCGTCTACTAGACCCCTACCGTCTACTGGACCCCTGTGGTCACCAGTGACCTAGGTTTCCCTTTCCGTGAGAACTGCTTGGATCTGCAAGTGTCCACGCTGGTGGGCAGACAGCTAAGTCAGGGCCTCTGGGCAGAAGCTGCAGCACAGCCTGGACTCTCTGTGTCCACGGGAGTCCCTGGAGCCCCAAGCCGCCCCTCCCAGACCTGCACTGCTCTCTCCATAGTTTGCTGGCCCTTGAGAGACTGCCTTTGCCTTGATCCTTGAACTGTAAACCAGTTCTCCCTCTACTAGGGGCCATGACCCAGGCCAGGTGCCCAGGAGGAACTAGAGATGTCTGCTGGCTGAATGAATGGCCGGCTGTGACTTTCTGCATTATTTTCCCACTCATTTGCTCAAGCTGTAATTGGAGTCGATGAACTGGAGAGAGCGCCCCCTTCACTCAGGCCTGAGTGGCACTGTGAGCAGCCCCCACCACCCTCACTGGCTCTCAGAACTGGGGCACCTCCCCAGGGTGCTGACTCAGCTCCATGTTTAATGAGACAGAGGGTTCTGTGTGTGCAGCCTGAGAAGCCTTCCTGGGGTGCAGGGACTCTCAGTCAGTGGGGTCTCAGGCTGCTCTGGAGGGGGTGACCTGGAAGGGTTTGGGCTCACCACCCACCCTGCCCAGCCTGAGGGCCTGGGAGAGGCTCTCAGAGTATGGGGTCCATTATCAGCAGAGCCCCCTGGGAGCCCAACGGCCCATTTCCTCTGGGTATGAACCCTAGTGTCTCCGCTCACACCAGCTGGCTGCTGTTCTGAGAGCAGAGCTCACTGGGGAGAGCATCGTGTGCCTGGCATCAGCAGGAATGTAGGAAATGGCTCGGAAAATGGGCATCCGTGATACAATGGCCTGAGGAACATGGGCCCCTGGTAAATAGTGAGTTGCCCTTCAGAACAGAAGGGGTTAGGCACACACGAGGAACGTGTGCTGCTGGAGAGACAGAACTCATGAGGCAGCAGCTCAGGTCCAGAAGCTGCAGGGAACTCAGGAGCCGGAGGGAGGGTGGGTGCCAGCAGCTGCCTGTTCTGCTCTGGGACACGGGCATCCTCCATCGCCACTGCCAGGTGCCATGCTCCCTGAGCTCAGCAAGCACTGGCCAGCATGGATGGCTGGGTCCCTCCTGGGTGGGTGCTGCTCTGTGCCCGCTGTGGAGGATAGTCTGCCTCATGCCCCCACCTGCCATCAGGATTTTTCTCTAGGATTCAAGGACTCAAGTGTTGGCTCTAAACACACCGAGTCGCTGGGCCTGGCCCTGGCCCTGGCCTGCAGCAAAGGTGACTCCGTTCCTGATAGGACTCATACTCCAAGTGACAGGTGGTCAGAGGACCCAGAAGGGGGATAAGCACCACTGGCAGCCCAGGTCTTGGATTAAAATGTGACGGGGCCTGGGGAGAGGACAGCAGCCACTGGGCCACAGAGCCAGACTCAGAGGCTGGGCTTTGCTGCATGGGGTCCTATTCTCCGTGTGCCAGGCACTCGCATCCGTGGCAGGCTGATGAGCTCAGGAGCCACCTGTCCCTAGAGGCAATGACCAGAGCTGCTTCCTGCTGGGGACTCTCGCTCCGGGTGTGAAGAAATGGAGTCTGTCCTGAGCATCAGCGCCTGCAGTGACTGTGCTGCAGCTGCCTGGCCACCCTGCCCAGTGCTGCTGGCTTTGTCACCTCCCTCCCTCTTTGCAACATCAGCAGTGGTGACATAGGGTACTTTTAAGAGGCCCTCGGCTTCCAAACCCGGCTTTGTGACAACTGTGCCATACTAAGGCAGGTGGGTAGCCTTCAACAACTTTTACTCTGCATTAGCTTTTCGTGCTGCTGAAGAAACCACAAGCATGGGGAAGCACTCTACTTTCCCGAGCGGGGCTGTAATAAAGGACACACAGAATGGACAGAGGATGGACAGTGGGCCATGAGCAGTCACATTTGTAAGTGGAGGCAGGAGGCCACCTGGGCTCTGCAGAGCTGGGGCCTGGGAGGCCAGGAGCTCTCCATAGCCCCAGTCCCCTGCCCCAGCTGGTGCTTCTGACTTAAGACTGTCACTCCCTCCAGAGCCCCGTGCCTGCTGGTACATACCAATGCCTTCCTCCACAGGCCTGTGTCCAGCCATGCATCGAGTCTGAAGATGCGCAGTCTGGAGCCTCATACCTCCCAGCTGTGTCCCAGGGTCCTCCCTGCACTCCGGAAGTGACCCTGCAGCCCACATGGAGCCTGAGCGAGGTCCTCATGTTCCACCAGTGCTGGTCAGTCAGAGGCGACATCACCAGTAACAGTGGGGAGGAAGCATTTGCTGGACATGTCCCTCTGCCCACTGGCTCAGTCTGTGTCTCATTCATGACTTAACCAATTGGTTTTTGTGAATTTTTGTTCCTGTTTCTGGCACATCTAATTTTAACAATTGTACCTTCTGGTCCAATGCCTTTCTTTACAGGCTATTATTACTGAAAAGGGAAATTTCTTGAACAATTCACATAGATCTAGATCTAAATGTTGTCAACAGTTTTTATTCCTCTGTCAATAGAAATCTTAAATGTAACATGTGTACTTGTACATGCTGTCAGTTTCATTTTCTGTTAATGATTTCTCATTTTTCCTGTTTTAATTTTCATACTTCTCAATGTAAACAGTGAATTTTCCTTCACTTTGTCTCATATAAAAACCTTTATGGGTGCAGCTCCAGTTTTTGTTGGCTTTATTTTATGTTATTTCTGCCAGGGGTATCAATTTTGAATTAGAAAAATAATTCAATTGTTGGTGTTTCTTAGTAACCCCAAGAAAAAGCACTAGAGCACTTTGGGATAAGCGTTCTCCTCCACAAGCATCCTTTGCTTAAGTCTCTGGCAACTCTGTGAACTGTGAGCAGCTGTCTACTGCCTGGCATGAGGACAGCTATGCCCAGGGACAAAACCTCCACAGAGCTGGGCAAGGTCGGAGGCACATCCCTGATGCCCAGCACCAGGTGAGCTGCCACCTGCATCCTACCTGGAGAAAGGCACAGGGTGTGGTCTTGAGTCTGCCTCTCAAGACCCTTCCCAATCTCTGCTCTTCACTACGGCTTTAACCTGCTTGGTGCCCACAGGGCTCCACTGCCCCTGTATCTGCTGTTTGCCAGGCCCAGCCGAGGGCCTGCCTAATCTGCTGGGGAATGATCTATTCCAAGGTCCTGTATGGGGAGTTTGGCTTCCAGGTGACAGTGTGGAGGAGCTGGGGATTCTGGGAATGGTCAGATCAGCCTCGGGAGGGATTAATGAGTGTCTTGTGGGGTGGGTTAGGTCCACGTGATTGGTTACTTTTCAGGAGAGTGGGTTGTTACAAAGCTGCCTGCCCATGTGCTTGTGCATTTCTGCACCCCCCTTCCTCACATTTTCATGGTGTTATGACACAGCCTCAGAGCAATGAGCCATGTATCTTTTCACCCACCCTGGGGGAGCCCTAGACTCCAGGTCTGAGCTGACCACTGACCATCCCTGATTCTAGGATTAAAAGCTGCACCAGGCACCGTGGGCACCATGCCCCATCAGCAGGACTCCCAGACTCCTCAGTCTGGGGCTTGGCCAGGTTAGTCATCACTATTGGCCAGTAGCTTGGTCACTGAGGGACCTTTAGAAGCAGTGGGGAGCTCTGGGGCACAGCTGTCCACCACATGGACATGCAAGTTCTGGAGAGATGCCTAGGCCTCTAGAGGATCCATGCACACTTCCATACCCCTGGACAAGCCCAGGGGTCTGTTGACAAGTGGGGAGACAGAGTCACCTATGAGGACCACAGGACAATCGAGAAGGAAGGAGCCCTGGTCCTTTGCCGACCATTGTCTGCCAGGCTTCTAGGGGCTGAGCTGGCACCAGCTGACCTGGACCCTCATGACAACACACATGACCCTGGCTTCCACTGAACCCCATGTGGCTCCTGTGGGGGTCACCACCATACCACAGGTCCTCTCAGGGAGGTGCTTTATGTATAACATTTGCACATGAACATTCATGCCTGGCCCATGTGCCCGCTCTTGTACAGGTCCAGTGGAGCTGATGAACAGCTGTCTGGAGTCAAATCTGGCCCTGCTAGTGAGTAGTTTTACTGGCCCACAGCCATACCCGCCCATGTGCACTGTGCCGAGGCCTCCCTGATACTGCTGCAGAGGGACTGGGCATGGTTTGCAGGCCGCTGCAGAGAAACTGCTCCTGCCCAAACTAGACACAGGAAGCAGGAAACGCAGGGCACTTCTGAGGAGTGCAGGGCATGCAAAGCCTGTGCTGCACCCCCGCCTCCCTCTGTTGCTGGGGCTGGGACTCCCATGCCCTGGGGAGCTCCCGGATCCCTGACGGTGCAGGGCGAAAGCTGTGGTCCACACTGGGCAGGGATTTGCGCTTGGCAGAGTCCAGACTGAGGTTGGCCTTGGGGCCAGGCAGCTGGTCTCTGTCCAGCTGGAAGGTGGTGACTGTCCTCACCCTCAGGCCTGCTTGTTCCCCAGGTTGTGTACTGAGATAGGAGCCGGACTAGCCTCTCCTGCTGGATTTTAAATTAGTTTTAAAGATTTTATTACAACTGAAAATGGAAAATAATGTACCTCCAGAATGGTATTAGCCAGCCCTTCCACGACAATAAATCTGTGCACTAACGGTTTGTTTCTGTGCTGTTTGGTTGTCATGGTGATGGGCAGCATTAACTAATAAGTTTGTTTTGAGCATTTTGATGCCACCTTGGCCAGCGTTCTCCTGCTGTGATAGCTTAAACTTTTGCAGTCCTCATTGCTGAAGAAGGATTGGGGCCTGGGGACTGGTGTCCTGGTGCATGTCCTGGGCCACAGCCCCTTCAGCAGACCCTCCTGGGGAGAAGAGGTGCCCTGTGGGCACACAAGGAGCTGAGGGCACCAGGCTGGTGGGACTGTGAGCAGGATGCCACCTCCGATTCTGGAAGCATGTCTCCCTGTACTCCTTACAGTGCACGGGCAGTCCTTGGACTAACCTGCCATTCACAGCAGCTCGGGGAGGGCCGTTGGCCCAGGAGACACACAAAACAGGTCACCAGGTAGAGGCATCGATAGACGCGGGGGATGAGCAGAGGGCAAGGAAGCACAGCAGAGTCTGAGCCTGGCCTCAGTGCTGCTCTGGAGACGATGTGGTGGATACTGAGGTGCACTGGTTACAGCGGCCTGGGTGGGACCAGGACGGCAGAGGGGACGTGGGGGACATGAGCCTATTGCCCCAGTGGGGGCCTCGGGCTGGTGTCTCAGGGTACAAGAGGATAGTGACAAGCCCCTGGTGACTGTGATGGAGGGACAGAGCAAGGCCTCCCAGAGCATGAGGATCCGCCGCAGAGCCTGCACACCTTTCTCAGCTGTCGCGCGGCGGCAACCTGGTGACTCAGGTCTCCACAGGCCAGGGGCAGGCGCCCCAAGAGCTGGGCGGAAGCCACTGGAGGTTTCCCATGGGAGCTCCAGCATCCAGCCCACTCCAGGTGCCCGGCTGGCCACACCAGGTGTTATTGGGGTGTGGGGAGGGTGTGAAAAGTGCACATCATGGTCACGAACTCGGAGGGACCATTGCAGCAGACAGTGCTCATGTGATCATGAACATGCAGGTGAGGCGATTGTGGGGCTGCAGTCTGTGCCTGGGCGCCCCTCCTGGGGAGGTGGGCTCATGGCCTAGGGGAGCCTGAGCCCCTGGCTGTCTCTCGAGCCCCACCCATCCATACTGCTGCAGCCCCCAGAGCAGAACCACCACTGTGAGGCACGGACGGAGCCCCTCTTTCCTCCCCTAATGGAGCAGAATGAAGTCTACTTATCTGGTTTCCTACGGCAGCCTGGAGAGGGCTTTCCAGAGCGGCAACATTTAGAAATAACTTCAAGATTCCAACACCAGAAGGACAGAGAAATGGAACAGCAGCAGGGAGGACCCCAGATGTCCTCCACAGTGGGCCATGAGGGTCAGGGCGAGGGGTGCCACCAGGCCCACGTGCCCACCGGTCACAGCAAGGCTGTTACACAGCAAAGTGGGAGGAAATGGAGGAGGCAGTAAAGGTCCTGTGCCTACCATGCTGACGCACAGTGCTCTTGCGCTCTAGGCACCTGCTGCAGCCTCCCTGCTGCCCAGAACTGCGACCTGGTCGAGGGCTGTGACTCAGATGGGGCAAGGTCCACCCAGCACATTCAAGCTCAGTCACTGCTCTGTGGGAAAGGAGGCTCTCGGAATGCCCTAGATGCCCCTCAGCTTGGCAGCCCCTCGGGGCCGTGGCAGTGGACTCCACAGGGGATAGGGCAGGTTTTAGTTGCAGGTGTAGGGACAGAGCCCAGGCTGGCTGCCCTAACAGGAGGGGTAGAAACCAGGGAACTAGCAGTGGGGTTAGAGGGCCAGGCCCCCTTGGAGACAAAAGCTCCTCTGGTGAAGAGGGTCTTCCCACCGTTCCCTCTGACCAGAGCACCATGCCACTGCCAGCAGGTTGGAAGAAGCCTTAGCTTTTCCAACGCTGAAGCCTTTTACTTTGCTCAGCATCAGAGATTTTTCAGTTCTGCTTCAAAGGATCCAAGATACCAGTTCCAAGGGTGCCAAGCCTCTGGCCAGGGGTGTGACTTCCAGGGGCAGCCCTCTTGTATCTGTGCAGCTTCTGCATCTGCTCAAAGACCTCTCAGGGCCCTGCAGGAGGCCGCTCACACCCCAGGGCCTGGGGTGCAGGGGAGGTCTGGGCTCCATGGGGAGAGAAGAAATCTGTGGGAAGCAACCGCCAGGACCAGGGAAACTCCATCCCTTGCTCCTCCCAGCTGCTGAGACAAGTGTGGCTGGGTTCCTCCCAAGAAGTTCCTCCTTCTGACAGAGGAGGCCGGAGATGACCAGCGGCATCCTTGTCCTGTGCGTCAAGCCGAAGGTGTCCACTCAGGATGCAGAGGAGCCAGCCAGTGTTGTTGGGGAAGCGCTGTTGGGAAGCCTGCCCAGGACCACATCTTGAAGCCACTCACGCTCTTGCCCTTGCACCAGTTCTCGGTGTCCCTGGCACACGTGGCCTGCTGCTGGCAGTGATGCTGACTGACAGGACCAAGAGGCCCTCACTCCAGTCCACGCAGCACACCCTGAGTCTTGGTGCTGCACCCGCCACAGAAAAGCCCAGGTGGCCTCAGGAGGTCCTCACCCCAGGGTGGAGTGTGCAGACCCCTGTTAGCCCTCGGTTCATGTGGCCTCTCTTCATGGTTGAAGCTTACTCGCTCTGTCCCTCTTTGTACAATCTCAGTGAACACCCACAATGGGGGAGGTATGATTCGTCACACTGTGCTGCTCATGGAGACAGGCCACCGTGCTTGGCTCTCCTGACCTCACCAAGGAGCTGCTTCCGACAAGGGCTGAGGCTGCTGGACGCTGTCCAGTGCCCAGCTCCGGCTGCAGTGGAAAAGTGGACAAATATGCAACCAATGCATCCCAAGAGGTCAGGTGACAGGGACATACAGCCCTGTCAGTCCCACAGTTTAGGGACAGAGGGCAGCTGAGAGACTGAACAGGCAGAGCAAGGCCTCTAGTCCATTCGCGTAGCACCAGAGCTCGCTGGGTTGGTTTGAGAGCCGGTTACTGATGTGCATGACAGTCACTGTGGAATAACAAGCATTTGTTAGCGCTATTGTGTCCAAGTATCATGACTGTGACGCACCATGTGGAGCCCAGTGAGTGCGGGGTAATCATTGCAGATCACCAGGGCACAAGCCAAACAAGACCTGAGACTGGCCAGGCGCCTTCACCTGGAAGCAAACTGTCCACAGGACTTAGGTTAGGATGTGCAGTGGGGGAGAGTGACAACCATGCCACCACTCAGGGACAAGGAAGGATGGAACTCATCACTGGTCACCTCTGCCCCTTTCCAGCACCTGACCAGTCACTGGGGTGGCCCAGCCTCCAGCACCACAAACAAGGAGGAAGGGATGGCGGTGGCCCCTTCTGGAGAGACCTGGGAGAACTACAGACATAGGCCTGGGACCCTGGCCTGACCTCTGGACACAGTCGAGGACCTGCGTGGGGAGAGGAGCCTTGAAGGTGCTAGTAGGCAAGTGGCACACCAGCAGCCAGACTGGTAGTGCCAGGTGACTGGCTTAGGCCGCATACCCGAAAGAACCTGGGGAGGGTACTGTGCCTTGAGCATAATCTTTGGGTGCAGGATTCCTGGGGGTGGAGTTGGGGAGATGGCAATGCCTCAAGGCTGGTGGCTGGGGGTAGAGGAGAAATTTTAAGGGTGGGAGTTATTTCTTTCTGTATTTATCTGCTTTTCTAGTGACAAGATAATGCTCACTGTAAAAAAAGATCCCTGAACCTAAAATGCAAAAATGAAACCCATATACCTCAGACAGAAGAATCTTATGGAAAAACCATGTTCAAAGACTGGCCTGTGGGGATTTAAATGATGTCCTTGAGACTTTGTGGCAGACTGCAGGAGTGGACGGACAGACAGACCAGCTCTAGACAAAAAGAGACCTCTTGCAGTGAGAAGATTGGTTTTATTCTCCAGAAAAATATTTTGGAACAAATGGCTTGGCACGTGGAGAAATAACACAGTTTGAGTCCAATGTCTTCAAAACCAAATAAATTCAGATCCATCAAAGAATTAAATAGGAAAAGCTAAAATGGAAATGTTCTAGAATTGAATAACATTGAAGTTTTTGGAAGGAGAAATTTTTCTTTTGTATGTCTGCAACTCCAGAAGGTTGTAGTGAAAATGATTGCTAAGTGTGGTGTGGGGATGTATGCGCTGCTGTGTGTGAGGGCACACGTGGCACTGGGACATCCTTCTCACACACAAAGGGTGCCACCTCTCACACCCAGCACCAATTTAGTGAACTCGGGAAAATGCATCCCAACAGAAGAAACAACAGTGTATATAACAAGCAAAATGCCATATAAACAAATGCAGATATAAACAAGACAAATGCAGATGCTAACAATTATAGGAAATAAATAGAACGATAACAATAAGGTTTTTCAAACTACCTCTTAGATCAGAAATACTAATGAAGAGTGTAAGGACCTCATTGCTAGTGACACTTCTTGAGTGATTAATGTGCTGTCAGAATTAGAAATCAGGCCTAGGACCTAGCTCAGTGGTGCCATCCTCTGCCTTGCAGTGTAAGGTCCTGAGTTCGATCCCCAGTTCTGCAAAATAAAAAAGAATTATAAATCATTTTATTTATAAAATGCAACAAGAAAACATAAACTAAAGCCACCCTTCAATGCTTATTAGTCCAGATGGGCTACATGTTAAAGACATTGAAAAACATTTAGAGCAACTATGTATGTGTCTATTTTTGGGACTGAACTCTTCCTATAACATATTATTGATAGAAAAAGCCAGTTTTGTTGCAATGTGCACATATGAAAAATTACAAGCACTATCTGGGAAAGCACAGTGTCCTCTCCTGACTGTGACCTGCCTGATATATTGAGAAGGGACTCCTCAGCTTCCTGTGTACACTGCTCCCCACATGTGGGACCCGGCTTCATTAGCTGCCATCTTGGCACTGGAAGGAAGTGCTCAGCTCTGCCCATACTAGTTTTGCAGATGGAAAGACACGGAGCCAACGTGGGCAGCGGTCGTGTCTACGTGGTTGAACTTCGAGGACTTTTCTACTTAGTATTCTGGATTGTGTGATTTGTTCCTACTTCGCGCATGTATCCCTTCTACCAAGAACAAGATTACATTTTCAAAGATACACACAGAGTTACATTCCGACACTTTTTGGAGAAGTCCAGAGCATTTATCAGACTGGTGTGGATTTGAAAATGCCTCTGGGCACGATGCCACTGAGTACAGCTCTGGGGCTAACTCCCCCTGGTAACACCAGCACTAGCTTCAAAGCAGCTCCAAAGCCTTTGACTTCCCTTATCACCTGCAGATCTTCAGAGGTGCAGAGAGGGTAGGGTAGGAAAACCCTGGGGAGCTTCACCCAGAGGCCTGAGCGCTGGGTGCAGCGCCTTCCCAAGTCCCAGCAGAAGGAAACTATTGGCTTCCGCACGTTTGTCTGTGTGCCTTTGTCCCACAGGTTGCACAGAGTCAAGGATGCGGATCCCCTGTGAGTATCCCCACATGAGTCTGGCAGAATGAGGGCCGTGGGCAGGGCTGGACACAGAGTTTTCACTCTCCTGTGGCCTGTGGCTCAGGGTAGCCCCCCTCGGCCCCACTGCACACTGCCTGTGTCTTAGCTGTTTTCAAGCCACAAAAAGGGCACCTTGAGCAGGGACAGCCACATCACGAAGGCAGCCTCTTAGAAGTCCTGATGGCTCTTGGCATCCACAGAGGCCTCTGTCTCCGCCACGTCTGGTCCTTGTCCCTGGGGGGACACGAGGCCTGTCTGCTCTGGCCCTGCTTATCCACAGCTAATCCAAAGGGGTGAAGGGGCCCAGGACAAGCTGACCCAGCAGCTTCTTAGAGGTGGACTGAGAGACACCTTCCTCCAACTGGCAGTGTGGCCTACTGTCCAGGGAGCCTGCCAGGTTTTAGAGGTGGGGCAAGGTGCCTTGGCCAGGTATAGGTCACACAGGAATCTGCTGCTCACTGAGCCGGTGCAGTGGGGGTATGAATGGAGCTCTGAGCTCTAAATGGCACCTGGGAGGCAAAGAGGCATCTGACCTGGAGGCCTGTGGTCAGTCCAGGCCCTGCAGCTGGGAGGCCTGGAGCGGCCCATTAGTGGAGCCTCCCAGGCCTGTCCATCCATCTTGATGTCAGCCACAGTTCAGGGGTGGTGCTGAATGAGGCTGGGACCTGAGCTTTCCAGGCACCTATCCCTTCACCTGGGAAGATCCGAGATGTCCTTCAACACTGGTCTGGCAGCCACTTCATCCTGGGAGCTGGGAGTATGCTTCTCTCCAGCAACTCACTTGCTCTTTGCCATGTAATCAGCACAGTTGGCATCTGTGCAGTAAGCCTGAGGCCATGGCCACCGTCCTAGGGCCATGTGTCCTTATACAAGGAGTCTCGCCAGCTGCATCTCAGTTTCCCCTGTGGATACCTCCCCGGCCATAGAAAGCAGAAGAGCTGCTGGCACAGAGGACTTCAGGGTCTCTGGGGGGAGGGCAGGGCTGGAATGCAGCTGGAGGCCACCGTGTTCTCCAGTCACCCCTTTCTGTCACTGTGGCACTGTAGGCCCCTAACAAGCCCCAGAACAAGCACACTGTTACAGCTCCTGGAGACAGGTATGCCCAGAGCCTGCCTGCTCTGGTGACTTCCTGTGCGTCCTCTCTGGCTGCCTATGAATGTAGCTTAATTTTTTCTTTAGCTCTCTCTACCTCATTCCCTCTGAGTGATGGAGCCATCGAGCCTTGCCCCTTTGCAGTGTCTCTTGCTGGACCCTGGGACTTTGTGGCCTTGCTTAGAAGCTGAATTTCTCCCCTGTGGCTGCTGCTCCATAGAGCAGGGAAGGGAGGTGTGTTAGCAGCTAAACTGCCAAAATAAAGATGCTGATTGGAACTTTGAACCCAGAAGAATTCAGGAAAGACCCTGAGAGCCTAGGAGAGCAGAGCCAGAGCCGCCCAGAGAGCTGGGACCACCCTGAGAGCTGGCCTTCTCTGCAGGCCGGTGTTTCGGGATGCACGGATGAGGAGCAAAGGTAAAGGCTGGTGGGACACTATAGGACAAAGAGGTTATTTCCAGTGGTCATCAGGGGTTTGTAGCACATGCACCCTGGTTCCTGAATTGTTCTGGGCTCCTCTCTCCAAGGGTAAGAGCATTTGCTGTACAGAAGAGGAGGTGGGCAGGGTCGGTGAGGGGAGACCCTATCTCTCCTTTCTGTTCTTGCTCACAGACCTCATCCAACCAGTCAGACTCCGAGCACCACCCCACACTGAGGGGCAGAAGACATCCAACCACCTTCAGAGGTGCTTCCTATATTTTTAAGATTTTCATGCTGTGAGCAGGCACTGTGCACTGTTTCTGGGCAGCAGAGCCAGCAGACAGACGGCCGCTGCGTCTGTCCGAGCTGCGGCCAGGCGGCCTCCCCTCCCATCCTGCACAGCCGAGCCTCTCAGCCAGTTCCATTTTCATCTTCGTCTGTCACTTCGTTATCTCGCTCTTCCTCTCTGTTCAGAGTTCCCTGAATTTTATTGAGAACAGAGAACAGATGCTTTCTAAAAATTGCCTTTCTCTGCCGTGAGCAGTGACTCTGTACCACGTGTGATCCTATATATAAACACGCAGACAGACAGACAGACCTTCACACGGTGGGCGCCTGCATTACAGCTCTGCCCCTCCTGATGCTGGAGGACACTGATCCAGAGAGACTTCTCCCTGGCACTGCAGGTGATCTCTGTCCACTCCCCAGCCCTGCTGCAGTACGTCCCTGTAGCCTCCCACAGAAGGGCTGCCTGCCCTACTTCAGGCCCTCCAGCTTCATCCACGCAGGTAAAGCCCTAAATCCCAGGCAGGGTGGGCCCTACCCAGTTGCCCACACACAGGAAAGACAGAATTACTTCCCAAGCCCAAAGTCTTCCTGTTCCTCTTGCACAAGTAGGGGCCAGGCAGGCCCTGGAAGCCTGCTCAAGACTTCTCTTCCTCTGTCCCCCACACCTCCAAGTGAGGGCCCCACCTATGTCTTCAGACCATCCTGGGTGTAGACAGGTGAGGGCTGGCGTAGCCTGGAAGTGGCTTGCACACCACCTGCCAGCGCTTCTTCCTGGTCAGACTGTGAGGCTCTGCTCTGCCTGCAGTTGTCAAGGACATTCTGGACTTACGCCCCCGGTCCTGGATCCTTCCAGATAAAGCCGGCAAGGGTGCTGCCTTCCCAGGTGAGAGAACAATACTTGTAACATTCATTGTTTTCCTGGTCCGCACTGTGAGTGTCCCAGTGAGGCTTGAGCCAGGAGGTCCCTGCACTGCCGCACCACTCTGCTAGCGATGGGGGTGAGTGAGCAGCAGGGCCTCCTTCCAGGAGCAGCTCCCAGCAAGGGCTCTGGTTCTGGACAAGGCATCTGCACGGTGCCTGCCCTACAAGACGAGAGCCTGGCTGGCAGACTGCACGGAGCATGAGGCACTGGACAAACTGCCCTATGCTGGACTGTCGCTGCCTCTCCTATGGCCCCGAGATGCCGAGCACCTGCCCCCAGGAAGCTCCTCCCCGCTGTGAAGGACAGAGATAGACCATGGCTTGGCAGCACCTTGTGGTATCTCAGGAAGTGGGACAGAAGCTAATTGTTTACTCAGAAATTTAAAAAAATAAAAAAGAAAGAAAGAAGGAAAAGCAGTAGTAGGCCCAGGACTGAAGTCTTAGAAATGCTGACACACTCTTGGCATACTTTACCTTTTTATTAAGTAGAACTTCAAACATAAAAACATGCAGAACATGGGACGCTTCAGGCGAGGCCCAGGGCCAACACGCCTCCGTTCTGTATCTAACCTACGTGAAAGTCCCCTTTCCCTTCTCTTCTTTAGAAACACAGGCAAGACATCATAAGCCATCTCTTGCATCATAAACCATCTCTTGCAAGTATTTCTGTCTTTCTAAAAATAAGGACTTGCATTTTCAGGCATGATAATGGGTCTTGAGGTTGTGTCAAAAATCCTTAAAATCATCTCTCAAATCACCATCAGCTTTCCCATTGTTTCGTAAATGTCAGTTTATTCTTTTTATATTTGGCTTAAATCAGATCCAAAGCAGGCTCCTGCTATGCGACTGGCGGATGTTCCTTAAGTCCCTGTGCCTGCAGACTTTCCTTGTCTGTATTTTTACTTCGAAATATCTCTGCGAAAGACACATTCCAGAGCGATTCCTTCTGTGTGCTTAAGAGGAGAGGTGTGAAGATGGGAAATCAGGGCCAGGGTGTCTCTGGGGTCTGGGTAAATGCGGCTCCTTCTGACTCTCCTCATGGGGAACACAGAGGGAGAACACGATTTGCACCCTGCACGCTCCCATTTTTGCTGACAGCATCTTCCATCTCTCTCTGTCTATCTGTAGGATGGGCTGAGATGACTGCATTTCCCAGATTTTCAGAAAGACTCTGAAGATAAAAGACACAGATCCGAAGCTCTGTGGGACAGGTAGGTGCGCAGGACATCAACAACCTTCCAAGGTCCCTGCTGAGAGGATTATCATGTGGATTTTGTGCTCTTGCCTCCCACAGGGCTTATTAGTTCCTTTTGACAGGATGAAGTGATGCCTAAGCCTTCCTTGAAAGTACCATGGAACACTTGCCTCTCTCCCTCATGCTCTGGAAGTTCTGTAGGGAAGAGGCCAGCAGGGAATCCTCCTCTGTCCCTGGAGAACCTGAGAAGTGGTCAGCTCAAACAACCAGCAAATGTTGGTCATTAGTCCACTAGTTAGGGCAAATAGGAAGAGGAGAGTTCTGTTGTCACTTGTCTGTGTCAAAGCAAACTCCGGCACGTCGAAGGGAAGACCTGTACATTCTGAACAGGGTCCCCTGAGAGGCTGAGAAAGAGCAGCAGCCTGGGCCTGGGGGGCAGTGGACAGCTGGAGAGGCATGTGTCAGGCTTCTCACCCCTGACTGACCACCTTCAGCGAAAAGAAAGCATCGCAGGCAGTTGATAAGAGCCAGAATCTCAGGCTAGGCCTCACATAGCTCAGGAAAGATGTCAATGTTCCATCCGAATTTATCAGATGTGCCCACAAGAATCCCAACAACCAAAACCCAGGAGATGTGGACTACAGAAAAATCCCCAGGAAGCCATAGGTAAGGGACTGTCACCAAGTTAAAATGACTACAAAGAATATTTAAAGATAGCTGATGACATAAAGAATTTTCACGAAGAGATAAAAAGTGTGAAACAGTCAAATGAAAATAATGGATCTGAGAAATTGAATCAAGAAATTATTTTATGAATTTAGAAGTAAATCAGATGTGAATAAAAAGGACATTAGTGAACTGGAAAATGAGTGAGGAGAAGGTAGCTAGAGCTGGGCATGGAAGGAAAAGACTGTAAACACAGATCAGAACATAGATGAAGTGTGGGAGATAGTTAGGAAATGTGACCAGGATGAGACAGGGAGAGGAAATAGACGGGAGCTGCCCTTGGAGGCACTTTGGCTGAGCATGGCCACACACCAAGCATGCCAAGTCACAGAACCAAGTGACTCGTTCTGAAGCCCCAATACAATAAGTAAAGAAACCACCAAGAGACACATTATCATAAAACTATGAAAACCAAAATGGACAGAAATTCCTTAAGGACACTTGGGACATTGCTTCCGCATTCACATGGCCACTGCAAAAAGGAAAAGAATTCATGCTGGCAAGATGTGGAGAAGGTAAGATGCTTGTCCACTGTTATAGGAATAGGAATAAACAGGGGTACGAGCGAAAATACATCCATCCCTTTAAAAAGCCATGTTTACCATAAGTCCCTGAGATCCTGTTCTCAGATCTGTTCCCAGAACTACCAGAGACAGTCTCAGAGATGCGCACACACACGCTGATCACGGCAGGATTATTTGCAGCAGCTAAAATATAGACTCAACCTGAGAGTGTGAGAGAGGAGTGTAAGCACACCACAGGCCATCCACATGGCGCAGTGAGATTTACTCAGCCTTGGACAGGAAGGAAATGGACACAGACAACACCGTGGAGGAGCTCGGGATACTATGGGGTGAATTTGCCCCAGTCTCAAGAGGACAGACAGCTGAAGTCCACTCATGTGCAATTCCTAAAGGGGGGGACGTCTCCGGGGAAGGAAGGAGAGTGGTGGGTGCTGGGCTGGGTGGGAGCAGCTCTCTGTGTCACCGAGGTTCGGGCTGAAGGGAGCACGCCCGTGGGGCTGGGCTAAGAACGGTCAAGCTGGTTATGTTCCATGTCCATGTGCTGTATTACAGCACAAATCCTACGGAGAAAGAAACAGGCAAGAGAGGTGGGGAAAGAGCATTATTTTTAAAGAAAGAAACCTGACAGCTGCTTTCCCAGCAGAAAAAATCTAGGAGGCAAAAGACAATTGAGTGAGATTATTAAAGTGCTAAGAAAAATAATTGCCAACTTAGAATTCTATGCCCGATGCTGTATCCTCTCAAAAATAAAGGCAAAGCAGAGACATTTTCAAATAGATCAAATCTGAGGAAATTTGCAACCAAAACATGTGAGCCAACAGTAATGCTCACAAAAGCTCTCTGGCAGAAGAGAGTTGTAGACGGAAGGCACAGAGGCTGTCCGGTCAGCCTGGGCAGATGCCCAGTGTCTTGAGGATGGCTGTCCTGCCCTGAGGTCCAGATGCTGGCAGAATTGCAATGAACACCACCTGGGCCTAGGAGCAGAGGTGTCTGAATGTCCTCAGGCCTGGGTCCCCCTGAGAGGGGTTAGGATGTCATTATTTGTGTTGATAATGCAAAGTAAGATATTAGTTCATATAAATCCACATGACAGTGTGTTATATAATTTACACTATATAAATCAGACACATGCATTTTACTTTGGAAGTTTATTTGGGAATGTTATAAGTCAAAGGTGCAGTTTAAAATCCTTAACCTGTCTGATAACTTCTAGGAGCTAGGAAATGTACAACTAAGGAGCTGACAGGAAGGAAAATAAAAATTAAAAACAACAAAAATTAACACTAAGGCAAAGGACAGAAAATGGTGCAAAATACATTAAGAAAAATTAACAACCAAACCACTTGGGAGGCAAAGAGAGGGTCCAGCACCTCAAGGGCTGAGCTACAGGGACTCTTGCCATCCACAGAAGTTGGAAGAGGATAGCCATGGGGCAAAGCCCTGGACAAGTGATCTGTACAGAGGCCACAGACTGTGCTGTGAAGTCAACTCAGGGGACGGCAGCAGAGGCACAGCCTGCGCTACCATGATGTGGGCAGGGGTGCCGGGATGGTCCCCTGCAGACACCAAGCTGGAGACTCTTCAAAGCCACTGCAGGTGGGAACCTGGCAAGGTCAGATGTGTGGGCATCCGGCACTCACACAAAGAGACATTCACGCAAGAAGATGCCCACTGACTGCAGAACGAGCCCTCGGTGGCATCTGAATCCCACAGCACAGCAAGCTGGCTGAGCGGCGGACACTGACAGGGTGACTCACAGGCAGAACTTCACACGGGACCCTATGGGGATCATGCCATCCTCCCTGAACAGATCACAGACCGAAGTCAGTGGGAGGGGAAGTCAAACTGGCCCCTGCAGGGACTGTGTGGTTATGGCCCGGGGATGGCCCTGAGACACCGCATGGCCAGAGCTTGGTCTGCCACTGCTGTGCAAACCCAGCCAACCACACTCTTACGACCTGGCACCTTTCTGTCTGGAAGCTAACTGTCAATAAAACACTTTACTGATAAATTAGAAAAGGCCAAGGGCCGTGTCTGGTTGCAGGGACTTCAGGACATTTCTCCCAAGCGTGGTCTGGAGGAAGAGCTCTTTCCCTTGGAGCACTGTTCCCAGAGTGCAGTAGGGTGGGCGGCTGGGGAGAGTGAACACCACTGGGGACTGATAATAAAGCCAGCTGTGGTCCCTCCCGGCTTTGAGAGGTGACCAGTCACATGGGAAGCAGTCCACACTGGGGCTTGGCCATGTCAGGGGCCCTGGGCACGTGGCCTCTCGTCCTTACCAGTAGCTCTCTTTCTGCAGCTCACAGGCCACTGGTCATGAGGTGGGCTTAGACCTGAGGTCCATAAATCCCCCGGAGGAGCCTGAAGGCCTAGGGCCAGCCATGGGGTCCAGAGGGACAGCAGGGCTCCTGAGAACGCCTACAGGTGTCAAGCTAGGCTGGATGTACAGCCCCTGCTCCCAGCTGCACTTAGCACATAAGCCAGACCCAGATAAAGGTGCCAGGAGAAGCCAAGAGGCAGACGTGGCTGGAGGCCAGAGGCAGCCCTGGGAGTTGGGTGGCTACTCGATCTGTGGGCACTGGACCCTCGCTGGCAGCCAGAACCACTGAGAGGTGATTCTTTTCTTTTTCCTCAGCAACCTGAGCCCCCTGCAGTGGGGCCCGATGCCCCTGTACGAGGTGAAATGAGCTGCTGCCAGCCCTGGCCTCAAGAGAAGGGGTGGGAGAGGCCTGCTGTTCCCCTAAGAGAGGGGACACTCAGCCTCCTGACTCGGGCCCTGAAGGCCCTGGCAGCCTGGAAGCCCCCAGTTCCTGAGCTGAGGCTTCATTTCCTGCCTGAGCTCCCTCTGCTCATGCGGTAGCTGCTTCAGCACAGTTGTGCCCACTTTGGGCCTGACCGCCTTTCACAGCTTCGACACAGCTCAGTCCTCTGGGCTGAGGACTTCCATTCTCCCTGACAGAGTGTCAGCAATAGTGCAGCTGTTCTGATGCTGCAGTTCTGACGTGGGCCCCTGACCGCACATGCCTGTGTGTCTTGTGCTCTGCATTGGCCCCCACCCTGCTGACCACCAGCTGCATCTCCGGGCACAGCCGGCTCTGCCTCAACTCCCGGCAGCAGGTGACTCGAAAGCCTCACCTTAGCCAAGACCTTCACAGGTCCCACATGCATCAGGCACTGCCACATCTGGTGGGTCCCTGAGTCTAAGAGTGAGGGCGCTGCTCACCTCTGTCCTTCCACAGGCCAGTAGACCGAGGCACAGACTTGCCAAGGTTCGAAAGTCTTGGTCTAGCTGCCCGAACTTGGGCATCCAGAGGGTGGTAGGCTCAGAGGTGCTTCCATTCATCATCATGAAGGCTGCTGTTGGTGAGGGTGGGCAGACTTCTGGGCTGCTCTCAATGGCAGCAAGACTTTTAGAAGAACAATGCAGCACCTTCTCCAGGTGTGAGTGACAGTTACAGATGATGCCAGCTCCGCTATGGGGTAAAGGTCGTTCCTGAGGAGGAAGCACAAAAGAGTTAGCAAGCACCAGGGTCAGCACGCCTGCTGGGCCCGATCATACAGTCTGCACGTGTATTGGCTGCCTGGCCACTGGGCACTGGGCCAAGTGGGCACTGAGGTGGAGTCGCTGGCTGCCTGGGCCACCATGTCGGGTCACACCTGAGTGTTTCATGGGTGGCAGCACTGGGCCTAGGCCTGCAGGGTGGGCTTCTCAGCCAGTGAGGCTAGGATCCCCAGGGGAGCCCAGGTGCTCTGCACGCCTGCTCTTTGCAGAGGCTCCTGGACAGCTTCAGCACCTCCTTTTAGGTGAAGTGAGAACTGGGACAGGGCGTCCTCATGACCTCCTGGATGTGGGGAGAGAGCCCTCACGTCGGGGTCTCTCTGCAGTAGGCAAACAGATGGGGAGCTCGACAATCGTCACCCTACATGGCCTTGGGGTGCTTTGCTCTGGCTGTGGCCGGGTCCCTGAAGGTTCCACTTGTGGATCCTTAATCTTGAGGGGAGGAATTAAGTGAGTGAAATTTAATCTGGTTTTAGAGATGGGGGGCAGGGCTTGGCCTCTGACAAAGCCCAGGGTGCACCCCACTGTGAGCCTGGGGGCTAGGACTTGATAAGAAGAGGGAGAGGGACCTGGCAGCCTACAGCCCCATGCTCACTGCCTGCCACCAGAGCACGATGCCCGTGCCATCTCTGGGACACAGTAAGGGGGCATCCAGGAAATGCGAGCCAAAGTGAACCTGCCACTGTCACTCGTCCCGCCTGTGGCTTTGCATCATAGGCTTCAGGACACAGACTGGCACAGGCCCTCAGGGCTCACCTGTGAGCCAACCCCAAAAGCCTCCAGTTCCCCCATCTGTTCCTGTTCCTCTAGGCCAACTCCATGCTGTCTCATGTGACTTCTCCAGAGGAGGGGTATCCTGGTCTCACGTGCTCATGACTTTCACAGCAGAGACATAAGTGTGGTTGCTATAGTAAAGTGACTCCAGTGCCAGATCCCAGGCTCCACTGACATGTGACGCATGTACGGACTCAGCCCAACAAAGCTACTCTGTGGAGGCAGACAGGCTGCTGGGTGCGGCCCTTCCCTAGTGCTCAGGACGCTGGTCAGAAGGGAGGAGATGGGAACGGCTGCTCCACTGTGATGCCCCATCCATGACTTTAACTAATGTGCATTGTGCTGAAAAACCTCACGTGGCCAGTGCCCTGGGTCCAGAGATGCAGTGCTAGGCATCCCTTCCTTGACTTTCACACCAGTTGGTCTGTGCAGGGAAAGGAGGGAGGCTCAGCCCTTGGGTCAGCCTGACAGTCCAAATGGCCTGGAGACCTTTTCAAATAATGGAGCAGCTTGAGAAGGTGAACTCTGGGCTGTGGAGTCGCAGGTTCTGCTAATGCCGTTCTTTACCTCCGCTTGTCTCTCTCTATAAGTTCCTCAGCCTCTGGGTTTTAATAATGAAGAAGAACCTTAGGTGCCCCAGGGCCCTTGCAGGCCCTTCTGCAGCCTGCTCTGTGCCTGGCAGGCTCCACAGTTGCCGGGACCCCGAATGCAGAGAGACTGCCGTGTGTTGCTGCTAAGTGACCTTGCCCCATCACGCAGCCACATGCACAGCCACGGCTGCTGGGACTCCACGAATCCAAATAACTCACTGTTTAAACAAGGATGTTCTGAGGGTAAAGGAAAGGCCAAAAGAATGATCGCTCATAATTTTAAAAACAGGGTTCCCTGGCTAACAGACTGATTACACGATATGGCTGGATCCACAAAGCGGCTATCAATACATGAATTTCAAAATAAAATTCATATTAAAAATAGCATACATGTGCCTTGCTGAAAGGAAACAATAGGAGCTTCTTCGTGCTGTCTGTCTGAACACTGCAAAAGCAGATTGTTCTGGACGTATTTTATATATGGTTCTAACCTACTGCCTAGCTGTCTCTTCACAAAATTTTAAAAACTTTATCTCTTCCTAAAATTGGAATCTTTTTCAAATTTTTATTTTGTTGTTAACAAATTTGAAATTTTAAGCAAATTCTATTGACTATTTTATGTTATCATGATATGTTTGAAAAATAATCTCTATAATAATGTTGAGATGTCAAATAAACCCAGCTGTGAACCCAAGACCAGCACAATTTAGGTGGAAGATAATCTTAATTCTATTTCTTATATATAAATGTGTAAACATTTTAGACCAAATGTTTCCATAGATACTATCTTTATGCCTTCATTTAAAGTTCATTTCTTTGGCAAATATAAAACTTGTCAAATAAATTACATCTATTTATGGTTCCTTTGAATTTTTCACCATATTTAGTTCTTGTAAAATTGTAAGACTTCTCAATTTAATTCCTTTCTAGTACAGAGTATAAATTTATCCAATTAAAAATAGGTTTTCCCTCAAGAGATTTTTTTCCTACCAGTTGAAATACACCAAAGAGAAGCCATAGAATTAAAGAACTAAATCTTAAACATGACGAGAACTCTCATCAGTGTAAGATCTTCAGTTTCTCATTTGATTTTGTTCCATTTATGTTTAACATAATTACACATAAAGTTTTACTAGCTGTTTTCTAGTTGTCCCATCTGTTTTGCTCCTTTGTGTTTTATTAATTGGTCCTGGACAATGGGATCTTTGGATCCAGAGCCAGTAGAAATGATCCTGGGCCAAGCAGCGTATATCACACATCCTGCCCAGGCCAAGCGTTACTGGGAGACGGGGGTCCAAGAAATCAGGGCTTTGACTGAAGGGAGCCAGCGAGTGGCCCAGAGAGTGACGGGGATGCTGCTCACAGAACACGGACAGCAGCGGGTGTTTACAGACCTGCTGGCTACAGGTGGGCTACAGGCTGGTGGTTCTCATCGGCCAGCAGGACGGCTCAGAAGGTGTCTTCTAGTGACAGACCTGGACCAGGCCGCCTCCTCAGCTCATCCTAGAACTTTCTGGGTCTTCCTGGATCTAGCGCCTGCGCCGTTGTTCTATGCCACCACGTGCTTTGTGCTAGACTCCATCTCCTATGATTCTCAGGCTATTTTTAGACTTAGGTTCTAGATTTTTGGTTCTAGAAAGTCTGTTTGCCTTTGTATAAGGATTTCAGTTCTCCACTGAAATTCGTTATCTTTCATCTAATGTATTTCCCCCAACTAACCCACTGATCATAGAAACTTTCTTTGCTAAGTCTGATATCTAGATCACCAGTAAATGTGATTTTCTTGTCTGTGGATAAAAACAACTATAGAGGAAAATTTATCGCATACCCTTCCAGCACTGAAAGTGTTAGTGTGCCTCCCTACATTTCACTGGTTATATCTCTTTCCACTTCTTGCTGATCTGGGTCCCCCCGCACTCTGAAATAGTTAAGCAGCCATTGTCTAGCTGCAGTCATGTACCTGAAGGACTCGGGAGCCGTGCAGTAGCAGGTCATGAGGAAGAGTCTCTCCAGATGCTCAGTGGTGGCAAAGGGGCCAGAGCTTCCCTGGACTGGTACTCTACTCATGATCGATCGCTGTGCTTCTTGTGGGATCTTCGAGGGGGAAACTCTTCACACTTCTGTAACCCTTGCTGTAGAGATGTCAAAGTGTTTTTGTCATGTATGATTAAGAGCAGTGTAAGACATGGGTTGATTCACAGAGGTCAAGATTCATAAAGTTAAATGTATGTTGGATGACAGAAAATACACTGTTGTGCTGTATTTTTGTTCAATATCAACTTTATAACAGTTGATAGCTCAGTTGTTCTCTGTGAGTAGGTGTAATGGTTGATTCTGTGGACTGCTTGCCTACAGGGCATTGGGTGGAGAGGACTGGTCGCCTGAGTAGTCCCAGGTGAATGGGGACTGGCCATCTTCTCGGACCTCCCCAGTGTGGCCCCAGTAGCCAGTGCATGGGCTGGAGTCCAGGTGGGGAGGAGGACTTCGGGCCTGTACTGCTTGTACAGTATCTGCCACTGTATCTGGCAGTTCAGCTTCTACTGGGCTCTTGGCCTGGTTAGGACATGGGCTTGCCCACTTCCCAAGCTGCCTTCCTCAGAACAGTTCTGCTACTGAGGTCCCTTCTGACCACTCAGAGACACAGACTGTGCGACTTCTCATTGCTGAGGTCAGTGAGCTGGGTCCTCACCATGAACCAATACCACCACAAACATATGATTTTATGTATGTCAATAGGTTCTCTGGGAATACTGATTCCGTGGAAATGTGTGTGTGTGTTTGTATGTGTGCTGTTAAATTTGGGGCTATAGCTTTCATTTCAGTTTCGGTATGGCTTCACTCACAGCGTGAATTATATTCACACAAGAGCAGCTTGCTCCCACCCTTGGCCTTCAGTTGGGCAGGCACATTCCCACCAGGCCGGGTACCTGCATGGCCACTACACATAATTACTGTTATTTCAATGTCTGACCCTTGGAATGTGAACTGCTTTGACAGTGATGTTAGGTGTTTCATTTTCAAGAGATACATTTCTCAAAGCTCGACGGGGAGGTCATGAATGAAGTGCTGAGATACGGTGTCCTCTGCTGGGGTTGGCAGGTTTGCTGTGTGTGTCCCGACCACGCTGGCCAAGTGGCCAGCAGTTGCTGTTTTCTAATTGTCTCTGAAATCTAAGAACAGAGCCTGAAGTTGCCAAGCAGCCTTTACCTGGTTCCTTCATCTGTGCAGGACAGTCCAAGGGGCTGTTCTCATACAGTATGGATCCCAGAGCAGGTGAGTGCAGCTCATGGGCCCAGGGAGGGTCTCTGGGCTCATCATAACCCCAGCACCAGCCACCCCAGCTGGTCTACACTCTGGGGGGTACCAGGGGCCCCCATTGCCAGATGGCCCAGTGTTACATTGGCTGTAGGGAAACACATCTCCCTTAGAGCCCACCATACCAGTGTGGCTCAGGAAACTGTCTGGAGCCCACCACCCCAGGACATCACACAGGCCTGGGATGGGGCTGGGCATGGTAATGTGGGGGTGTGGACAGCCACTCCCCTAAGTAGCAACAGCCACGGATGCAGAAAACATGGCGCCAGCCTACCCCAAACACCAGCACAAAGTTTCTTTCCTGAGGCATCAGGGCAGGCCAGGCCAGGTGCTGATCGCCTTAGGCAAAGCAGGGGGTTTAACTCTTCTGTAAAGAAACTATACACATCGCTGACCAGGTGACCGGGAGACTTCATCTGGCCTGGCTGGCTGTCAATATCCCAAAACCACACTGTTCTCAAGTCCACATCCAAGTATCACCAGCGAGGGGTGGACCAGCCTCGAACAGGAGCTCCATGCCTTTGTGGGCTCCATGCCTTTGGGGGCCTTTGCTCCTGAGCAGGAGCAGCACCTGGGAAGGGAAAATGTGACACCACAGGCTAGAAAGAAATCCTGGTAGAGGCTGAGGTGCCTCTCTGGGAGGTGGGACCAAGCAACAGTGGGAAATGCAGAGGTGTGAAGCTGACGGAAGGGAATTCTACTTCTGCACATGGGTCAGCAGCTCTGGCTCAGCCAGGGACAGTCCCCACCACCACGACCCTGGAGGCTTGCGTGCCCTGGTGCCCGGGGCCTCGTCTCTGCAGCCAGGCTTCCATTGTCTTCTCTCAGGGTTTTATGAGGACAATGAAGTGGAGCTGATCTCAGACTTCCCACCACAGTGCAATAAAGAGAAGCCAGCACTTCCCCACCCAGCAGCCCACGGGACTTTCCTGACAGAAATAATAAGCCGCCCATTCGAGGCCTGGGTTGCTCCATCTCCCATGCACATGCAGTTCTTTCTCAACCTTCTCATGTAACCCTGGAAGGGTCACTGGAGCCACGTGCTTTTCTGAGGTAGCGATAGGTGCTCTGGTTGTCCCTGAGTGGACAGCTCAGGGAACACACACTCTCCTTTCAGGGCTTTGACTCTCGATTTGACACTGCAGCGCCTCTTCTCTCAGGCCTGTGGTTTGTGAGCTAAGACAGAGAATGGGGAGTCCTCTCGGGCTCTGTCTGTCTGATATGGCCTCATTGCCTCCGAGGGTGCCTTCTTCACAGGCCAGTGGCTGGCGGCAGCTCTGTCCAGCCTCTCCTCAGGCAGTGCCACCTGCAGCCCACACAGGAAGCCCAGGATGCTCTTAGGAGGCCCTGTCTTCCGGAGACAGCAGAGTAGAAGCACCTAGATCCTGAGGACCTGAGGGAGGGAGGAGACAGTGGGGAGTCGATGCCCCCATGTACAGCAGAGAAACTTGGGAGGAAGGCAGAGAGCTCTGGAGGAGAACCCAGGCCTCCTGGCCACCACCCTCAGTCTTTACCAACTTTTCTGGTCTAAGTTGGCGCAAGATCAGCCTCTGTTCCACCAGCTCTCAGACAGTACACTCACAGCCAAACGTGCTCTGTGGTGTGTGTCCCCCTTCAGTGTCCTTTCTGC
Organism: Petromus typicus; assembly: GCA_004026965.1. NCBI lineage: Eukaryota > Metazoa > Chordata > Mammalia > Rodentia > Petromuridae > Petromus > Petromus typicus. Next base: position 94,175 of record PVIR01000279.1, read on the forward strand.
TGTCTCACTGGGCCGGCAGAACTTCATCTCAGGCCAGGAGCCTCGGGCTGAGCTGCCCCCTCTGACCCACTGCCCCTCTGGCAAGGTGACAAGGGAGAATCAGTCCCCAGACCTGTCCCACAGGGCAGACGGGAGAGGGATCTATCTGACTTCACCTTGGAAGTGTGGTACAATCCTCGGCCATTCGCATTTTGGTGAGAACAGCCCCGTGTGTGCATGCAGCCTGGGGCCCTAGAACCTACCTTGCCAGGGAGAGTGAGACAGAGAACTCAGGCCCTCCCCTTCCCACATCTGGGCCCTTCTGTCTTCTCTGATGGCTTGCAAAGACCAGGGGTCATGGAACTGATCAAATCTCTCTTAGATTTAGTCAGGGATGTGAAGTCTGTATAACACAGGCTCTGCTCTACAGGTAGAAAAAAGATCCACTGTTTTGGAAACTGTGAAAGTTTGCTCTTCAAGGGCATGTTCTGTGAGGCCAAACAGTCGGAGGAGCCAAGCTCCGCTCCAGGTCTGCAGGGTCGGACACCACAGGCTTTGCTGCTGCTTGGGGACCTTGACAGAGAAACGTGTTCATCCTTCTCAGCCACCAGCCTCTGCCACCTGCAGCTGCCAAGCTCAGAACATCGTTGGCCTTACCAAGCACTTTTCAGGTAACAGAAGGTCCATGGAAGTTTTCTCTGAAACAGATTCCTGCCTGGTATGGAAGCGTCTATTTTTACTCCTGGAAATGCTGATGATATAAGCTCACACGTGCAGAGCTGAAACTGAGAAAGCATTTTTCCACCTGTGTGGGAATTGGGGCCTTCTGACACCTGCTAAGTGGGAGGAGACTTTTGCCCGGGGGTCTTGATGGCAGCCTGGAGGAGGAGAGCCAAAAAAGCTGACCTCGCCAAGGTCAAGTCCAGGGGATGAGTGTGCAGAGTGTTCCAGCTACCGAGACCAATGGGGGCAGGCAGGTCTCTACCACCTGCAGACCACGTGATATGGTCAAGGCCACCCAGAAAGTTGCAGGGCAGGAGCCCTAGGCCCTAGTTTCCATCTCTTGAGGCAGGAAATTTAGCTCACCTCCTGGACCTGACCCATCTGCCATAGGATGTCTGGGAAGGAGCGTGATGGAGAGAGGTCATTGCCATGGCCTCCAGATCAGCAGGCCCCTGCTCAGGCCCAGTGTCACAGGAAGATGCTGATTCAGATGCATGGGTTTGGGGGCAGAGTGTGCATGTGCCCAGGACAGCTGGAGTGAGGGTGGCCAGAGTTCCTGCTGCTGCTGGGGAGGCACCACAGGTGGCAGGGCAGATGTGGAGGCGGCTGGGGAGCAATCGGGTGTATTGCTGTCCCGTAGGGTATCCCCATGCACTGTCCAAACACCGATGACAGGCATCACCTTGGCCTCATGGTGCTGGCTCTAAGAGGCCATGCTGGGGCTGTCTGGGGCTCAGGCCTTTGAGAACCCTGGGTCCTGGCAGGCTGGAGTGTACGTGCCCAGGCCCCAGCACCAGTGGCCTTCAGTACAGGGCCAATGCAGGGCCACTGTGCCCCACAATACCACTCTCCTGTCCCAGCTTCTTGCTGGGGGCACTGGGTCATTGGCTTACTTCTGGGCAGAGCCAAGCTGCCCTTAGGAAGCAGGCATCTGTTCCCGTGGTCAGGAAGCGGTGAGCAAATGCCCAGCAGTGAGAATCGCAGCTGGTGTCCTCTGTGTGTCTGGAGGCCTGGCCTGCTCTCTGCACAGCTCCTTTGTCAGCCGCGAAACTGGCTCCTGTACATTCATGAGAGCAGCGTTGGACTTGGGGCTCTCCTGATGTTGCAAGCAGAAGAATAGTGGTGCTTTTTCCAGTTATTCTCTGTTCCAGGCTGGTGATGGGGGATGGTGGCACTCACTGGATCTTTCTCCCGGTGAATGACCTGGTATTGGGAACAAGTGACTGGCACTTAGGTGAGAGGACAGAGCTGAGAAGGGGCAGAACTCAGGGGCCTGCAGCACCAGGGAGGTGGCAGGAGCTGACCCTGATTCTGATAGTGCTCCAGGTGCAGGGGGCAGACGTGGACAGCAGACTGGAGGGCACAGCAGCTCAGGTGAGGTGGGGCAGGGTGCAGCCACCTATGGCAGAGCCACCAGAGGAATGCAAGCCAGTTCCAGTGAAATCTTTGCCCAGGGTCCCCAGGGAGGCCGTGCCCGGTGGTCTGTGCCCTGCCCAGGGATAAGGGTGGCCATGGTTCATGTTCTGGAAGGGGCAGGTGTTGATCTGGAGCCCTGTCCTGCCCTTCTCCCTGCTGCAGCCCTGCCTCTTCTGCAGGGAAGAAGCTCTGTATCTGGCCCAGCAACTGTGCTGCAAAAGCATCCAGAAGGCGACAGAATGAAGTGAAATGCAAGACTGTGGGGGCTCTTGGAGCAGAACTGCTCTCCTGTGTGCAGGAGATCGCAGCTAGCGGACCCACGAGGAGCCATTCTGGCTGGACCAAACGGCCTCGTGCCCAGGGCTCTGTCCCAGCACATGCGCCCAGGCCTAGAGACCCCCGAGAGAGAGAGAGATAGAAAACTCACAAATACTGTTAGGCTCAAAAGTGAGTACTGAAACACTGACAGGCTCACAGAAGCCAGAAGCACAACACTGTCCATCTCGGGTAACTGCAGCCTGTCACTGTTCTCTGCACTTTTCCCTGCATATATTCTGATGGTCTCTCCATGTCATTCCATAGCATTATTTTCTATAAGGAGAATATAATGATAATTCCACCTCCTCCAGCATAACTGTTTAGGACTGTTCAAAGTTTAGAGAAGTTCGTTTTAATTTAGCAACTCCTGATGGGGAAACATGGGAAATGTTAAGATTGTTGCCAAATTCAGAAAAATCTCTCTTATTTCTCTCCCGTATGAACTGTGAAATGTCAGTATATCTCGAGTTTTGGAGGGTAGAGGATACATGGATGGATAGGACCCTCAACCTACTGCACCAGGCTGAACAGTCTTGGGGGTAGACCAAAAACTGCAAATTCCTACAAAAACTACAAAGCATTCTTTTTCTTCCTTAAAGGGACACTTGCAGAGACCCCACAATTTAAGCCTTGTCATCTTCATGTAAATTCCCCACTGGGCCACATGATCCAACTGCTCAGCAGTACAAGGTCCTGGTGACCCTGAGTCATGGGCTGCTGCGGGGGTGGAGCAGCCACATATACCCATCCCCCTCAGGTGGGAGGATGTCAGCATCACTGGTATAACCACTCATAGCTGTTGTCACCCTGGTGTGGTCCTTCCTGTGATAGGATTTATTTCTCAGTGTTGCTGCAAAGCCTCGTGTGTGGGTGGGGCCTTGGGGAGGCAACTGGTCTTGGGCCTGGGATACTCACGGTGGATAGGTCGACAGAAGAATGTATACCTGACATTGGGAGGAGAGCCTGGTGGGAGGATCCGTGATGGCACCGGGCATGACCTGGGCTGATCTCCCTCCTCCTCCCTTGATCACTCTCTCTGTGTCCTGCCAGCCATGCTGTCAGCAGCTCCCCTCCACCATGGCCCTCCTCCATGCCACCCTGCCCTGAGCCAGGGACTGTAAATTGCAACCTCTACAAACTGTGAGTCAAAACACACCCTCCTCCTTTGAGCCTTGGTTGCTGTGTTTAATATTCCAGGGATGAGAAAAATGGCTAAGATGCCCCACATCTGGAAGTGTCTATGGCAGTATGTGTTTGGGAGCCCTGCAAGGTCTTACACACCTCAGGCAGCACTGGAGAGGCTGGGCGAGGGGAAGATGGCATGGCCCTTTACCCTGGCAGCCCTATTTGCACATAAATGAGGCCTTCAAGTGGAGTACAACACAATGACACAGTGCCCTGGGCTGGCGAAGAGTGAAGCTGGGCTGGGCTTCCTCTCCCCCTGGGGCCTGGGTTTGGTGGTATCCTACAGACCCAGCCACACCTTACTCTAGCCCAGCAGTCCTGCTTCTGCAGGCTCAAGGACTTTGCTTTACCCAGCACCTGCACTTGGTGCACATAGGGCTCCAGCCCTGGTAGCCCAGATGGAGAAGCCTGAAGTATTTTAGTGCCAGAGGCTCAGCAAACTGGACCACAGGGGAGCTGTGTGGAGCAGGATACAGCCGGCCAGGTGGGCTTCGGGGAGCTGCACTGTTGGGACCGTGGCTACCCCAGCATGGATGCAGCTTCAGGCAGAGCAGCTCAGGGTCTCTGGGCTCTAGGTCCTGGCTAAGGTGGTCACAGGAGCAATGCACATAAGAAGTGGCTGGATCATATGACTATGGCAGCAACAGCATGGGCTGAGCCTGTCCCAGGCCAAACTCAGGCAGAGCACCCTGGATAGAGCTTGGCAGGCCACTTCTCTGCTGCACTCACTGGGGTGTGGGAGACGGGCACTCGGCTGGGCAGCCTTATCAGAGGGCAGGGCCAGATCTAAGGCACAGTGAGGTCAGCTGGGCAGTGTCGAGGGCCTGGGAGAAGGGAGGGAACCCTATGTGAAAGGAGCAACTCTGCTCCCATGTCTGTCTGGTGAGGCAGGGCAGGAAGACCATGAGAGTCCAGGACCCAGTTTCCTGTGTAGCAGACAATGGTTGGCTGGGAGCATGTTGCTGGCTGACAACGAGGGGACACTCAGGAGAATGCCGCTTCTGTTCCCGCCTGCTGCTCAGCTCCCTGGCCCAGGGGTCCCCCAGCCTAGCCTCTTGGGAGGTGTAGGCCTGGGAAGGGTGTGGCTGCTCCAGTTTGGGATGCTTTGGTACCTCTTACCGAGGGGACCCTGCCAGGTTCACAGAGGCCACTGCTGAGCATCAGGGCTGCGCAGCCTGTGTGCAGGGCTGGCCCGGTCCAAGGAGCCAGGGGCTTCACTCGGCCAGGTGAGCCCTGACCTTGCAGTGCCCCAGGGAGCTGATCAAGGCCTTTGGAGCAGCTCCGCAAGGCATCCACTGCTCAGTAGTGATGTTTCTAATTTTAGGCATGGTTGTCATGGAAACGGACATGGGTTTTTTTTTTTTTTTCTTTTTACTGTTGTTAAATATAGCAACTGTTTCATTTCCCCTGCCCCATGGACAGGAATGAGGTTTTGCCTGGAGACTCCCAGGACTCTGTGCTAGTGAGGAGTGGAGGGGCCTTGTCACACATCACAAAGTCACCTCAAAAGCCAGCCTGACGTGCACAAGTCCCAACAGCTGCATCCCAGACAGAGACTCAGCCACACACAGAGCCCTGCCCTGAGACCTGGGCCTCCGCCGGGCTCCTCTGTTCATGGGCACTTTAGGTTGTCCAGGTCCCTGGCCACAGGATGGGAAGGGTCTGCTCTGTCTCCTGGCCTTACATAGCTCCCACGCCAGTGGCTCCTACTAACCATGCAGGAGACACGCTGTGGCCAGGAGCACAGCGCACACCTCTTCTCATTCTGTTTCCCTGAAGAGCAGGCAGGCGGTCATGCCCAGGCCTGTCTGGGGAACTGCTGACTGAGGACTGGGCCTGGCCCGTCCTCTTTGGGACCCGTAGAAGCCAGCCCTCTCGGTCCCTCCAGGGACGACAGAGATGGCCCCTGCCCTTGGAGGCCATGGTGACCACAGGTACAGGGCAGGGCCAGGCAGAAGGGTGGACACGAGAAGAGCTCAGCACAAGCCCCCAGGGACCCAAGTCCTTATAGGACCCTGGGGCACAAGGCCGCACATAGCAGGTAAAACGATTCTCTGGGTCTCCTGCCTGCTGTCCTGGCAGGGGGACCTCATGAAATCCCCCCCGGAAACATCCTCAGGGACCTGAGGTTCCCTGTGTGTCCATGAATAGCCTTGTTTCATTTCTTTCTCTTGTTCTGCATGGCTGCTTTGTAAGAAATGGTCACAACTCAGCTCTTAAAAGGACGGAACTTGGATGTGGTAGTGTATTCCTGTAATTTCAGCACTCTGGGAGCCGAGGCAGGAAGACTGTACGTTTGAGCCTATCCTGGGGCTCAGAAACTTAGCAAAATAAAATAATAAAATAAAATAAATAAAGACCAGGGGTGCAGCACAGTGCAAAGGTCCTGGATTCAGTTCCCTATGCAGCTCCGCCCACTCACACTATTCAGCCCCTGTTGCTCAGTGACTTTGCAGAATGAGCCGATCAGTTGGTCTGCTTTGTTTCACACCTACACGACAGCACCCCTTGAATAAGACAGCAACAGGACACAGCGCAGTCAGAGATGCAGCCTCCAGCTGCGCCCAGGGCATCGAGGGTCCCACTGAGCACTGCTGCTGCCCTGAGAGCTCCATGCAGCAGGCTGCTGCTTTCTGGGCCATGTTCCCAGGGGTGACACCGGGAGCCACAATGATCACAGACACATGTCTGTCCCTGGGGCGGGGCTGCCCCTGCCCTGACACCCCTACTCAGCCTCAGAGGTACAGAGCTCTGGCTCCCAGTGCCTGGATCAGCTCCCCCGGAGGGTTGTCACTGGCCTGGACCTCAGTTTCCTACCTCAGTTTCCTACACTGCTGTAGGAGCATTCCCAGGATCATGGCGAGTGCCCTCGTCTCCCCATGAGGACAACTCCCGCCTGGGGAAGCTGCCCAGAGGAAGACTCGCCAGGCCTGGAACACGAGGACCTGCATCCTGGCACTGCAGTGGGGCCAGTGTCCACCCAGGCGGGAAGGTGGATGTCCACTCCCCTCGGATCCCTGCGTGGGAGCTCTGAGGGCTGTGATGGGCCATGGCCCTGTGGAAGGGAACCGACCCCAGGAGAAGGACTGTGAGTGGGGACCTGGGAAAGGAGCCCGTGAGGGAGGGACCCGAGGGAAAGGGCACAGCCAGGCCAGGCTCCACGGCCCGTGGAAAGGGTGGCCGTGTCTCACACCACGGAATGTGGATGTCAGGGAAAGAGAAAGGTGGGCCAGGTGGAGCAGCCGGGGCCAGGAGACGCTGAATGGGCAGGAGAAGAGGAGGCACAAGGGGCCAGCACTGAGTCACCTGCAGCCTCCCCAGCTCCCTCCTCTCCTCTGTGCCTTTGGGATCCACGAGGCCCTGGCCCCTCAGCGCCCCCACTTCGTGCCAGCTGTCCCAAGCACCCAGAAGAGGGACAGATGCTGAACTGCAGGTGGCCGCGTGTCTGCAGAATGCTGGGTCTCCATCCTAGAACTGCACTCGCACTCAGCTGCTGCCCAACAGTTGCAGAGCAGCCTGGCCGCCGCAGTGCACCCGGAGCAGCGGAGGGAGCCTGGTCTGTGTGCTTTCCCAGCATAGAAACAGCCCGTTCCTCCTTCCAGACTGGCTCAGGGTGGGGGGGAGCCCCAGCTCGGCTCCCTGGAGCCCATTTCGCCAGCCCTCAGAACGTGGGTCTGGATGTCCAGGGCTGGGAGCAGTTTGGGGCGTCACTAGCAGGCAGAAAGCTCAGCAGCTCTGCTGGGTGCAGACAGGATTCAGTGACTCTGCCCTCAAAGGTCACCCTGCCCTGCTCCAGAGCTGACTGCATGGGTGGGTGGGCAGTGTCCTTCCTGATACTCTCCCTGGTGGCCTCCATTGATGCCTGCTGGGAACAGAGCGAGTGCCCTGCTGTTGGGGAGACCTGAATAAACCACTCTTAGTGACCTGCTTCTGACGAGCTTTAAAGCTCCAGCCTCAGAGGTAAAGGTGACACTCTGGCGTGGAGGCTGACCATACTGGACCACCAGCTACCCCAATTTCTGACGCCTCCCATGGGCTTGGCTGATATTTGGCCCCCTTGAGTCTATTCTCCTGCAAAACACAGCATCTCAGGGACACCCTAGGTGATGGGCAGACAGCCTGGTGCTGCACTGTGTCCGGTTCCAGGGAAAGTAGCGGACCACAAAAGGAGACTGTCCCAAACCTGCCTCCTGTGGCCAAGAGCAAGAGCAGCACATAGAGGAGGTAGCCAGATGTGGTGGATGCAGGACTGCAGGGCTCAGTTCAGAGTCCCTCCTGGAGTAAATGTTGGCTTTCTGCCCAGGGCTGTGTCAAGAGCTTGCTGGCCTGTGTTGTCCTTGAGGGGTGTGGGCCAGGGACTGCTTTCCCACTGGGCACCTCTGTTGGGGGGACGGTCTGACTGGGGCACGAGCAGTCCTAGCATGGCAAAGTGGGCCTGAGGCTTCCCTTCTGCACCCCAAGTGCCAGGAAGTCAGATCCAAGAGGTCTGGGCACCTCCCTGCCTTGTCTACACCACTGAACTCCAGGATATGACAGATCATAACTGCTGTGTCCCCCATGATGTCCACGTCCTCTTGCGTGGCCTCAGGGGCTCAGAGAGCATGTTTATCTACTCTCTTGCCCCTTGGCAGAGCCAAGCAGCCATGCTGTCTCCTCCTCTCCAGACCTGTCCACCCACACACAGGGGCTGCACTGATGCTGCGCAGCTCCCGGGCAGGAGCCGCTCGGTAGTGGGTGATGGAGGAGCAGACACAGCTCAGTTCTGCCCTCCGCAGGAAGCACATTGCAGTGGGTAGGTGCTGGGGACCGTCATTTCTCCATGTTTTTAGGTACCCGGAAACCTTGGGAACTGCTCACAAGGCAACTGGTTACCCATGTTCTGCTGCGTCACCTGATGGCACCAGGGCTGCCTCTGGCCACTGATTGTCGGCTCTGACTTGGTGCAACTCAAATGACACATGTAGCGAACTATGTCCCCGGCTTCCCATGACACCCATGTCAACTGAGTCCCAGTGCCAGCTGCCAGTGGTTGAATTTCTTCTTGCGGATTGCCCAGGGAGCGCATTTGTATCCTCAGCACCGGCCCTAGCTGTGGCTCTGCACTGGGCCCTCCCTAGTGTACTTCTTACCCCTGAGCTGATGCATTTGGGCTGAGCTTTGCTTCTCTTCTAGCCCCTCGAGGTGGAGAGGGGGGTTATTGATTTGAGATCACTCCTCTTTTGCAACCTGGGCATTTACGGCTAGAACTCTCCTTCGTGTCTTCCTGTAAGTGCGTCCTCTGATGGATTCCCGCAAACTCCCTCTCGCCCAGCCCCAACCCTATGACTACAGAGCAGCCTATACCAGTGCCTCTTCTCAAGCCCCTTGGAGCCCAGCCTTGCCACACCCCTGAGCAGCCCTCGATGGCTTTCTCACAGGTGTGTGGTCAATCCCCAGTGATGCTCAGGCAGCACACCTGTGCTCTCCCTCGGTAGGTCCTGCTCAGTCTGCCTCTGCATTCTGCGGGCATCGGGAGCTCCCTGTCTCAGAGTAGTTCCCACTGCAGGGCATAAACAGAAGGCCCGTTGACCTTGGCAGTGGTCAGAGTTCAGCCCTTATGAGTATGGCTTCTGGAACATTCTCGCCAGTTTCTTGGTGGAGTTCTGGGTGGCGTGGGAGCAGTCACTCTAAAACAGTCACAGTTGACAACAGCAGCTAATGTGCTGCTCTCTTTTGGAGCTGTTGTTTGGAAGTCCTGTCATTTCCTTCTTCTTAGTTTTCTTGGCCCCAGCTCCTGAGGTGTCAGCTACAAGTCATTGTGGGAATTATCCAAAAATGCAGCACTCTGATATCAGAAGCATTTCCCTCAGCAGGCCTGGCTCCTGAACTGTGGACAAGATAAGGAGACACTGTCCTTGCTTCCAGGGCCCCAGGACACTGCGGTGACTGAGGTCCCAGCCGACAATTCTACAGACTCTGTACTGGAATCGACGCAGCCTTTCTGAGCGGCTGGAGGCAGCTTCAATGCACCTTTTGGGGACATACGGCTCTTTGTCTTAGGAAATAACTTTAATGTGCCTTTTGCTTATCCAAAGGAAAAGCAAATATTATATTCTGCAGCAGAAAGTTCTAGTCAGCGAGGCACTAAATTGCTCTGCATAACGAGACAAGCTCTGTCTCCCTTGGGTGGAGCCGTGTCTTTGTTGATTACGTTTCCTGTCGGAAATTTCTCCTAAACATGGATTTAATCTGAGCTGTTTCTGGAGAGGGCTGTTTATTCACAGAAGATGTAAGGCGATGGTGCTTGTGTGTTTGCACTTGTGAGTGGGTGAGTGTGCAAAGCCCAGGGAGTACAGGTGTGCAATCATACAGGTATGAGAAATGTGTGTGAATGTGTGTAATACAGAGAGGCAGAGTGTATGCTTCCAGGAGTGTGAATGTATGAGAATATAAATGTACATGTCTCTGTGTCTGATGCATAGTGGTGTGTGATAGTGTGCAGCTACTGCATGTTACTGCGCCTATTTGTGAGCACGAAAAGGTCCGTGTCCATGTGTGTGATGTGTGCATGTGAGCATGCACAAGAGGGTTGTATGTGTGCTGTGTGATACATGTGTACATGAAAGGATTCATGTGCATATATATGCATACATGAAAGTGTGCCATGAGACTGCATGCATATGTGACTGAGATGCATGAGTGCATGTGTGTGATGTGTGTGTGTGATGTGTGCTGGCACATGTGAGTGTGTGTGCTCCTGTTCAAGCAGGGGAAGAGGGTAAGCTGAGGCCCTTCCTGCAGGAAGAGCTGGGAGTTGCAGTGATTACTGTCCCCAACACTGCCCTGCACCTCTGCTATGGTACCCCATTCACCCCCGGCCCATCCTAGCATGAGTCCCAGGCAAAGTCAGTCCTCTGGAGTCCAGGGCTCTTTCCCAGTCAATTTTCCCACATTCCAATCATCTTGGGAAGGTCAGATCCAGAACAGGGTCCTTGAGTGGGGCTCCCTCTAGAATATGCAAATGTACTCTTTGGGGAGAGGGGGGCTGCAGGCTGGGACTAAACAAGGCCCTTGAGGGCCAGAGGGACAGGGCCTCCTCTTCTCCTCTGAGCTGGGGGCTAACGTGGACTAGGAGGCTCTGGCTCTGTCACCATCAGCAGAGTGACCACCTCAGAGCTCACATGGCTGCTAGGCAGGGCTGGACCCCACAAGCACCCCCAGAATGTGCAGGGGACAGGCCAGCCACCTGAAAGGACAGCCTCTCTGAGCCCTGCAGTGGCCCCACATGTCGCTACACTGGTGTCTGCAGATGTCCCTGCCTGGTGCCCCTCAGTGGGGCTGTGGAAGTCCTTGATCTGTGGGGACAGGGTCCTTAGTCTTAGGGTGGGCAAGGCAGAGGTCTGGCATAAACAGACAAGATGGAGCAGTGCAGTGCGAAAGGGGCACAGGCAGCCCTCATGGGGCTCCCAGAGGGCCAAGGCCAGAGCCCTGGACACGGGGCAAGGAAGGCGGGCAAACCCAGAAAGAAGGGACCCACCTTCCCCTCTGATTCCTTCCCACCTGGCTCTCTCAGCAGGAAGCCGGGGACCGCGGGTTGGGGGGAGGCCTCACTCCAGTGTGCAGCGTGGAAGGGGAACATCCTGGGAAGTGTAGGACAGATCTAAGAGGGGCGCGGGGCTAGGAGCCTCCACCTCCTGGCCCCCCCACTGCCACAGCTGGAAGTTGCCAGCAAGGCAGAGTCTCCTTTATCCTGCTGCTCTGCCAGAGGGTCTGGAGTGGAACTGGGAGGTTCAGAATGTTCTCCAGGGTTGGCTTTCTCCACATCTGCTTTTCAGACTCAGAGGGCCACATTCCCCTGGGCTGGGTGATATTATGACTTGTACCTTTGAAGACAGGATGCATTGAAGTTTGTGTCAGTTTATAACATGCTGAGGGAGTAGGTCCCCCAAGGTCAGCTTCCTCTGGGGAAGTGCAGTTTCTAGGTCCTAGCACAAGGGGGCACATTGGCCTCAAACGAAACATGGCCTAGAAGAGATCCCCTGAGAATTCAGAGTCCAACCTTGGAACCCTCCAGCCAGGCACAGGGCGTCTCCAGGTGAGCAACAGAGGCTCTGTGGGCTCACTATGTTTCTCTGGTGTTTGCAGATGTCCCTACCTGGATATACCTACCAGGGAACCAAAATATAGACCCGGGCTTGGCCTCTTGACTTCTGAGTGTGCCCAGTCGGAACCCAGGTGGCAGACCAGGGACAAGAGCCTGTTGACCATGGGGCCTGGCAATCTCTGTGGGCCTGGGATGCACCCTCAGCTAGAAGCCTCCTTTGGCCAGACTGTCTGCAAATGCCCATCTGCACCAAGTCACAGCCCAAGGACAGCCTGGAACCCCAGCCCCGAGGGACACAGGAAGTACAGGGTGTCCCCAGGCTGGGCCCAGGGGGAGGTGCATCCTGCACAGAGCCATCCACCACAGTTGCCCTCCAGCCTGTCCCTGCCAGCGATGTCCCCCAGCTCAACGGCAGTGCCATGGGCTGTGCCCCCTGGGTTCCCTGCTCAGTGGGTCTTGCTGTCGGGGATAGTGACCTCGAAGAGGACCACCTGTTCCCATGGTCAGGTGGGGTTCTGACGCTTCTGCCCACAGGGCCTGTAGGTAAAGTAGGATCAAAGGCCTTGGGGCCATGCCTCCCCTGCCGGGCTCAGTCTCGCCAGCCCCCAAGATTTTAGAAGACGTGTTTCACTTATTGAAAGAGGCAAGCACCCAGAGGAACAACCCTCCAGCTCTGACTGCTTGGCAGGAAAGGGCAGCGGCTAGCTGCAGGCTCTGCTCACACAGGGTCCCTGGTGGGGGGTGGGGGATGTGGGCTGCCTCCTCTGTGCCTGAAAGTCCCAGGCCAGTCCTGTAGCTCAAGATGCTGCCTCTGTGGCAGCGGCAGTTTCAGCCATGTACTCGGGGCCATGTAGACCCAGTGCCCAGGACCAAGCTCTGCAGCTGGGGTCTGGCCTGTGTCGGCACCTCCAGGTCCTGGGGTGCTCAGACTGAGGGGTCACAGGGACCTCAACAACCCTCTCAGAAGAATCAGCTCCCCCTCGGCCTCAGCTTCCTTGTCTGCACAGTGGGCCACACAAGCATGGCCCTGTTAGAAACTACAAGGCCCTTGGGTCAGGGAGTTAGCTCAGTGGTTCCGGCGCCTGTCTTGCAAGTGCAAGGACCCGGGTTCGATCCTCGGTAACCACATAACAATACTGGGCGTGGAGACTCACACCCAGCAGCAACCAGTACCACATACCACAGTGCCGAGCGTGGTGGCTCACTCCTGTAATCCCAGCACTCAGGAGGCAGAGGCAGGAAGATTGCTGTGATGTGAGTTTGAGGCTGAGCTCAGGGCCAGCCTGAACCACAAAGCAAGACCCTGTCTCAAAAAAAAAAAAAAAAGAAACTACAAGGCCCAGAGAAGGCTGGCTGGGGTGTGGAGGGAAGGCGAGACCCTAGCCATACCGTCTGCTCCCTATCTCCTCCACATGGTCACAGTGTGGGGAGCGCCATGTCACCAGTGACTTGGTAACACGCCTTCCACCTCTTTGTGCTTCACACCTGGCCCAGGCTTCCTACCTGCTCAAATGCTCTGCTCCTGCATCCTTGTGCCCTGCCCAGGCAGAGTGCAAGGTCAGACCCACCCAAGGCCAACAAGGTGTCTGGCTACCTGAGCAATCAGCCACCCTCCCTGAGCAATCCCTCAGCCAAGAAGGGCTGGCGAGCATGGGAGAAGGCAAGGGGCCTGGAGCCCACACTGGAGCAATCCTCAACCCCCAGTACCCCGGGGCTGCTCAGCAGCAAGGTGTCCCAACTCACAGGCCCTGCCTCCTGCAGTCACCTCGTTCATGAGCTGGGAGCTGAGGTTCTCCATGGCTGCACACCAGGATCTTGCTCTGAGATTCCCAGCCACGTTGACCAAGGCCACCTGCACTGGAGGAGAGGACAGGGTGACTTACTCTCCTGGAGGAGCGGGAGGTAAGCCTTGAGTCCCCCATCCACTCCTGGGTGGTGCAGCAGAGCAGATCGACGTCCATGTGACAAGCTCTCCTCTGGGTGTGGACGCTTGGGGGCTCCCACGCTGGGCACTCCCCCTGTCGGGTCAGAGGCCAGGTTTCTGTTAATGAGCAGTGGCAAGAGCTCTGAGTCCTTGGCTCTCAGTGGCCCTTGGAGCATGTCCCACAACCCTGTCCTGAAGCTTACGGTGGGTGCAGGGTCCTTCCTGGCTCCCGGCTTCTGCCCCACTTGGAGCTGAGCCCATTGGAGGAAGGTGCTCTCCAAAAGTGTTTTCCCTGAGGTGCAGGCAGGTGCAGGCTGGGCATCAGCACCCGCCAACGCCATGGTGCTTGGGTGCCAAAGCACTGTCTCCCAGCATGTGTATACCTGCCCTTGCACACCTGGGTGCCCACCTGGCATTTGATAGGATCGTGGCAAGGTCCAGTAGGTGAGGTAAGGCCAAGCCCTGCAGGTTTTATGAGGGTCTGCCACTTCTGCCTTAGACCTATCCCTGGCTGCTCATGTGGGTCTTGGCTGTGCCCTGGCTGGTACCAGTGTACACAGACAGGTGAAGTGGATGGTGCAGCCTCGGCCAGCTCTTTGCCACACACAGGAACTGACCAGCTCTTGGTTGGCCTTCCCACCTCCCAAGGGGCATGGTAGACATCGGGCAGAGCAGTGGGGGTGAGGGGCTCCCAGGGGACAGAGCAGGCTTTTGATTCTCTGGCCATCTGTTGGCATGGTCAGTTCCTAAAAGTCCCTGCACCCAAGGGCTCTGTCCTGCAGGCGCAGAGCCTCACTGACCCCTCTTGGGAGTCCCAACCTGCCTTCCAAGGAGACTTGCACCAGCCAGTCCTGGGTCCAGGGAAGAGGTGCCCCTCCAAACCCCTCAACCCTGGGCATGTTGCTTTCCACAGATCCAGGGGGACCAAACCTAGACTCCGACAAGGATGCCACTCGGGTATGTGGTTCCTGTCTTTGGATGTGTCCCAAGGACAGTGGTACACTCTTCAAAGGTGCTGGCTGTGGGTGTGGCCAGGGTGGCTCCAGGGCCCATGGCGTCACTCTCGGTCTCCACTCAGCCTCCCTGAGGAGCCAAGCAGGCATACACATGCCTACACAACTTGTAGGAGGGGATCAACAGAAACACCAGGCTCCGGGGGCAGAAAGTGCAGATCAGGATGTTCCCAGAACGAAGCTCTGGCCACCCTGCAGAGCTGTGTCCACCTTCCCGGTCAGAAGGGCAGGAGCACTGAGGACAGTGGCCCCTCCTCAGGGGCTCTGGAAGTGGATGGGAGACAGCAGTGAGCTGAGCCCTCGCTGGCTTCTTCCAGCCCGTCCCCTAGGCACACACCTGCAGGTGCCCGTCTGGCTCCCTGGCTTCCCAGCCAAGCCAGGTCTTTGGTCTGCAGTCGATGTCCCCCTTGGTTTGCTCAGCCTGAGGAAACGCCAGCCCACACCATGTAGGCAGCAGAGCATGTACACCCCCTGACCTTTGGCTTCTGTCTGTCAGGAGCAGCTGGTGTGGGAGCCGTGGGTGCCCATCCCCGCATGGCAAGCCTGGCAGTGAGGAGCTAGCCAAGAGGTCACAGCACCTCACAGCCAGCTGGAGCCAGGCTCATGAGGCTGCTGACGCCACTCCACAGACTCCAAGGACACTGTGCCCTCACACACTCACACTGACAGCGCAGCTGACCAGGAGGATAGGGCCGGAGAGTCTGCCAGCTGGGGGGCAGAGCCTGTGGGAGAACTCCTCCTTAACAGGGATCTGGAGTGCAGTCCTGTAGTTCCTGAATCTGGGGATTCCTAGGATCTGGCCCTGTGCCATGCTGTGTTCTCTGCCACCTCTGTGACTTCTGGAAGAAGTCTCTACCACTGCGGCAGAGAGCAGGGAATTTCCTAAAAGGTGCCTGGGACAGGGTAACAGACAGGCTCTGGGATATAGGCCTGTTCTTCATGCACCCTGCTCCACCCCAGTCTGCCATCGGGTCTTTCAGCCAAATTGGGGTACAGCCTTGAGAGGGAACAAGAAGATTGGGCCACCCCGGGTCCAGCTATGTGGACAGGTGACAACCCCTCTCTGACACTGGACTCACAGGCAAGGGGCTAAGGCCCTCTTCTCTGCCCTGCTGGTGAACTGTACACTGCAGTGTGGCACCTCTACACGGCTACACACCCCTCCTGCCACCCTCTTGTTTTTGCAACACACAGACTGGTGTGAGGGAGGACCTCCCACCCAAGCTCTGCCCTGTGTCCAGTGCCCCTAACTGCCCAACCCATCCTGTGGGACTGTCAGGAGCCACTCTACATAATTTGAGGAAAAAATCATTTCACACTTAAATTATAATCAGGGTTGTACAAGGCCCAGTGTTCTGGCCGGCAGGCTGGCTATGGCATGCTGAAACGTAACTCCATCTCGCCGAGGCCTTGGCGATCCTATGCGGAGGCTCAAGGGCAAGATCACATCAGCTGAAGATGTTCTGGTTTTTTGAGAGCCGAGTAGTAATAAAAAAGAGAAGGGTCTCGCCTGGGAAGGAACACATTCCTTAGCAGCCAAACTCATCCCACCTGCTGTTTCGGGAAGGTTTTGCTCATCGTACCATCCTGATCAGCATGAGCTCCCGTCTGTCTAAGACTCTCACCATCAGGGGATCACTGCTGCCGCCGCCGAGTCATCCGATGCTCCCTGTGGACCCACTGACAATCAGTAACCAGCGAGGCTGCCTCCGTCTCTGCCTGCCCTGAGGCACTGACCTCTCTCCCCACTCTTGAAATTACACAAGTTTCAGTTGTCTTTTTCTCTTTATCTCTCCAGCCCCATCCAGGCAGTCAGAAGACTATTGACCTCTGATAAGGGATGACTCCCATGTCCCTCCGCCCCACCCCAAGGAATCCTGCCTGCCCCACGTGCAGGAGCAGTCTGAGAGCCAGGGTTACAGGATCTTGTCCAGTCTCCCACCTGCAGCCACAAGTTGCACTAGGTTTCCGCTGCACTGAGGGACTTTCTCTGTGGACACTGAGGAGGACACAGGTGTCACACTGTGTAGCACAGACACAGCTTATGCTCCATGAAGACAGGAAGTCCAGTGACATACACACGAAGGGAAGTAGGAAGTGGGCACCTACCCTGGACCTGACTAGAGAGGAGGGTCCTGTTAACCTTCGGGGGGCCTCAGGGCCAGGAGGAGGGGCAGCCATGTCTAATGTGATGGCCACAGAGGCCTGGGGTCCCTGGAGCACTAAAATTTGAATGCACCCTCAGACCCCCCAAGGGAGGTGCGGGTGCTGTGACCAGGTGTGGGCCTCAGGCACCCCTGGGCAGGGCAGAGTTGGAATAGGCAGCTGCGTATGGACAAGGGTAATTCAGCAGGGAGCACTCTGAGAAGTAATGGCCTTCATGTCTAGGAGCCAAAGACAGAGCATCTGGCTCTGGAGGGGACAGGGCAACACCCAGCCTCACACTGGCCCTTGACCTTGTGACACACTGCTCCCAGACCATTCCTGGGGAGGAAAGGGGTCTCAGAAGGAGTCACACACCATGGATGCTGCTCCCAGAGTTGCTCAGCCTTTGTCTGCACCATGCTCAGCCACCTCACAGCCTGTACTTCCCTCTTCCAGAGCTGGGTCCTCCTCTCTGCGCCCCTCTTGGATAGCCTAAGGCCCCTGGGCCGGCTCAGAACCATGCTCCCTGTCCAGTGGCTCACTCATTGGAACAGCTGTTGGAGGCCCCTCAACTCATGCAATCTTCCCAGTAACTCCTCAGGCGCCATCACACTGTGGGTGGCCTTGCACAGGAAAGGTCCCTGGGGCTCCTTGGGGTCGGATTTCCTCTCTCAGAGTCCTGGGCTGGGCCAGGGCCAGGGCAGAGGTCCAACCTGCATGCCATGAGCTCCCTCAGGAGGCGCTGGCCCCGTGAGACCTGGGCTTGGGTTTCTGCGGTTTCACGGCAGGCTCCGGCCTGGAACCACTTGAAAGACCTCGTGTGGGAAGGGCAAGCAGGAGATGCGTGTCGCGGTGGCGCCACCGAGCTTGACCGCTGCAGAGGCCACAGCCCAAGAGCACCAAGGACTGGGGCTGTAGGCGGGAGGCTGCTGGCTTAGCTTCCTACTTTCCCTTGTCCCCCATGCTATCCCCTATGCTGCCCATCGGAAGAGTCCACACTCCAGTCCAACACGAGGATGCTCAGCCTTTGCTGTCTGCCTTTCCTGATGAGCACCCTTAGGCACCCATAGGCTTGACGCTCAAGCCCTTTGCTTCACGTATCTGGGGGACACCCACGAGGGGGCCACTGTTACCTCACTACTGAAGGCCGCAGGCTGGCCACCTCACATCCCTGCTTTGAGGCCAGTGCCGTTCTGCTAGCCAGTCTTCCCACGTCCACTGTAGGTGGCTCTGCCACAGTTGCGGCCTGGCCTTGCCTGTGTGCTGTCCTAGGCACGTGGACTCTGAGGAGGTGACGGTCCAGTGCAGAAGCCTTTGCCCACAAGGACTCTATCTCCTCAGCTCTGGTAAACACTTGTGTGCCCCTCCTCAGATCTGCGGGCACCCCCTAGAGCCAGGGAGGAGGTTCCTAGCATCACCTGGCTGGCCAAGATTGCTAAGCAGTCTGTCTGGACTGTGAATGTGTTACAGACCTGCAATGCGCTTCAGGGCTAGGAGGATCCCACCAACATGTGTGTGACCTCAGCCTCCCACCGGCAGGCCAAGCCTCCCCACACCCCATTGTTAACTCAGATGGAAAACAATGCTCATCACCCTGAAAGGCCGTTGTTCCTGCTACAACAGCTCCTGCGCCTGGCCCCAGCACCCTTTGTTTGGAAGTCTGTCTGGTGAGACAGCCCAGCCCTGGCTCCTGGCCCCATGGACCCTTTAGTTCCTGGGGTTACACCCCTTAGACTGTTCACCCGGGTGGTCACCTGAGGTGTGTGTCTTGGAGACCCCCTAGGTGGCCTCACAGAGCCAGTAAAATGAGCCTGATGGTTCACAGCTGCCCATCAGCCAGTTCTGGCTGGTGAGAAGCAGAACTGACCCAGGTCTGCGGTCACTCACCTGTGGCCAGCTCTCCAGCCCAGCCCAGCCCAGTCCAGTTTCCTTACATGCAGCAGATGCCACCACCCGCCCCAGCCGTGCCCCCAAGGGTGTGTTGTGCTAGTTAGAGAAGCCAGGTGTGCAGAACTGTGCTGCCAACATCCCAGTCCTTCTTTTGTGATGGCTGCGGTCACTGTCACTGCAAATACTGACCAAAAGCTTGGGGTCTGCCATATACTGCCACCTCCCTCCACAGATATCTCCACCCTCTCGGTCTCACAGGTGATGAAACAGGTTCGGAAAAACCTGGGTGCCAAGCAGGAGTAGGGTACAGGTGGGAGCCCAGGCGACCTGAGCCAGGCAGGATTGCACAGGTGTACCCAGAACCAACACCTGCTGTGAAGCCTGGAGCGTGGACATGAGAGATGGGCTTTATGCACCGACTTCTTGCCGTAAAGAGGAACATTGCAGAAAGCAGGATCCCAGCCCCATGTGCAACAACACAGACACTTGAGTCTGCGCCTGAGCAGCCGGTTCTGCACCCCCCCCCGGGGGGAGCAGCAGCCCCGCTTCTGCCAAATCCAGAAAGATAAGAGCAGACCCACCCTGCACCCCCTTCCTGGCAGGCCAGCCAGGCAGTTTTGATCCAAACACACTCATGGCTTCGGAGAAAATGATGTGATTGTATTCTGGGGATAGCCGGGGGCTTGATAAAGCTGCTCCATGTAATGGTCGCAAGTTCTCCTCTTAAAGCAATTATCAAATTCATCTGAAAGTCAAATGAGAGCCACAAGTCAAAACAGAATGAGCAAATAAAATGGAGCTGTAGCATTTGACAAGGAGGCATTGGCAGGGAGATCGAGTCCCCGGACACCGGAAAGGTTCACCGCCAGCCGCTGGTTTTGGTCAGAACCTTCCACGCACTAAATCAAGGAACTGGATGTGACCTTGCCAAGCAAAGCAATCACGACCCGCTCGGCTGGCAGGCAAGCACCGACTTCTGCCTGACGAGACTGCGAGGCTTTCGGGAAACCAGGTACTGGTCATAGTGCGCATTGGTCCTTGGCCCTCAGGGAACCCGTGAGGTGGGGGTCACCTTCCCTCACTGAGCTCGCGTGAGGAGGTGCTAGCCAGGATGCTGATAGCTGAGACTGGTGCTCCTCACTGGAACTTGCCCATAACTTCCTCCTTGGCAGGGCCGGGTGGCCACCAGGCCCAGCAGCCCTGAAGGGACAGGACGCCCTGCCCAGGTCTGCATAGCCCCCAGAGGACACGAGGCAGATCTGCATTTCATCCTGGGCTCCTTAGGGCAGGGCCTACTTTCTCCCAGCTTCAGTGTCTGTGCTAGGGACCTGCTGAAGATGGCCTGGCCAGAGCCACCACCCTCTGCACAGCAAGATGGCTGGGCCTGGCCTTGGATGTGAAGAAATACTTTTTCTGCTCTCCACGAATGGTGCTTGACTGGAATACTAAACACAAATCCAGAGGCACGGCAGTCTTGGCCCTGGGTCCAGGACCATTCCCAGGATAACTGTTCTGCTTTTGGTGCATGGATCTCACTCCCAGGGCTGGAAACCCAGGTGAAAAGTCTGTCAGAAGACTGCTGAGGTCGCTGTCCCACAAGTGAGGAGCACACACAGACAGGCGAGGCAGGCTGGCACTGGCAAAGCTGCCTTGCCCAGCCCCATGAGGTCAGCAGCCTGGGTCCTACCCTGTTTGGAGTGAGCTGCCTGCAGTGTGATCTGATGCTCCTCTGACTGGCTCTGACCCAACAGCCTGGCCACTTTCCCCCAACAAACTGCCTCTGTTGCAGGTACCCTGAGGGCCAGAGAAACAGGCCTGAGCACCACGGACCAAGCACCACTGCACCGCCCCGCCTCCCCCCCATCCCCCGAGGTTGGGGTCCCTCCCCGGCAGGAGCTCAGAGAGTGCTGGAGAGCAGGGAAGTGGAGCAGGGAGCTGGGCAATGGCTGGGATGGCTGTTTCGGGGACAAGGCTGGAGAGATGGCCTTCCATGCCAACTTACTGTGCAGGAGGAGGGGTGGGCGGGGGGGTGCCTGTGGGCAAGGGTACATGAGGTTGTCCCAGTGGTTGCCCAGAAGGGCACACCTGTGAAGCCTTTCCTGAAGCGACAGGCTTGTGGTGTGTTCGGAGGCCAGATGAAAACCCGCTACTCCCCCGACACGCCTTTTCACACACACTCAGTCCATTGTCCTTGCCACTGTCTGCAGCAGCTCTGGAGTCCTCTGTCCAGGATCTCTTTACTTGAGCTGTCAAAGCGGCCTCGATGTGTTAAGCAGGTTCAAAACATACCTTTCAAAGTTGTTTCGAGTTTGGGGAAGGGCCAGGACTCACACAGTGCCAGATCCAGTGAAAAGGGATGATGCCACTCCATCAGATTTTTATTTAACAGAAGTTGCCATAAATATTTGATTAACAAATACTGTTCAAAACCTATAGTGAATACTCACATTTAAAAGTGTATTACAGTAAGAGACACACTGCTTTTAACACGCAGAATGCTCTCCTTAGCTCAGGCCCACATACCCCATCATTGCTGGCTGGCTCTCTCACCAGAAGAGTTTAAGTAAAATCTCACTGTACTTTCCAATGGCGCACTGCAGATTTCCATGTGCGTGAGGCCAGCGCAGTGTCCGCCAGGGTTGCTGGCCTGTCTGAGCACCACACGGGTGCCGATCCTTCTCTGCCAACTGTCCCCCTTTGAGTTTGTTGTGTGCACAGCAGGAGCTTCTATGTCCATGCAAACGCACTGACCTTGCCTCGTGTGCCCCATGCCGCCGTGCATGTTCAGAGAGCCTCTCCTGAGAGATGTACCCGTGCAGCCTGTGGTCCCTCTGGGTCATTGGTGCCCCTTTCACCAACTCTCTGCTATCCCGCTGGGAGGAGTATGGGTAGGGATATGAAGCACCAAGCCAGGTTGGCTTGGGAGGACCAGCTGTCTCAGCATCTTTCCATGGGAATTCTGTCTCTTGCTTCCAGTACCAACCTGGGCCAGCCTTGTCCTGCCCACATTATTGGTATCTCCGGACAGCCCATGGCTTTGTCCAGGCCCTTCTGCACTATATCCAGGGCCATCAAGGTCTGCCCTAGTTTGGGTTCTGGGGGTATCTCCTGTGGTCCCCACAGCCACAGAGACACATAGCCACTCTGGACCACCAGCCCCCATCACCACTGGTCTGCAATAGGCCAAGTACACAAGTTCAGTCTTTAGAAGGTCTTTTAAAGATGGCAAAGGATCTGCACCAACCTCCCTCCGCAGAAGACAAAAATGGCAGCAGGTATATAGGGAGTGGTTCGTGGTCACTTGTCATAGTTCAAATTAAAAATACAACCAGCTGGCGCCTCACACACAGGTGTGGGTGAGGGGACTCGGGATGCATGGATAGGAATGTAGATTAGTGCAGCTCCTGTGGAAAGTGGGCAGAGGAAGGATAGAAGAGTGTGGGGACAGGACGGAATGCTAGGCCGAGCCTTAGAAGGGGAAAAGGGAATCCTGCCATGGGTACCACGTGGACGGAGCCGGGGTCACGGTGCCAAGTGAGATAGCAGACGCAGGAAGGACACACTGCTCATCCCACTTTCGTGGGGAATGTTTTAAAATGCAACAAACACACACAACAGAGAATGAAACAGTGGTTTAGGAGGTGGGGAGCAGGAAAATAGGGGCTACGGGACAGAGGATACAAAGTAACAGGTGTGGAAGGAGGAAGCTAGGGAGATAACTTCCAGCAGTGTTGGTAGAATGACCTTGTACTAAGAGTCTTCATTAAGTGTGTAGATTGAAGCTGTTTTTGTCACAAAAGTGTAACTAACTATATAAGGTGGCAGGTATTTCCTGTCTTACCAGGTTAGTCATATTACACTGTAAACTTTAAATAGAAACAGTAAACATTTTCATTTTTTTAACAGTTTGATTTTGCTACGCCATTTCTATTGAATTTTATAAGAGGGCTTGTCCCCATGAGACCAGGGGAAGTCAGTCACTGGGTGCAAATACAAGAGGAGGCCCTTGCGTACTCTCATCTCCTCAGCACTGGAGGACCTTGGCCCTGTCCCCTGCAAGTGCCAACACCATGACCTTTCAGACTCACTCAGTTTGTCCTTTTTCATTCACTTCCAGTCTGAGTGAGAAATGAAGGTGGGGTCAGTTCACAGGAGAGATTCTCATTGTCTTCACCAATGGCATCCTGCCCAGGTATTTTTTCCAGTGTCTTGTTTGCACAATATTTTATATACACTGATTCCTTTTATAAAGCCACAGGGGAAAAAACCATGAATGTCAATAAACTTACGAAAACTATTTTAACATCTCTAAAAATTAGATGATAATCTTTTTTTTAATCTTTATTGGTACATTAAATATACACATCATGATTGCACTCCATAATGGGGATTTGTACCAGTATAAGACACAACTTAATTCTCATTTTTTCCCATAGCCCTACCCACCCTACCACCCCCCCATGTACATAAAATTTGTTTCCTTACTTTTTTGTTACAATCTTAGATGATAATCTTGTGACAATCCTATTGATAAATCCTATCGGCTGGAAAGTCGAGCGCCAGTTCTGACTATGGAGCTCCAGCCTGGGCAAGGCTGGGACTGGCACCGCGCATCCCAGGAGAGCTTGCACGATGCCAACCACAAGGCAGGTCCCAACCTCACACCGTCTTTTAGGATATGTACTGAGAAAACAATAAAATGGGAATACACAGCGTTAGTGCAACCAGGCCTCAGGGTTCTGGGTAGAGGGGAAGGGCACGCAGCCACAAGTGAAAGGGAAGCTGGGGAAGAGTGCAAGGGTGAGGACACGCTTCAGTTACCGTGACAACTTTGTGGACTGGTATGCAGCTGTCACCAATCGTGTCAAGGCTCACAACATGGGAGAATGTTCCTGACGTATCAGCACATAGTAAATGGTTCAGTGCTATAATCATGCACACACACACACACACACACACACATACTGCTGTCCACTGAATCAGAGGGACAAAAACATGACTTTTTAAACTTTTTTAAAACAGAATATTTTCTGACTCTGCTGTTCCATTCCTCAGGGATGCAGAGATGTGAACTAGACCATTTCATTCAATTATTCCCGGAGTTCATGTCCAGTAACCACCTCACCTCTCTCATCCCTGCTGTCATCTGGTTCTGGGGGCTTTGTGGTACTGTCATTACACCCACTTCAGGGGGCTGTACCCCACCCCGGCTGTACAATGCCCAGGGCCCAGGAGCAAGGACTCCACTGAGGACAAGGGTGCCCAGTGTCGGGGCTGGCTCCTGGCTGGCTCCTGACGAGCCGGGAGCACCTGCAGGGACCTGAGCGTAGGAAGAGCTCAAAACACAGATACGCGGCACTCAGGCAACACCAGAAGGCACAGGTACCAGAAGAGCCCAGTGGCCACAGTGCGGACAGGAGAACAGTACAGCACAAACAGGCCCGACTGCTCCACGTAGTGCAGGCTGCAGCGTGGGATACTGAAGCAGAGAGGGCACGAGGGTAAACTGAGGAAGTGAGAACGCACCAGTGATGACGTGTTGAGGTGGTGAAGAAAGCTGTGACTGTGAGTCTCACTTCTACAAATCAAAACTGCCCTAAATAGATGTTTACTTAAAAAGAAAATCTAGATGGTTCCCCTGCATGAACACACACTTCGTTGGCCAGGGGGAAACTTGGTCCCAGAACAGAGCAGACTTGTGGAGTTGCTGGACCACAGTGCATGGTCAGTTCATGCCATGGCTGTGGGCTGGTCTCAACAGGGTCCTTTTGCTCTCCTGGGTCCCTGAGCCTCTTCCTTGGGGAAACAGGAAATGGCAGCAGCCACCTCTCACAGCCTCACAATGTGTTAGTCTTTGTCCACCATGCTGGTGTCCCAGGCAGCTGGAACAGATCGCCACATGATGGGTGGCTTAGGACGCAGAATCTGCACATGCTCTGAGCAGTGACTGTGTGGGGCCAAGCCCTGCCTATGTCTGCATCCACTTCCTCCTGTGCTGATTCCTGCTCCTGTCTACTGTCCTCCAAGGTTGTAGGATTTGCAGTGGCACCAAGACCCATGGTGGTCTTTGTGCAAGACTTTCAGTTTCACTATAACGTCAACTCTTGTTCCAAACAAGACCGTATTCCCAGGCTCCGCGTGTCAAGCATTTTGAGGGACACTGTCCATCCCACTATATCCATCAGTATTTGGTGAATTTTTAAAAGTTCCTCTATGTGTGGTCTTGGAGGAATGAAATTATGCCTTAGAGGGTCCTTTGCCTCATTCCACTAAAGGATGAAGATCACAGGGCTAAGAACTGACTTCTCTCATTTTGTGTGTTAAATGGCTTGCAGTACACCAGAAATTGGAAGGAATTGTTGGGCAGTAATTTTTAGCAGTTTTTCACAAATGCAATTACATATTGTTTCAGCTCAGACTGCTGGAGAGAGGGCAAGGCCAAGTGTTGCATAGACACCTATCCCGGTTACCCATGGCCCATCGGTCAATAGTGACGCTGAAGGCAGAGGAGTCCCTGGCCTACAGAGAGGTCCTGGGCCAGGCGCCAGACCCGGGTTGTGCGTCTGGAGTGCAGAAGGGACTTTGAAGATGGCACTAAAATGAGGGTCTTGTAGTGAGGAAAAGGTGCTGGCCCTTAAGACTGGCTGAGCAAAGGCAGTAAAAAGAGGGGCCATGTGAGTGTCATGTGAGGTGGTGGCAGCCCAGGGTGTGGTGGGTTCTGGAGAAACATAGGACAAGTGACCAGGTCCTGCCCAAGCCCCCACAGAGGCCTTGGATGTGGGGGGTGGGGTTGACCTCCCTCACTAGCCACCGCAGTGACAACAGAGGAGGCAGCAGGCTCTGAACCCTCAGCTGTGCCTGCTATGCCCTCCGGGATTTGCCAGCTTCACCTGAAGCACATGGCATGGCTCATCCTGCTGAGCTAGATCCCGGTGTGCTGGACAGCAGCCTGCTAGGGCCTGAGGAGCCTCCCATGTGTGAGGTCTGCCATGGACCCTAGGTGCCCCTAAGTTCTCACCAATTACTTCCTGTTTTCATGTCCAGGAGACATGTCGGCCCTGTGCTGATCTAGGAGGAAGGGGGTCTTCACCCACTGTGGGGCAGGAACAGTGCAGGCTCCACAGCATCATCCAGTGTCCCCACTTGCTGCAGCCACATGAGAAGAAGAAGGAGTGGAGGCTGCAGACCTGCCTAGCAGAAGGTATCGGGGGTGAGGGAAGCATGAGATAGGAAGCTTCCCCAGTTTGTGTGTGAGGCTCCAGAGAGAAGGTAGGAGGCCTGGAAGGCAGACAGGAAGCTCTGAAGTGAACAGGAGAGGGCCTGGGTCCCTCCATGAAGTGGGGGGTGGGGGGCTCTGCCCATTTCGAGAACAGAGGGACTCTGGAAGGTGTGTTGGAGCCAAGAGTTCATCCATCGTGGACTGATAGACCTCTCTGGAGTAGGAGAGCAGTTCCAGGGAGACAAAGCAGCCAGGGACCTGTGAGGAAATTGTGTCCTCATGTGCACAGGATCTGTAGCTGAGACAGACAGTGGTGGAACTGTGGAGGAAGAGGGCAGAGGCCCATATCCATGGACACCACTGGCAATGAGCAGGTGCTGTTTCCAGGGCCACAACCTGCAGTGGGCAGGTGCACTATAGCATGTGGGCATCACCTTCAGCCAGTGCTGTGGCAAGGAAAATAGTGGAGCCAGAGGGGCCCTGATGTGGGCCCCCAAAACACAGGGACAGGAGCTGAGAGCACAGAGAAAGGCTAGGCCATCATGGGAGACACCTCCATTGAGTGCAGCTACTGTGAGCTGGAGACACTGGCCTGCCCACACGGTGGCAGGACGCTGATTCAGAAAAGCAGACTCTATGCTGTGTGAGGCCCCTGCTCTGGAGGGGGAAGAGGGAGCTGTAAAAGGACCCTCCCAGGTGGGATTTGCAGAACGACTGGCACTGTTGCCAGAAGGGGGCATCTCTAGTTGCTGGGGAAAAGGGCAATTGAATGAAGAGTAACTAACAGACATTGGTGATAGACCAATAGCATATTTATTCTATGCTTAGTTGTTTAGTTTACCTCAAAATTTACCATCTCGTGAGCTTTCTTTTAAAACAAAATGAAGCTGTTAAGTACAAATTATTTAATTTTTTAAAATAATGAGCTATCAACTTTGAAAAGTGTAATGATTTAAATTATGTTCATTTTTCCTCCAAAGTCACTAATATGACACTAATTCAAAAATTAAACAATATGCACCAGATTCTAAGGAAATTAGGAATAAATGGAGAACTAATATCAAAGCAAGCTACAGGGTCCGAAATTGAACAGACAAAAATCAATTCCAGTTGCATATACTAACAATGAAATTCTGAAATCAGAATGGACAAGACAAACCCATTTATGATAAGTCAGAAAAGAAAACATGGGAATTTATCAAAGTGCAAAGCTCCAATTATTCAAAAACATAAAACTTACACTCTGAACATTATGAAACATTATTAAAAGAAATCACACTACAAGACTTAAGTAAATGGAAAGACCGTATCTCCCAGATTAGAAAACCTAGCATTAATAACATGGTAGTTTTACATGTCCCTCTGACTAGGCTAAGATAACTGAGTCCTCGCCCACGATCTAATGAGATGTTTCTGCGAAGGCATCTGGCTCGGGTGATCTCAGTGTGCGATCCACGGACTAAGTTGGGAAGACTAGTCCGCAAGACATCAGGAGCAAATTCGAAACTTCTCTGAAGCGGAAGTGCAGCCCGGGATAGCAACTCCAACTCATGCCCAAGCTCCAGCCTGTGTCCTGGTAGCCTGCCCCATGGTTCAGCCTCATGACGTCAACCTTCTTCTGCTCACTTTCTCTGGCAAACCTTTAGTGGATAAATGGCAACATGCTCTAAGTCGACCTTCAGATTTGGTGCAGTCCTTATCAAAATCCCAACCAGCCCTCTTGCAGGTCCTTACCCCTATGATCTTGAAATTCATATAGAAATTCCAGGGGCCAGAATACAAAAGGAAAAGACTTGGAAAAAGGGTAAGGCTAGAGGACTCACACTCCCTCGTTTAAAACCCACACAAATCTACAGGCAACAAGACAGAGTGGCACTGGTGTGAGGATGAAGTTGTTCACCCATGAAATAGAACTGAGAGTCCAGAAGTAATTCATTGATTTTTCAGGAAAAGTGCTGAAGCAGCTCAATAAGGGAAGAACATGCTTTTTGAACAAATGGTGCTGGGCTGAGTGGTCACATGTCAGAGAATGAAGATGACCTGTGATTCCCTAAGTTGCTATAAAAACCTCAGAATGAATCAAAGGTGGAGATGTAAGATCAAAAACTCTTAGAAGAGAGCACGGATATACACCTATGTGGTCTGGGACAGGGCAGTGGCCTCCTGCATGGCAGTAGATAGTGGGAGTATGGCATCACCCCAGAAGGTCTATGGCGCTGAAGGCTTGGCTTCTGGTGGACATCAGGTGAGGGCTGTAATCTCAGCCACTTCGAGACACAAGCTGACAGGTTATTGGGAGGTGGGGACATAGATGACGTTAAAAGAGGAGACCAAGGAGCTATGACCTTGGCCTTTTCCTCTCTGCTCTCTCCTTTCTCTCTGACTCCTGGCTGCCATGAGAGGGGCAGCTGTGCCCTCCATGCCCTCTCTACCATGATGTTCCGTGTCACCGCAAGCCTATAGCAACAGACCCAGAGGACTGCTGGTGACCGCCATATTGATCATGCCCTATGCAGGCTGTAGGCAGTACAGGCTATGAGGTGTTCACCCCACAATTAGTCTGCTTTGATAAATGAGACTTCCCAAAGTCTTCATGCCAAGGTCAGAGAAACACACATAAATTCCACCCCCACAACTAAAATCTTTTTTACTGGAATGACTATAATTACAACTATATATGTTGTCTGTTCTGTTCTTAATTCAAGAATGCTCTGTCTCGTCCTTCATGAGCCAAAGTCAGCCTCTCCTCCTCTAGGCTGTTTAGCCCAGCTCTTATGACAGTAATGCAAAACTTGCTAATACACACAGGGCACCAAAATGCAAAGGCAATAAAAGGAAAATAGCCTAATTAGACTTCAACAAAACTAAAGCCATTTGTGCTTCACAAGCTATTAAAGAATAAAATAGAATGCATTCTATAGAAGAGGAGAAAATGCTTGCAAACTGTACACTGCATCAAGATATTTATCTAGAATCCATATTGCTCAACAACAAAAAGACAAACAACTCAATTTAAAAATAGGTGAAGTATCTCATGTGAATTTCTCTGAAGAAGACACACAAATAGCCAATACTTACCTGATGAACCACAAGAGAAACACAAATAAAACTCCAAGTAGTGTCACTGCATCCTCATTAGGCTGGCTATGAAGGGACATCTGGGACATTGACCAGTATGTGGACAGCTGCAACAGTCACTGCACATCACTGGTGGGCCTGCTGAGTGGTGCAGCCATGTTAGACAACAGTCCAGTCTTTTCTCCAGGGTTAGTGGTACTGTTATTGGTGACAGCAAGGCCACTCCCAGATGCAGGCACAAGAAAAATGAGACCATGTCCATGGAAACTTGCACATGAAAACTCACAGCAACACTATTGACAGCAGCTGAAAAGGAAGAACTCCGATGCCTGACAACTTAAGAACAGAGGGATGAAATTGGGCCATCCATGAAAACAAATGTAGTCTGATGCCAGCTGTGAACCCACTTCCTGTCACTCTGATGAGTGACTTGCCAAGGCAAGTAACACAAAAAGAAAAAGATGATAACTCAGCTCCCAGTTCCAGTCTATGGTCAAGTGGCCGCGTTGCTCAGGTCTGAGGTAAGGACAGCAGTGCGTGGCAGGAGCACGTGGTAGCGAACCCTCAGCCCTCCTGAGCCAAGAAGCAGAAGACGGGCAAGTTCCATGCACCCTTCAGAGACATGGCCCCAAGGCCTAGGCCTTCGCCCAGGGCCCTGCCCCCAGAAAGCCCACACACCTTCCAGGGTATTTTCCCAGGGAGCCAGCCTAGAACTCAGGATATTTGCCCAACGATGGCACTGGTATTAAAAGAAGAACCAAAAATCATTATGCTACATGGGAGATTCTAGTCCCAGACACACAGCTCTTCATACTGCAGCAGGGGCAGGGCTGGCCAGCAGGGGACAGGGCTTCCAGGGTGGCTCCTCAGAGCTATGCATGGGGACTGGAGTCATGCCTCTGTCCAACCCAGCAGATTCCCACCAGGGGGTCTGTGTCTCACTATCACTAGTGAGCCTGGGAAATGCGCACACATGGTCACATGGACGGCTCTACTTCCTCTGTTTTTCTGATTCTTACCCTCACATACCATCAGCTTACAGCTTCTCTGCTGTCTTACCAGTTAAACAGCAGAGCACGCTGGCAGGGTCTGGGTCTGGGTGCCTGAGTGCTATTGGGGCAGCAGCTGGCCGACACGGCACCTGTGTAAATTCACCTTCACCATCAACTTCAGCGTTGCAACTCCTGGGGCCAGGACTCAATTTTGGGCACTGTGCCTCTCACTCTGAGGTTGTAGCTGAAGTGCTGTTGGAAGGGGAGCCCAGTTCAGGTTGTGGGACATGTGCCTTGTGAGGGGTCCTTGACCCTGCTCTGGCCACCAGGAGCCACGAATCCTTTTTTTTTATTTTTTTTATTTTTTTGAGGCAGGGTCTCACTTTGTAGTTCAGACTGGCCCTGAACTCTCCATGTAGCCCAGGCTCGCCTCGAACTCTCAGCCACCCTCCTGTCTCTGCCTCCTTAGTGCAGGGATTATAGGTGTGAGCCACCATGGCTGGCACTGAGGTATGTGGCACTGATTGCTGGTAGGTGTGAGTCACTATGCCCGACATTGTTGTATGTGGTTACCGGGGGTTGAATTTCAGACCTTGGGCTTGTAAGGCAGGCACCGGGACCACTGAGCTAAATCTCTGTCCAGAGCCAAGCATCTTTGTTCCACTCTGCTCTTTCTGGACTGAGACCTCTAACACTGAGAGTAAACGAAACTTCTCCTCTTTAAACTGCAGGGTATTTGTTAGAAGAGTGGGAAGAAAAACTGACCAAGAAACAACCCCGCAAGGAATCAGGACTGAAAGACAGGGGCCTTGTGCTTGCAGCGGGCAGAGTGGCTCGAGTGTGGTGGTGCCTCCCGGGGTAGCCACACTTCGAGCCCACTGCATGGTGAGCTGTGTGTGCACTCAGGAGGAGGCAGGGAGTGTCACAGGCTCACAGAAGCAGCTCTGAGCCACAGTCCTTTCTGTAAGAACGGAGGTGCTCAAAGGTCAGCAGCAAGGGCGCCGTCTCCCAGGCTCATGTCCTAGCAGCAGTTTTTACTGCGTGCTGTAGGGCCTGTGTGCCAGATGCGGGCCTGGCAGAGTCTTCTGTGATGGGTTCTGTGATCAAGCGTGAACACTGGAGCCTTTGTCCTATCCGCCGAAGTTTTTATTACCCCTGTGTTCTAATGATGGCCGCGAGCCCTCAGGCAGCTCCCTCTCTGGCTTCATCTCCCTGTGCATGAAAACGGAGCAAGGGGAGCCTTGTCACACGGGGTTCACCTCATCACAGCAGCCTTACCTTCCTCCCTGCACACCCTCCTAGGGTGGCCATGCTCACAGCTAGGTGGCAACGTGTTCAGCCTGCACCTCTCTGCGGGCCTTGCTACCAGCTACATGGACCAGTGGGCAAACAGACCCCATTCCAACTCTAGACCTCCCTGCGGAGTCCAGGGAGCTCCTCCGGCCCTCTGTCTCCTCTTTGTAAATGGGGAAGCGGGAGGGCCACGTATGACACCGAGGCAGGACCTGCCACCTTCAGACACGAGTTGCACAGTCAGATATGCGCGAGGAAAGGCTGAGTGCCAGAAGAAGACATTTGTGGATAAATATAAAACATTTCTTCTTTCACTTTTAAAATTCTTTAACAGGTAATTGGGTAGGATGGGAGGTTTAGGCAGGAAGATTGCAAGTTTGACCTCAGCCTAGCAACTTAGTGACTTAAAAAAACCCATTCTCAAAATAAAAATTTTAAAAGGGCCAGTAGCAATGTAGCTCAGTGTGAAAGCCCAGAGTTCAATCCCCAGTACTGGAAAAAATAAAAAGGTAATAACAGGCTGTTTAGCATAAAAATTATAAAATGTGTCTTATGGGCTAAAACATAAGTATAAACATTTAATAATTGTTATAAATATAAATAATTCAAACAGATAAAAGGCAAAAAATTGTCAGAGTAAATAAACAAGCATGATTTATCAGTCACCTTTCTGTTACTGAGGCAAAATATTCAGCCCACAAAACTTAAGGAAGAGAAGTTTGTTTTGTCTCGTGGTTTCAGAGGCTTCAGTCCGTGGCTGGCTGGCTCCAACGAGGACATCATAGTGGAGAGATGCGGTGAGCAAAGCAGCCTGCCAAATGGCAGCCAGGCGGCAAGACAGGAAGAGCCAGAGAAGAGTGGCTGGGCCCCAGATGAGCCCTTCAAAGACTCGGCCCCAGCGACCTGCGTCATCCAGCAGTGCCGCCCGCTAATGTCTCACTCCTCAGACCCATCAGTGGGATATGGTTAATGCCCTTGTGGCTCAGTCCTTTCCAGAAGCCCCACCCCTGAACATATGAAACTTCTGGGGGACATTTTACAGCTAAATTAAAAGAACTACCCAACTATCAGTGATCTACAAGAAATGTGCTTTAAATATGAAGACACAGGTTCAGAGGTAGAAAGAGCTAGGCTGGGCATAATGGCACGCACCTGCAATACCAGCACTCTGGGACCAACACAAGATTATCTTGAGTGTGAAGCCCAGTCTGGGCTACATAGTGAGTTTAAGGATGGCCTGAAATGCATAGCAAGAACCTGCCTCAAAAAACAAACAAACAAACACCAACACAGAAAACCCAAAGGAGAAATCTAAAATGATAAACCATATAAATTCCAATAGTAAGAAAGTTGGAGAGGGTATATTTACATCAGACACAAGTGGTCTCAGGCCAAGGCATTACCAGGAATGCAGAGGGTGTTTTATAATGACAAAAGGTTAGTGTATGCGTAGGATATAACAACCTAAATATAGGAGGCAAACCCTGGCAGGACTGAAAAGTCAAAGAAGTACCTTCACAGGTGCAAGTGGATATTTCATTTATTAATATGAATATGCTCTGTTCTAACAGAACAGCAAACCAACCAACAGAACACCAGGGATGCTGTGGAGCAGAAGCAGCCCTACGTACACCAACCCTCAGAGAGCAGGTGACACATTTCTTCAGAAGATTTCTCCAGACACAGGAGCCCTGATGCAGGACAGAGGGAGCAAAGGTCAGTGGAGATGGAGTTTCTGTGCAGGTGGAAAAAATAAAATATAATTAGACCCCTACTCAAATGACACCCAGAGGTAAAATCTGGGTGAACTGAGTTTAATTGTGGGAAGCAAAGCTTTTATTTAAAAACAGGGAGATAATTTGAGACTCTAGAGTCAGAAAGAATTCACAGGAAGTTCTAAAAAATCTGAGCCATACAGGTCACAAGGGTAAAATTGATCATACAAACTTCAAATATCCATCATGGGACATTATAACAAATTTAAAGCTCATCTTCAGGTAGAATGTATCTTTACTGCACAAAAGGATCCAATGTATGCCAAGGATTCCTACAAAAATATTAAATAATAAATAATAGCGAAAACTGTGACAAATTTGACCAAGATGATTTATGTTAGATAAATGTGAAAATGTGATCAATGCCCCTAATAATCAGAGATAAGCAAATTAAACTACAATGAAATATCACTTCACACCCAAGTAGTGACCAGAAATCTAAAAACCCCATTAGTTCATATACCACTGAGGATGTGGAGAAAAGAGGGTTTTTGTGCACTGCCTAAAACTCAGGTGATGATAAGTATGTCACTTAGGATGATGGGACAGGTCATCGGCATGTGGTGCTTCTGCCATGGACCGAATATTTAATTTATTAAGCCGATTGTTCATTCACGGTGCACATGATCATGTCAGTTATTTATTTCCATAGGCCTAAACATTTGCATGTATTTTGGTTGTTTTCAAAAGCTTTGACATTTTGTTCAGATAAACACATATGCCACAAAACTATTGGTAATATGGAAGGTCACGGATTCTCAACCTGTATCATTCAATGCTGGAATCTTCGGAGCATTCACTACTGTGCTTCCCTTAAACATATGTTACATTTTAAACTTTTTTGTGCTGCATCCTCATAAGGGAAAAAAATTAACTGGGCCCTTCCTGGGATCCTTCTACTAACAAGAGGATTTTTGAAAAATGGCCAAAGCCCCTGGAGTGTTGCTAAGACTTTCTCAGATCTACATGAGGTCAAATCAGTATTCAGCGTGGTAAGATCCACTTTCACTGTTCCTTGTACAGCCTCTCAGAACAGTCCTGGGTCAAGTGGTCCATGCTGACGGCAGTGGGGAAAGAAGAGGAGGGAACTCATTCCACTTTGCAGTGTTCCAGAAGAGCGGCCGTGCTCATCTGGCTAAACCTTCATGTGCGGGCACAGATCCTCCTGATGTTCTGACAAAGTGGAAAGTGTTCCCAGAACTCCTTTGGGAGCTGAAGAATGAGTGGCGTTGCCCACGGAAACGCACTGTGGTGGAGGTCAGAGCTGGGCCAGCCACTGTTGATAGAGCTCGATTTTACTTGAAAGAATGACTTAAAAACAGTTCAGAGTTCAATGTTCTGCAGATATTTTCTTGAATGTGAATGAAGAGACTCCAGAGAAAACCACTAATGCATTGGTTGCTGGTGATAAAGATGAACTTTCAAGTGAAAATTAGAATGTTGGAAATGACCACCTCTAAAATCTTCATCACTTCCCTTTACTTAAGCCATTCACAGTAGATTGAGTGACAGTATTAGGGATGTGAGCTTATCATATTGTGTATGAGCAGCATCAACATCTGAGACGCTAACTTGGGGAACCGTTACTTTCTGAATGATCAAGATTTGATGACTTGAAATCATGCAAAGGCAGGAGATCTCCCTAAACTGAAGGTCAGACCCATGTGTCTGAATGCAGTTGAGAAGAAAAAGCTGATTCCACTTTATACTAATCCTGAAGAAGCTACCAATTTTTGTATAGGGTGTAAGACACAGATCCAGTTTTATTCTTTTCCATTTGGTCTCCAGCATCCCTGGTATCACTTGTCCTTTCCCTGTTATGAACTCCTGGCCTTCGTGTCAGGTCCAGCTGACCGTTCTTGTGTGGGTACTTTGGGGTCTTACATAGGACCAGAAATGGGAGAACTCCAGGAAGAAAGCAGAGGCAGAAAGCTTCATGCTTTTGGTGCTAGAAATGCACTTGTGTGCATAACAACAAAAGCATGGGTGACAAGAGCAAAACAGACCAGCGGGGCTGCTTCAAACTAAAGAGCTGTGCAGAAACAATCAACCTCACGAAATGGCTGTCTACAGAGTGGGAGGAAACAAGCACAGGTCTGAGTAAGAGGCTATCAAAGTGTGTGTGTGTGTGTGTGTATAAATATATATATGCATGCACATATATGCATGCACATATACATGTACACACACATATGCACACATATGCATACACATATATGCACACATATGTATACATATATGCACACATATATGCATACATATATATGCCCCACACACATATACATATATATACATTTATATATACATATACATATATATGCACATACATGGAAAGCCTTTAGTTCAATAGCAGAAAAGAAAAAACACTAACAACCCCTTTTAAGAGACAAAGGATTTGAACCAACCTTTTTCAAAAAACAGAAGGATGAACAGGTATTTGAAAAGATGCCCAATGTCATTAGTTATCCAGGAAATGTACATTAAAACCACCATGAGGTATGACCTCACACCTATCAGGACAGCTGTTACCAATTTAAAAAGAGAGAAAAAGATGGATATTAGCAAAGATGTGGAGAAATTGGAACCCTGTACATCGCTGGAACAAATGCAAGATGGACAGCTGCTATCAAGAGCAATGTGAAGGTTCTTCAAAAAAAGAAAAGCTGAAGATGTGCGGGTACATACAGTGAAGCATTATCCAGCCTTCAAAAGGAAAGGGATTCTGACACTTGCTCCAATATGGTTGGACCTCGAGGCCGTTACACAAACAGGAAGACAAATACCATGTGACCCACTCAAACAAGGTCCTTGGAGAAGCAGAGAGTGAAACGAAGTGGCCCAAGGTGAGGCAGGGATCATAGGGAGCTGCTGTTGAGTGACACAACCTTGTGGTTATGGGAGATGAGCAGGTTCCAAAGATCTGCTGTGCCACACAGTGCTATAATTACATTTGGGGCATGCACTTAAAAGTCCCATGGAAAGCTAGACCTCGTGTTATGTGTCCTTATGGCAATAGAGTGGAACAGAAAGAAAGTAGCTACCAATCGTTTAGATTAGTGTCAAAGATTAGTAACCACGATTTTATAAAAATTTACTAAAACGTGCCCCCAAAACCTATTCACCTTATTTTCTCCACATATTGAATCCAAAACAATATATTCAGCTGGTGGCTATAGACAGGTGTGAGAGCTAGCTCCTTCTACCCCATGAGACCATAAGGTTGTAAAACTGTAATACAATATTGCTGTTTCAACTGATTCTTAAAATCAAAAGTGGAATTGTTCTCCATGAGTGTGTTACTTATGTTAACATGTGATGTTTACTCTTATTATTTTTACTAAACCTTTCAGATGCCCAGCTTTAGGCGGGCATTGGTTATCTGAGGCACAGGTCTGGGGTGTCAGGCACTTTCACTAAACCTTGTAGCCCTCGGCCTGTGGGAGGAAGCAGCTCTCCCAAATCTACTCCGCTGTGGGAACGCAGGCTCTAAGGCAGATGCCTGAGCATGCACAGGAGCTGGG
Source organism: Petromus typicus (assembly GCA_004026965.1). Lineage (NCBI taxonomy): Eukaryota > Metazoa > Chordata > Mammalia > Rodentia > Petromuridae > Petromus > Petromus typicus. The sequence goes on from PVIR01000279.1 coordinate 130,729, forward strand.
CATGTGTCCACACTGAATTATAGACCTCATGGGTACAGAGATGGGTGTTTAATTGTGTGGAATAACGTTGCTCATATAACAATCACAGTTTTTATTTCTGGTAGAGCAAAAAACACCACTAGTGCTTTGTGTTCGACATGTATAGATTGGAAATACTGGCCATGTCTCCCATGCCATGCTGAGCACTGAGTAGAAAAAAGTTTAATGCCTGTTCTCAGTTCATGCAGGGTAAAGGAAATGGGCATGGCCTGAGAGACCTCAGGAGGCTCAGGAAGGGGTGGCCTGTGCCAGGGCACCTGTCCTCACCTTCACTTGCTCCAACAGCGAAACTGTGGCCATGAGCCCTGTGGGCTCCAGGACAATACCCTGTGACGCTGATCCTCAGCCCAGTGTAGAGCCACCCGGGGCACCTATGCCCTTTGTGCTCCAGCTGGTGAGGCCCAGAATTTTGTTTGCTGGCAACTCTACCCCTGAGCTCTTATTAGAGAGGTTCGATGACTCACATCCCGATTGCAGACTCCCAACACTTCCTGGTCCCTTGGGGGGCAGCTTCTTGCTTCCCGGGACTTCCCTCTGCTGGGAAAGTCTAACCAAATGCTGGCAGGGAGACAGTGCTAGTGAGCAGCACCAGGATGGTAGTGAGTGGTCTTGAAATCCTCTTCCCTAGGTGTCTTTATGAGGTGTGATCCAAAGTATGGTGAGTGCCATTGTCAAGGTCATCTGACAAAAAGGCCGCTGAAGGCAAAAGCCACTCTGGGCAGCAAAGATGAGGGGGGCATCACAATTCCTGACTTGAAATTATGCTACAAAGCTACTGTGATTAAACAGCATAGTCCTGGCAAAAACAGACAAGAGGATCAAGGGAACAGATTAGAAGATGCTGAGACAACTCCAGACACAGTCAGCCATCTTTTCTTTTTCCAAAGGAGCCAAACACTTTCACTGGGGAAAGATAGCCTCTTTAATAAATGGTGCTGGAAAAACTGAACTTTCCACATGCTAAAGATTGAAATTTGACCCATATCTTTCACCATGCACTAAACTAAAATGGAAATGGATAAAAGATCTAAATATTAAAACAATAAAATTAAATCTGCTGGAGGAGAGAATACGTAGAACTCTTATAGATCTGGGTGTAGACAAAGACCTTATAACAAAACTCCAATCACAAAGGAAGTATCATAAGGAATCAACAGCTGGGACCTATTCTTATTAAAAAGCTTTTGCACAGGAAGAGAAATCACCAATAGAGTGAAGAGACAACCTACAATGTGGGAAAAAAATTTTATAGCTGTTTCTCAGACAAAGGACTAATATTTAGAATACATAAAGAATTCCAAAAAATCAGCCCCCCAAATTCAAAGACCCAGTCAAAAAATGAGCATCGGAAATGATCAGGCATTTTTCAGATGAAGAAGTAGAAATAGCAAATAGATATATAAAAAATGTTCAATGTTACCGGCCATTTGAGAGATACAAATGAAAACAATCTGGAGATTCTATCTCACCCCAGGAAGGATGGTTATTATCAAGGATGGTTCTTATCAATAACATGCAGGTGGTGCTGTGGGAGAAAGCAACCCTTCTCCACTATTGGTGGAAGTGCAGACTGGTGCAACCACTGTGGAAACCAGTGTGGAGATTCCTCAAAAGACTAGAACTAGAGGTTCTATTTGACCAAGCTATTCTCCTTCTTAGTATCTTCCTGTAAAAATTATAGTAACAATATATGTACACCCATGTCCTCCTGCCTCACCCAGCTGCGGCCACAATGTGTCACAAAACACAAATCCACATCAACAGTGTCACAGTGTGCAATAGCTGAATCTTAGAAACAGATCATGAAAGGATAAAGAACATGTGTTTTTTAATACCATGGAGCTCTACTCTGCTACAAAGGAAAAGCTTGAGGCATTTCTAGCCAGATGAATATTCCTTAAGACCGTACTCTTAACTGAAATAAATCAGACACATGTAAAACTACGTTGTTTCTCTGGTTTGAGAAACACCACTTGTGTGTAAATCAGAACCAAAATGTATAATAGATTTTGTGAAGTAGGAAGAAAATGTTCAAATGGGAACGGGTGCTAGGGAAGGGCGAATGGGAAAGGAAGAAAGGGAAATAAATAAAATGAGTAGAAAAGGAGATAAAGCTTCTGTAAGAAGGTGGGAGAGTAGAAGAATGTGAGAAAGGAATCAAGAGGATCCCGTAGAGTTACAAATTCCCTATGATAAGTGTCATCATTTTGTATATCTAAAATGGACCAATAAATCTAATTAATTAGAAAACAATACCATGTGCCTCCATCCACCTTTTGATCTGATGTGGCTCCCCAAAGGCTGGCAGCTCCGGGCGGCAGGGAGAACAGTGCCAGAGCATCTGTGAAAGACGAAGCTGCCACAGCAACCTGAGCCTCGGGAACACGTAGCTGGTGCCCGCTCCGGGGTGGCTGGCATTGGACCAGCCCCGGCCCTCCAGAGCAGGTGCTGCTCTGCCAAATGAACACTTGATACCACAGAGCCCACGAGTGGGTCAGAAGTCCCTTCACAAGTGGTATTATTTCGTGACTTTAATAGGAATCAAAATATCCCGTGGAATTTAGGGGTTTGGCAAAGTCTAGAGCTGGTTTTTAAGTGCTGTGGTTTGGCAGGCCCAGAATGCACGAGGAAGCTCCCTCCACGGAGCCTGCGCCCGAGCCATCTGCACGGATCCCATGAAACCCCAGCCTCTGCCAGCTGGAGGGTCAGTGGGTTTGGTCCCACTACGGCCACTCTGGACAGTTTAGTGCAGGTGACTTGTGGGAGGCCCCAGCAGTGGGGCTGTGACACTTGCACACAGAAGGCTGTACCAGTGGCCGTGGTAGTACGGGACCCTGGAAAGCAGGGGTTGGGCTGCTGCAGGGACAGTTGCGGGGTTGCTGCCCATGTCCTGTGCTGTCTGTCTCAGCTCATGTGGCCGTGTCCACGGCCAGGCCCCAAGTGTCTAGTGCCAAGGTCAGTCACTCTCTGTCAGGTGCGGACACGAGGCCGCCATGGGGCCCCGGAAGGCAGGGTGCAGGACACAGCAGCCCCAGTCCTCAGCTTGTCTGAATCCTCAGTGGAAGATTGCTCATCAGCCCCTATAACATGCATTTGTGTGGATGGTACTCCAGGGTTGGGGGAGCTAAAGCCTAAGCACTGCTCAAGGCCCAGGCCCCTGCCCTGCTCTGGGGCGTCCTCCTCAGGACAGGCACTGGCTGGCTGCGTGGGCCACGCCCAGGCTGCCTCGGGAGGGGCAGCCATATGGCTGACACAGGAATGAGCAACACCATAGGAACCCTGCTGGTGTGGCCTCCCCTCTGGTCAGCAGCTGCCCCTGGGTGGATGGACAAAAGGCCCCTGCACATGCATAGGAGGAAACAGCTGCCTGGTGAGGACTGAGTCCGGCCTCCAAAACCCGAGAAGCTTCCCTGCCAGGCCCTCGTTGTGTGGACACAAGAAGCCACTTGGATGGGGCCAGGGGAGGCAGCCCAGGTGCCCAACTCATGTTTGTGGCCTGGAGGTCTCACTGTGCCCCTTCCCTGGGGCCTGGACAGGGCAGGAGCGAGAGCGTACCCTCCACAGGTACAAGCCCTGTTTAATCCAGGCTGTGTGGCTGTGGGAGACTGGCAGGCCAACTGAGGGCAGCACTAGGGGCAGTGGGCACCTGTCTGTCCTGCAACCCACCCAGACCCTTCCCTGGAGCCATGCAGCACCTGTGCAGTGTGGCCTTAGGATGAGGAGCACCAGGCCCCAGAGTGGGGCTCTGAAGGGCCTCATCCCATGTAGGAAATTGTGGGCCAGGGCTCTTGACCACCTTCTCTGTAGGGCGCTCTACCCCACGCTGCCAGTTGAGTCCCATGAGAGCCGTCTGTGGTGACGCAGAGGTCTTCTGGCTGGAGATCCAGCGTCCTGACCACTTCAGCCTGTTCCTCAGACCAGACCACACGGCTCACCCTGCAGAGGAAGAAGGAAGCAAGCGCTCTTTTGAGGAGGAAGATCAGGAAAGAGCCCTTCAGGAGAGGGCCCCAGCTGTGCACCTACACTCGGCCCTGTCCACCTGGCCCTAGCCTGCCGTCCTGTCTGCTATTGGGTGGCCCTGGACACCGTGTCGGTCTGGCTGCCAACAGCGTGTTCCTGGGGCTCAGGTTGCTGTGGCAGCTTTGTCCTTTACAGATGCTCTGGCACTGCTCTCCCTGCCACCTCAAGCTGCCAGCCTCTGAGGAGTCACTTCAGGTCACAGAGCCAGAGAGAGAGGTGCATTCTATCCGTCACTGAGGCTGAGCTGTTATCTGTGCTCGAATCATGTCCACAGGCCCAGAACCGCTGCAGCTCCATGGGCTTCCCCTCCTCCAGGCACAAGCCACGCCTCCCACGAGCAAAGAAACGCAGCTGGACCCCTGCTCCCAGCAGCGCTCCTGCCACGCATGGTCCCACCGCAGTCCTAGGAGGGGCAGATCTGACACTCATTCGGACTCCCATGCCCTCTGTGACCTCCTGGGGCGACCATGGCATGTGGTTCTGCCCCTGAGGAGGCAGGGCCTGAGGGCAGCCTCTGCAGCCTGCCCCCATAGCCCGGCCCCCAGCTCCTGCTTTGTGCAGATTCACACCATCCACCCTATTTTCTAAAGTTTTTCTTTAAAACAGCATTGATTTTTTTTGTTTGTTTGTTTAAAAAATTCTCAAAAGAGTCTGGGATTTAGCTCAGTGGTTCTGGCATCTGCCTAGCAAGTGCAAGGTCCCAAGTTTGATCCTCAGTACCACACATCACAATGCCAGGTGTGGTGGCTCATGCCAGTAATTCCAGTACTTGGGTGGCAGAAGCAGGAGGATTTCTGTGAGTTCGAGGTTTGTCTGGGCTAAATAGTGAGTTCAGGGCCAACCTGAACTACAAAGTGAGACTCTGTCACACACACACACACACACACAAATTAAAAATTTTAAAAAATATATATACATATATATAATATATATCTGACATATATAATATATACGTATATATTATATACATCTGACATATATATGTATATATAATAAATATATATTTAATATATATCTGACATATATAATATATATGTATATATACATATATAGGTATATATATACATACATATATATGTGTATATATATATATATATATATATGTATATGTATATGAAAGGTGAAGAGCAATATCTGAGCAAAGACTATCTCCTGGGGAAATTTCATGCTATCATATTTAGAAATTGTTATGAGCACCGGTTTGCAGTACCTAATGATTACTTTCATCATGGGGAGTTGGTACATGTATAGAACACATCTTCATTTTTAAATTCTTTTAAACCTCTTCTCTAAATAAAAAAACATGCACTGAGAACATCTTCGATGTTTCTGCACAGACAAGTCCGGAGGCTGGGTGCCCACACCATGGCCAGGGCCTGCAGGTCATTCCCTGCACCCTAACAGCATCTGCAACACACCAACCTGAATTTCCTGTGCATGCAATCTGCCTGCGCTCTCACCCTTAACAGAGCCTTCTCCTGCGGCTCCTGCTGACCACTGGCTGGCAAATCCCTGGAGATGCACAGGTTTCTGCCCGAGATCCAGGACCGGCCCATACACAAACCAAGTGAGGACTCATGCTCCAATGGGAGATGACAAAGCACAGGACCAGAATAAATTGAGACATGCAAAAGTTGTGAAGGCTTCATATTGTCTTTTCCAGGGACTGATTTCTTTCTTTGCTTCAAAGCCCCTTCCTAATGTCCTGCCGCTGCTGGGGCCCAGAGCTGGCCACTCACCCAGGGGCTCCAGAGCTGGGTCCCTGCCATGAGGTTGAGTTGGCTACTCAGATACTTCCCATTCTCTCTTATGAACTCAGCTTCATCTTATACACACACACACACACACACACAACTGTAGGTGTGTGTTCCATCCATGATTCTTGACCTCTCTGGCCACACAGATTCCAACGGCATCTCTGTTTGTCATGCTGTTAGACATTTGTGTGATGTACATCACTAGAGAGGGAGGATTTCAGTTCACACGTTCTCTCTCAGCACTGGAGATACATTGAGAACGGGTCCTGGGTACACATTTCACACATAGCCCGCAAAGGTGTGAGGGGAGGTGACAATGAGGACCTACGACACAGAAGACGTCTTGTAAATATCTTGCGAGCCCTGAATGGTATCATGACTTCTCAGACACAGCACAACATCCTGCTGTGCCAAGAAAGTGCACTGACCATGCCCTCCTCGCCCTGTGATGTGTGACTGCTGCTGACGTGAGAACTCACCTTGCGAGTGATCTGGGGAGCCCATACTCCTTAGGACACCTGTCCCTGCACCAAGAACATCACGCCAGGCAGGTAGCACTCCTTGGGCTGGCACTGAGTCTGGCCCAGTCAAGGGGCCCTTCTGACCTGTGTGAGTTCACCTTCAGAACAGTCAGGGCTGCAGCACACCAGGCGGCCTCCTGGACGCTTTGAGCTGGACAGCAAGACGCCTTTCTCCCAGCAGGGATGCTGAGTCAGCCACTCTGGAAGAATAAAATCTGCTGCCTTTTCTATAATGCTACATGAGGTATATAAGATTGTGTGCTCTACAAATATCACAAACAGTTTTCTTGTTGCTTGACACTCTAGAAGCAGATCAGAGGCCGTGTAACACTCGGAGAGTTTGCTGGACCATAAAACACCTGGCATTCCCCACAGACATGCATCCAAGTTACTTGTGAGTTGCACAATTTTGCAGCAAACCTCCTCGTGCACAGGCTTTTGTCCATTTTTGGAATTTTCTCTTAGAATGATTTCCCAGAAATGTCACCGTGAGGTCAAATGGAACAAACAATCTCATGATGCCTAATCTGCACTGCCAAATGCTTCTCCAACAGTCTGTCTCTGTCTGCAGTGCCTGGGCACGTGGCAATGGGCAGGTAGGACGTGCAGGATCTTCAGGCCACATCAGAGGTCACGCTGACCCAGGGCTGAGGAGAGGGGTGAGCTGTATGGCAGGCTGGAGGGAGGCCAGGCTGGCGAGGATGGGGCCCTGAGGTCTGGGGACTGGGTGCTCATCTACAGCTGGTTTGAATCATCCCTGCAGGGGGCTAGAGAGGCAGGCTCAGGAGGGTCGGTGCTCTGCCTGAGATGCTGAGCTGGGCTTTCATCACCGCACTCACCTATAGCCGTGGAGACCCATGAGGTCTTAACAGGTGTCACTCAGAAGGTAGGTCCTCAGATAGATCTGGTGGTCGGTGGACAGTAAGAGGCTCAGAACACATGGTGGAAGCAATAGCTTATAACCCACAGGGCAAATAAGCTGGTGTGAAAGTCAAGGCAGATTCCCAGAGAGTAAAGGCTCCTCCCACAGCAGAGCAGGCGCCAAAAAGAGAAGGGCGGGGTCAGGACTCCAGGCTCTGAAGCGTGCTACTGCCACATGGTTCACAGGGACCCCAGGGGCCCTGGATGAGAGAAGAGCAGACCCTGTTCTGACTGTTTGATCCCTGACTAACCAGAGAGAAAAGCCACTCATCCACCCAGAGGAGCCAGGGTGCCACGTGATATGCAATGGGCCTGGCTCCGAGGCATTTGGCAGACAACTGCCGCGCCCCTCAGCACAGTCAAGCTCTGAGCAGATGGGGGGCCACACACTTGCTGCAAAGCAGAAACTGAGGAAGGAGGCTGCTCGGCGCCTGACACTGGGCTGTGCAAGTGCAAGTGTAAGGTAAAAGGTTGGACAGGTGGTAAAATATGAGCATGGGCTCTGGATTATATAAAAGTGTTATGTTATTGTTGATTCCTGTAAAGAATCTCTGTTCTTAGGAAAGACACACAAATAAAGGAAAGGCCGTGGTGTCTATAATTACTCTCTGTTTAGAGAAAAGTATATACACTGTGCATGTATTTCTGGACATACATGTTTGTATCCACAAGTGTCTGGACCTCTATCCACTGTCTACACAGCAAGATGAAGCCAATAAAGGAAAATCTTCAGCTGGCAAAGCTGGGTAATGCTATATGGAAATTCTTTCTGATTCTTATACTTCTCTGGAAGTTTCCAAGACCAAGTCACAAGCTGTAATGAGATGAAATTATTTGAGGTACAGGTACTCAGCATCAAGGACGTCTCCAAACTCATGCAGGGCTTGGCTCTGCTGATGCCCTCATGTTCTGACATAGCATGTAAGTCTGAGAAATTCCAAATTCTGTTTGTCAAGACCTCGGTACATGCTGCCCCGCCATCCTGCCTCTCTCCGTCCTCCCAGCACCAGCTGGAGGATGTCTCCTTCCGGGAACTTTCTCCTTCCACGAGTCACAGAGTTTTTCTCTGCACTCCCAGCCTGCATAAAGCTCACGGTGCTCCGAGCACTCTGTGAAGTCAGTTCTCCCTCTGCCTCCCGCAGGCAGCAGCTGCCCAGATCAAGGCTATTCAGGCAGGCAGTAGACATGCTTTCTTCATGTGCCCAGAGCCCAGTATGGTGTTTGGAGTAGACAGGTACCCAGTAGATGTGCATGGAAAGAAAGCGCTCTGGGGCAGCCGCTGTCCCCACACTCAGGCTTTCCCTGAATAAGAAGGAAGAGAGAATCAAAGTCTGCCTGCAGCCCTGCAGCTGCACAGTGGGCAGAGAGGAGAAGGACTGAGGTGGACAGGGCCTGGTGCCACCAACTCCTGAATACGCTCCCTATGGCGGACTTGTCCCGTCTGACTAGGCAGCTCTGACTGCATACAAGCAGGGGATGCACACACAAAGCTGTCCAGAGGTGCTTTGACTGCAGGAAGAATTTGAAGAGTGAAAAGCTTTTGTTCACCTTTCAGTCCACACCCACACCCACATACACACACACTCATGCACACATATGCACACACACAAGCACATGCATGCATGCACGCACACGTGCACAACCGTGCATTCATTCATAATGTAAAAATAATCTGGGCATGAGTAATGTGCTCATTCTTAACACAAAACAATGACTGAATATCTTGTTTCAGAAAAATCAAAGGGAAGGTGGAGTTAGCTTAGTACCCCTGAGCATGTGGCTGTGTGTGGCTGTGTGGCTGCCTTGATATAGGTATGCAAGCTTTCACCATTTTGAGCCCTAAGGATGTATTTTCTCATAGAATAATCTAAAATGTTTTAGTTTCCTGAGAAAGAAATTCATAAAAAAGATGAAATGACATTCTTTACACTGAAAAGAAAATAGCAATCAAAGGCCTGGAGCATGAGGGATAGGCTGCTGTAGCTCAAAGCCTTCTCTCCCTGGTCAGGCAAGAGATGGCTCACAGTAAATTGAAACCTCACAAAACTAAAACTAGAAATTCCATTCCACCTAGTGTTGTCCTTTAGGTATCTTCCTGGAAGAACTAAAGACATCATATTACCATGATATATGCACACTCATGCTTCAGCAGCACAATTCATTATAGCTGAATCTTGGAAGTGGCCTGTGCATCCAGCAGCAGGTGAATGGATAAAGGAAAGGAGGTATTTATAAATAAAGAAACACTACTCTGGCATAAAGAAGGATAAACTTCCAAGGTAAGAGGAAATAGTAAATTCAGAATTTTATATCCAGCTAACCTACCAACTATATAATCTGGCAAAATAAGAGTATTTCTCTTGCATTTTGGGTCTCTGAAATTTTATTACACAAACATTATATGCAGATACCTTGAAAGACATTCCTGTAGTAAGAAAAGAAAAATGCTAGAAATATGGGAAACATGATATTATGGTTTCTGTATAGATGTTCCCTCCAAAGCCTCTTGTAGATGGGGCTTATGGGAAGTGACTGGGCCACAGGTCAGTGGATTGCTCCCATGACAGGTTACAGCTGAGTGTGATGTTGGGAGGTGAAGCCTGGGGGGAAGAGAGGTCACTGTGGATGTGGTTTGGAGCAGTTTAGATCCCTCTTCTTCCCTTGAGTCCTCAGCACTTCCAGCCTGCAGGGCCATAAGCTGCCTTTCTCTGCCAGGCACCCCTGCCATGCTGCCCTGTCTCGGAGTCAGAGCCAAAGTAAACAAACAGACTACGAGCCCAAAGAAACCTTTTCTTCTTTCAGTTGTGGGTGTTGGGATGGGTCAATGAAGGAAATAACTAAAACACATGGTTATTAAATAATTTGTTAAAACAAGGACTAAAGCATAGTGTGTATAATAAACTTTGGTCAAAATCCTAAGTGATGCCCATATGTACAGATGAGACAGCCCAGAAGAAAGAGAATGCCACCGGCCACTTTTCTTGTTCATAGAGAAGAGATAGCTAATGATGAACTTAAATGATGAACATGGGAAGAATATATGTAAGTATGGATCTGGAGGAATAAAGAATCAAGACAAAGTACAGTGTGTTAAAAGTAGCAGAAAAAGAAAAACTTTATCCATTTAGTGCAAGTTAGGAAAAAAAAGAAAAGAGTAATGAAAATAAAATATACAAATAAAAGTTGTGAAATAATATAGATGAAGTAAGTCGGAGCCCAGGATTAAGTACAATAAATATAAGTGAGTTATACTAATCATTTACTAAGACATGTAAACTTTCTGAATGGATACTTTTAAGCAGCAGTAATGTAATATTTACATGAAACACATAAGAAATGAAAAGTGAAAGAATTAAATATGTAACAGCCAAAATCTTAATACAAGATTAAAATATGTGTTCAAAGGAAGCTCATACTAAGAATGCAAGAGGATGCTGTGCACCCAGCATAACCACTAAGAAAGTACGAGGGAAAGATGGCTGTGAGCACAGGGTGCCGACAGGTGCCGACAGCTGCACTGTCAAAATGTACTTATGAAGTTACAGGAAGAAAAATACATTTTAGAAACTATAGCTGTCATTGGAGGCATAAGCACACAACTCAGACTGACAAGTCACGACGTGTGAAGCCCTGGGGACCCTGGATGAGCGGGGCCTGGTACCCTAGTGGGCACTGGTGCCAGCAAGTTCTTCCCACAGGTTGGCCCAAGCTGCCAGCCCGCCTAGGTGCCCTGTTGCCCTGCCCTTAGCTGTCGATAACCTCATTCCATGGGTGGATGAGAATCCTGCTCGTGGAGACCACCTGTGGATTCCAGTCTTTTCCTGCCTGGCATCTTCCTGTGACCGAAATTCTCCTCATTGAGTAATCAACCTCTGCAAACTACTCAGAAGAATCCAGCTCTGAGAGAGTCCCAGATCTAGGCTGAGAAAAAAAATCCAGGCCTCTGGGATGCTCAGGCCCAGTCGTAGGACACTGGTGAGGTTAGCCCACTGGAGATGGGCCCGGTGCCCTGGTGCCCAGCCTCAGACACTGTGTCTGTCTACTGGTGGGATGAGTCTCCTGGGCAGGCAGAGCTTGGCACTGCTGGCAGAAGCCCCTCTTGGGGCTGAACTGCCCTCTGGTCTGACCTATATGGGTGGTACAGGAAAGCAGATTCAGACACCAGCCCAGCAACAGCAAAGCAGATCCTTGCTTTAGTCTCACACAACTGATACCCACTGAGGACACAGGATATAAGGACTGTGGGCAGCTTCCCAGAGAAGGAGATGGCTAGGGGAGGACAAGGAGCTTAGTCTCAGGCAAACAGATATGCAACTGTGTTTCAGATCCTGTGGCCATTAATTCTACTAGTCAGCATCATTGGATTAAGAAATGCCCAGCAGAGTGGTAAAGCACACACATGGGCATATCTGGCCAGGAAGCATGACCTTGGGTAGCATAGCTGGCCTCACCTACCTGCTCTGCTCCCTGTGCCATGAACTAAGCAGCTCTGCTCCGCACAGCCTTCTGCACAATGCTCCTTCTGGAGCAGCAGGCCATTGACTGAACCACCTTAAAACATGAGCCAAAATTAACCTCTACCCTTGTAAGTTGTGGTGTTGGCTACTAGGTCCAGTGATGGCATAGCTGACTAACACAGATATCACAGTGGTAGGAACACAGGCTTCAGGCTAAGAGATGCAGGTTGAGTCTGGTGCCTCCCACCATCATTTGTGTAGCTTTACCCAAACTCATCATCCTTGCTAGACCTCAGCCTTCTCTTCTGTAAAATGGGGCTGAAAAATGGTACCAGGCTGAAGGAGATGTTGTTAGGACTACTTCAATCAATAGATACAGTCCTGAGTGCTAGGCACTTAGTAGGCAGTTACTATTCTGCTGAAACTCATGCATTAAAGAACCCTGATGCCTAGGGAAGGAGGAAGGGTGCTGTCATGTAATCTGAAGTCCTGAATTTAGTCTATTTGCCCATATGTTATTTGCAAAACCAACAGAATCCCCAGGCCATGGTGGCTATGGAGGAGAGAGGTGGGGAAGTCTGGAGCACTGGTCTGATGGGAGTGAGGGGCGAGGGTGCTGGGCTGGAGCCACAGGAGAAGACTGCGCCGTAGAAGGAGCATGAGGTGTCCCCAGCGGCAGAGCGGGGAAGCTGCGGAGAGGCCCAGGGCTCCAGTCCGAGCTGTGGGGCTCAGGGAGGACCATGGGTGTGGGGCCAGGAGCCGAGCCATGAGCTACGCAGATGGGTACCACAGACCTAGGGAGGCCCAGGGTTAAACAGAATGAGCTGCTGTCTCAAAAATGGGCACAGGTGGCAGCTTGAGGATGGGGCTGGAGACTGAAAATCAGACAGGAAGACAAGGGTGACCACTTATGACAAATGCATGTGTGATGAGCCTTGCCAGTCCCACCCCTCCCTCCAGGTCTGGAGAAACCTGAGTGCAAGGGTGAGAAATGTGAGAGTGCGCAGTGGCGTGAACAGATGCATGGAATGCGGAGCGTTGTGAACACGTGCCCAGAGCCACTTGCATAGTCTCGACTTTCCACGGCTCAGAGGCACACAGGAACAACCACCCGGCAGTTGCTATAGATATACTCTCACCAGTGCTGGGTCTCACATTTGGAAATAATTGGCTTTATTGTGCTAGAAATAGTTGCTGTGCATATTATGTGCATTTTCCAAATTATGTGCTTTGACTTTCATGAACCCAATAAATAAAATTAATTCCATTCTTTGTGATGAACTAAGTTAATTAGTTAGGTAAATAATTGAATGAATATCTCAGGCATAATTGCCCACACTCCTGTAATGACACCTCGGTCCCATCTCAGGACCCTTGGAGGAAAGCCTGGCCCCATGCCTTATTGCCCACAGTGTTTGTATCAGGGGCTCAGGGCAGCAGCTGAGATGGGGTGGGGATGCATGAAATCCATCAGAAGGACACTGCTGGGCAAGGGCAAGCAAGTGCCAGGCTCTCTGCCCTGTCTGTGTGAGGCAACTTTTTTCTTCTTCTTGGACCCCAGAAGAGAAAGAGCTCCAGAAGCTTCTGAAATTTTACTTTTGCAGGAAACAATCACATGTTCAGTTGGCTAGAGGTGCACACGTGAAGAACGTGTGCATGTGGGTGGGAGGGATGGACAGGAGGCTGGGACAGAGCCAGCCTTGGGCCTGGGAGAGGCTGCTGGCTGTGCCCAGTGTGGACACACAGTCTCAGAGACCCCCATCTGCCACCCGCTGCTGCTCGGCAGCTTCAGGGTCAAGGCGCCAGTATCTGACCTTGGACTGGTAAAACACTGATGTGACGGCCATGGCCAAGGCTGGAGCGAACACGTGACTGCCTGGGGACAAGGCAAGCAGGCATGGCTTGACCACGTCCTCACATTCAGTCCCAGCCAGGTCCCCTTTGTGGTCTCATGTCTGTGGCCTGGATCATCTGTGTGCCAAACGGACTGGGGCCTCCAGAGAACCATTTGTCCTGAGAGAAATCTAGGACCTTGCTGTAGTAGCGGGGTCTACTCTGCAAGTAACCCAGGGCCATGTGGGGTGGGCTTTCTCACATCAAGCCGGACTTCTCCACATCAGAGATGTGTGTGAGAATGTGGGTGCAGGGCGTGCATGTGTGTGTGAGCAGATGCGTCTTCCTGAGTAAGTGTGCATGCCTTATGTGAGTGTGTGTATGTGTGTGGTTCCCTCTGTGTGAATGTAGGTGTGCACATGTGTTTCTATCTGTGCATTTGAGTGTGTACTGTGTGTTGCACACACTCACTTCTGCGTGTGAAGGAAAGCACCACAGCACATAGCAAGGAGGGTGTGCACACACAGCTCTGCCCAGCCTTGACCTGCTCGAGAGAACCTCCCTGTCTGCTACTTCTCCTGGGAAGGGTGAGTGGGGTGATGTCTGCTGTGTGCCTGGGCACATGGGCCTCTCAGGGAGCTCTGACCCTGTGATCTCACACCCAGGGGTTGCGGGGTACAGAGTACCACAAGGGAACCTGGTGCCCTATTGGGTACTGGTGCCAGCAAGCTCTTCCCACAGGTTGGCCCAAACTGCCAGCCTGCCTAGGTGCCTTGCTGCCCTGTCCTCAGTGACAGGGAGGAGCCCAGGCCAAGGGAGCAAAGCTCTGGATATGACCCACCTGAGCCCCACCCTTCAAGACACACAAGGCAGACACCCCAAGCTTGGGCCTCCTGGATGGGAGATACAAGCCACCCATAGGGACAGTTGACAGTGTCCCTGGCCATGAGAGGGTTGAGAGGTGTCATTTGGTCTCAATAACACTGTGACAATACCGTTTATTCATTTGTTTTTCTTTGAGACTGAAAGTCCTTAGCACAGGCTGTGTGGTTTCTGGACTGTACAAGCTCCTTTGCTATGTGCAGAGGAGCCGGAAGTACTGTCTTTCCAGCAGATGCACCTATTCTGCTCCACGTAGTCTTTCTGTCATGGAGGAGACGCTGCACTTGCTGTGGTAGGACAGGCTGCCATCTCCACTCCAAATGCCCAGGCAGCCTCTCACCTGCCAGACCAGGGCATCATCAGCAAGTGTGGCCAGCACAGACCCGGCCAGCCAAGCTGGGGCCACGTCCTTAACCCTGAGCCCCAGAGTGCATGTCTGTTTGGCTGTTCAGCATGGTGGCTGCCTTCGCATGAATGGATTTGAAGCATTGATACATTCCAAAAATCTAAGAAAGGAAACACTCTCACTGTCTGCCTTTCCGATTCCCACAGGGTGACTATACATCTTCCTCTGGCCCAGCCACAGCTCACCTGAGGGGAAGGGCAGCCAGGAGGTGCAGGGGCCTAGATGCCCTCTGGTCCTGCTTGCAGCTGTGTGGAGTAGAAGTTACAGGAAAGCAGCCTTGCGGGCAGGTGGAGCAAGTGCATCATGACACAACACTGCAGAGGGCTCCCAAGTGGTTCCCACAGCCCCTTGAAGGCTCTCTGGAGGGGAAAGGGTGTGCAACTGAGCTCGACAGCATCCCAAAGCTTCAGGGGTCCTGGAAGACACTGCCATCCATGTAGGTCAAGTGTGCACAAGCGTATCGGTAGAGTGGCCTGCCTGGGAAGGAGGCGATTGCTTCACTCGCAGCACCCATGAGACACATCTGAGCAGGGCCATGGAGCGCAGATGGAGCCGATAGGCCGGCGCAGGTGATGCGGCCAGGTGAGACAGGCAGTCCAGGCACCTCCTCTCCCAGCTTGGGAGCTCCAGCTCCAAGGCTGTCCTTCAGAGAAAACTCTTACCCCCGAGGCAGCCATAGGTAAGGAAGGGAGAGGGTGGAGGGCAGAAGTCGCCAGTCTCCAGCAGCTACCACTTCGTGAGGTACACAGAGTAAGGGCATGCTCCTGCCCAGCAGTGTCCTCTCTGAGGAAAGCTCCAAGCAGCCCCGGTGTACTGTCCAGAGGGAAGGAGCAGCCAGAAACCCTGGCCAATGCTGCCTGGGCCCTCGTGGCTGGCAGTGCACACCTGGACTCTCAGCTCCTTCCCCTCCCAGGAGCCTGGAGGCAAAGGCCACTGTCATCATTTCACAAGTGAAGAGCGGAGCTCTGGAAGCAACTGGCTGACCTGGACTCCGAGGGGTACCTACGTCCAGCCCATTGCGCCACTGGACCTGATTTCTGCTCCAGGAGCTGGGGGAGGAAGGGCCCAGGCTGCCAAGTTGCCCTCCATGATGGAGATGGGTGGAGCCCTTGCTGAGCCAGAGCAGCCCAGGTGACTGTGCCCAGAGGAAGGCAGACGGCATTCAGCTCCCAGCCAGCTGCGTCCAGATACCCTGTACTGACACCTGGGAGCCCCTGGCATGGCTCACCCTGGGGTCCCCAAGGAGTGTGGTCACCAGTGTCCACCACTGAGGAGGATCAAGCACTCAGCTGAAGGAGTGCAGAGGCATCTTCACCTCAGGGCCAGGGCTAGAGATGGCCAGGCTGCCCTGCAGCCTGAGGACTGATCCCACTGGGGAGTGCAGCACTTTCAGGCAGTCTCTGGAAGCTCCCAAGCCAGCCTGGCCAGCCCTGAGATGAAGAGGAGCGGTGAGGGTGTTCTCAGTGTGGTGGGCTTCATATTCCACAGACCAGCAGCCCCGGGAAACGGGGAAGAAGCTCACAGGCCCAACTCCAGAGTAAGACCACAGCGACACCCTCCCTGTCACAGCTCCAGGACCCTGAGTGGGTTGCTGAGGAACAGGTCCATATGCCCCTCTCAGGCCTCTCCTGCACCCCGCTCTGCTCTGAACTTGGGCTCCCCAGCCTCCTTGCCCATCACCTTCAGGATGGGCTTGGCCAACAGAGGACACTGGTGGAAAACAAGAGTGAAGAAGTCGAGGTGTTTCTACCTTCAGCTTCATGCCACCCCAAGGCTGCAGCTGAGTCCCTTCCAGCCCAGCCCCTCTGGGAGCCACCAAGACTACAGCTCCCAAGAGGTATGGCCAGAGATTTAGCTCAGTGGTTCTGGGAAGCACTGGCACTGGGACTACCTGGTAAGCACAAGGTCCTGAGTTCCACATATCACAGTGCCGAGCATGGTGGCTCACACCTATAATCCCAATATTCAGGAAGCAGAGGCAGGATCACCATGACTTCAAGGCTCGCCTGGGCTACATAGTGAGTTCAGGGCCAACCTGAACTACAAAGCGAGACCCTGTCTCAAAACACTAAAAATATTTTTTTAAAAAAGAATCATTTGCCAAAAGGTGACATGTTCTATGCAATACCAGCCAATGGGATCTTTGGATCCAGAGCCAGTAATGATCCTGGGCCAAGTTGCGTATATTACACATTCTGCCCAGGCCAAGCATTACAGGGGTCCAAGAAATCAGGGCTTTGGCTGAAGGGAGACAACGAGTGGCCCAGAGGGTGACCTAGATGCTGCTCACAGAACAGGGACAGCAGTGGGTTTTTACGGACCCGCGGGGTGGGCTACAGGCTGGTGATTCTCATCAGCCAGCAGGACGGCTCAGAAGGTGTCTTCTAGTGATGGACCTGGACCAGGCCGCCTCTTCAGCTCATCCTAGAACCTGCTGGGTCTTCCTGAATCTGGCACTGTTGTCCTATGCTGCCTTGTGTTGGTGCTTGTGCTTGATGGGCGACCAGGTGGTCGGCTCTGCTCAGGACCAGCCGAGCTACACTTCATATTGGAGTCATTATCCTACATAAACATGGTGGCTGGTGACAGCACTGAAGGACTTTGAGTGTGTGAGCTGAACAGGCAGAGGTGTGGGTAGGAGGATCACACACCAACTCCAAGGGCAAGAGGCCCAGTTAACCTGGCATCGTGGCCTTGGCAGAATGTTTCTTATGTGATCAACACATCTATGTACAGAGCTGAGTGGAATTTGACCCAAGGGTTCAGACGGCACAGAGGAAAGACACAGTATGCAGATGGCAGTGTGAGCCTCTGTCCCACTTTGATTTTCACCAGACATCTGTGGGCCCAGGAGAAGAGCCAGTGTTGCCCACACAGTGGCCTGCAGGTCAGTTGGAAAGACTTTAGGCAACTGTTACCTCGACTCTCATGTCAGCGATGCTATCTACAGAGACACTGGTGGGTAACAAGGTTACCTCGCCCAGCTGTGTGACCTCCAAAATGAGGGATTTAGAGTTGACTAAGAGAAAGTGAGCCTAAGGCTTCTTTGAGTTTTTTCTCAGTAACAATTCTCATTTCATGCAAACATTGTTCCCTAGTTTTATCAGATTCTTTTGATGAATGGATCTGGTGAAACACACTGAAGGCTATTGAATGACTGCAAAAGGCAACAGCTCACTGTTCCCAGAGTTTGTGCTGTTTTCCTAGCCTTCTGGGCCACCGCTGTGCCACCTGCATAGCCCCTAACTATCTCCCGCATCCCTCAAAGCTTCATCTTCCTTATTCCTATGGAGTCTGGGCCCAAGGTCCCCTGCATGACTTCCTGGAGCTGATTTTGGACAGTTACCCTGAGCAGTTGTAAGTCTCTCACGAGGGGTCTGGAGGACAGTGCTGGCAGCATCTGCTCCTGGCTTGGGATGGGTTGGAACCCTTAGGGAACATTCTGCTTGACTGGAAATTGTTGGAGCCCGTAAGACAAACTTAGCCAGTGAGTTAAGCAAACAGGGCAAAGTTTAGAAAAGTGGTGTTCTGAGTAGTGCAACTGAGAGCAGGCAGGTTAGCGAAGTTTTCAGCTTCAGTTTTTTCATCTGTATTAACTCTTGTGTGCCTTGTCTTTTTGGCCCTGCTCAATAAAACTGCTTTTATCCATGTCTTATGATCTGGATCTTTAACAATGCATCCAATACATCAGACTCAGATTGGCTCAGGATAAACTAAGGATTTGGGCTGAGGTTTCATTGTGGTTATAACCGAGCACTGGTGCACGACAGCACTTCCTTTACCACCTCCATCTCGAGGTACTTTTTGGAAGTAACACAGGGAACTCCACCTTGATTCTCACAGCTCTTACATCTATTCATGTTCCCTCCTTGCCCTTGCAGACCAACCATTCTATAGTTACTGTCAACTGTTCTATAGTCATTTTCACTGTCCTCTTTGTCGAGTTGGACTTAACCCAATTATTGGTCTACTTTGGTCCCACATTGGAGGGAGAGTGACTGATCACTGAGAATCGGTATCATAACCCTGTTGGTCATATTTGGGCAATAAAGGGATTTAGAAGAAGTGGCATTAGACTGTTTCCCGGGAGTCCATTATCCATCTTGTAGATGATGGCCAGTATCTTAAAACATGGTGCAAGATCATTTTGATAGGAGTGGTACTTTCGCAAAATTTTAATAGGCAGAAGTTACAAAGTTTTAAAAGGAGAATATAGAATAAAACTAACATGTAGAATAGTTTAGCGTATAACCAACAGATATAATTTTTCCACGTAGTAGTTTTTATCAAAGATAACCACAGGAAAACCAACTTGTTTGTAGGACTTCTTAGTTCTTTTTCATAACTCTGACTACAAATGCTTTAGAGAAAAATTAGAACTATGGATAACTGAAAATTTAGAACAGCCATGGTTAAGATTTTGGTGAGAGTTGAGCATCTGATAAAGCAAGTTAATTACTTTTTAAAAACTGAATTCTTTATTGGTACATTTTATATACACATGTCAGATACTGGTACAAATTCTCAATGTTGAATGTGATCGTGATGTGTATATAAGTTAATTACTTTTTACTGCATATTGCATTTCAGGGTAACTATTTTAATTGATAACATGATACTAGGACCGCCATATGCAGAGTAGAGGCAGCTGCGTGAAACCTTTTGAACACTCTCAGGGCCTTCAGGAGTGGAGGGTTAAATAACTGTGTTTATAAGGTTAGAAGAAGAGTATAAAGCAGGAAAAGCGACATGGAAACATTGCTGTCAGGCCAGAGTGAGACCCGGGAAAGCGTTGCCATGAGTCTCAATGCCCCACCTGCCCTGCACTTAGCCTCCGAAGTTCCTGCTGAGACCTGCCATCACAGGCCCATCTTTGGGAGCTCTGGCTTTGCCAGTTGTGCAGGGTGTAGACGCCAGCGATGACCTGGCCACACGGCTCCGACCGCACCCCAGGAATCCCAGGGCTCCCAGGCCTAGGCAGAGGCGGAACTACATGGGGATGGCTTGGCCCACCCTTCAAGTCCTCCATGCTTGCTGCTCCCCTCCCTGCCCTGGGCTCTGCAGGACGCCTCTCAGGCTGCATCTACAGAACCCAGCCTAGGATTCCAGAAGCTGGGACAAGAGGAGGCTGACTGACCAGCAGGGCTGGTTCCAAGCCTGGACAGGAACCCAAAGTGCAGAGTGGGCTGGTAGCGGTTGAGCCAGGATCTCCTATTGGACCACTCACTCGGCCATGGAAGGTGGTGACTCTGGCACTATCACATTGGCCATGGCACCAACTCCAGAAAACTGTCGAGTCTACACGCAGTGGGCACGCCTTAGCACCCCCGTGACCTGGACCGGGTCTCCAGGTCTCCTAGCCTTGTGCCCCTCCCTCTCTCGGCCGCTGCTGGGAGACAGCAGAAGCCAAATGGGCCTCCCGCAAATGAGTTTAAAACAGCAAATTAAAGACCTTTGGGCAGCTGTGCTGAGGAGATTGTTACCTAATGTGTCTCGGGCAGGAGACCGAGGTCTGTAATTTGAAGGAGAAAGTGTTTTCTTCCTAGCACAGCCCAGCTGAGCTGGCCCTGTCCTGCCTTCACAGCTGGAGTCCAAGCAGAAATCCCATGTGGGGATCCCACACGGGCACCCCAGAGATGCCCTCAGTGTCCAGGGTCCCAGTGGGACAGAAACAATGAATGGCCATGTCTGCCAATCCAGAAGCCAAGGGCCACCAGGAGCAGCAGGACTGGGCTCTCTCTCAGCTCTGTGTGCAGGGCTGGGTTTGCATCTGCGGTCTGGAGAAGCCTTTGGAGGGGCTGAGAGAAGGAGCTGGATGGGACAAGGGGTCCCCCTCGCACCGACAAAGATGGCAGGCGGGCGGGGGACCTGGGCTCCCTGCTGCCCATGTGCTGCACCCCCATGGCAGGGGCAGAACACGTGACCCGCAGCCTCCCCACTTATATTTCAGGTCGCTGGGCACCCTGGCCAGCCTCCCGGGAGGATCATTTCCCACCACGCTCCACTCGGGACAGCTCTGGTTCCCCAGGATAAGCACATTCTCACGACAACCTCTGCCCACCAGACATCCAGCAATTGTTTCCCGGGAATCCACTGTTTAGACAGTGAGTCTGAACCCTGCCATTTGCAAGCAAATGGTTCGCCGTTTGCCTCTTTGTTTAATGCCCTTAATTCCTGGCTCGGCTTCCTTTGTCTTCTTGTTATACCTTGTAATCATTTCAATTACAGGTTTTGCACCAACTTTTCATAGGAACTTGCTTCTAACATTTACAGTCAGTTCTGTGACTTCCATTTGTTAAAAAATGCAATTCCCTCATCTGGTTGCCGGCCGGCTCCTCTGGCTCACTTCTTGGCATTTTGGTTCCGGGAGGAGGTCTGCCCTGGCACCATGAGAGGTGGAGCCCGTGGTCTCCCCTGAGGCTTGCTGGCCCCTGCTGCAGAGGAGGTCTGTCTGAGGAGGTCAGCGGGTCGAGAGCCTGCCTGCCCTGCCGCCTGACCTCTGCATACCCGTTACCCAGGGGTCCTCCCAGCTCCTCCTCAAGGCTAGGAACAGCAGACTCAGACCCAGCCCTCCCACAGACCCTGCGAGAGGCAGCAGATCCCACACACAGGTTCTAAGCATTCAACTCAGGTCAGCCCTCACCCTTTCCACAGGGAGCAGCACCCACGTGCCCAGGACACAGATGGGAACAGAAGACTCCAAGAATGTGTAGAACGGGGCCAGGTGGTGCAGTCAGGCAGAGCGAGCAGCAGGGACCGGGGCTCGGATCCCCAGGGTACAATGACTCCTCGTGACCTTGGCTGCTATGGCAACCATACACCCTCACTTGGACTCCAGGCTGAACACTGAAATGGGAGGCCAGTGTGTGCCTGCTGCTGTCCTGACTATCACCATGCCCCTTGGCAAGGCTTCAGCTCTTGACAGGGGTCAGGGTCAGTCAGGCATCTGTGGCAGCATAATAAAGGACTGCAACTAGCACAGGAAGCAGCTCTCATTGCTCACCTCACACCTGCAGAAGTCCGAGGCTGATGCAAGTGTGGGCTTGAGCTGTGGTCTCACCTGTGGCTTGAAGCTTGGCTGTAGGACTGAATTCCCCACAGACCAAACCACAGGAAAATAGCAGGCAGCATCAGCTTGCCACAGAGCCTCATGGGTCCACGTGCCGCTGAGTCCTGGTGACATGTAGCTAAAGGGTCTCTGACACCACAGCTGCCTCCTTGGCCTGCAGCCAGTGAAGGCCTCCAGGGCTCAGGGACAGGACAAGGCAGACATGTCGGGAATGACAGCCCGGCCAGAGGGACCCAGAGGGGCGGAAGGCAGGGGAGCCCAGGGGCCAGGCTTCAGTGGAGGGAAGGAAGGGGGTTGGAGGACTTAGCCCCTCTGGCAGACTGTGTGCACGATGGCAGGCTCCAAAGTACGGGGCAGGGCAAGCAGTGAGTTACTTTGGAACCCGCCACCACTGGGGCCATGCGTGACTTATCCCTTTCTGCAAAACAAATTTCCTACCAGCTTAAAAGGCAAATGCTCATTATCTCAAGGTTTCTGGGGCTCAGAGTCTAGCAGGAGCCAACACAGGTGGTCTGGGTCTCTCATGAATGGTCACCAAGCTGTCAGCCAGGCTTCGACCATCTGAAGGTGGCCCGGGCATGGTGACAGCAGGGTGCTCTGGGCCTCAGTCCACTGGGCAGGTGGCTTCACACGGCTGAGGGAGAAGAGGGTGTGGGAGAGAGGACAGGAGAGAGGGTGTCTGAGATGGAAGCCACCACGTCTAGTAGTGACATCCGGGCACCTCAGTCACTGGCTGGGGCGTGGGCATGGGAGGAGCCCTGGTGCAGGCAAGCAGCTGAGAGCTCAGCGTATTCGTGATTATGTGCCACTTGACACATGGCACAAGATGGCTCACCTGACCCACCTACATCTTCCCAGAACCCAGAAGTGGGTGTTACATCCACACCAGTACCCAGCAGCAAGGACAGAGGTCTGGGGCAGGGGACCCAAGCCTGGGAGCACAACTTCTCTGGACCCTGGTGATGAGGGGGGTCCTTGGTTCCCTATCAGCATCACAGTCTGTAAAGTGAAAGAAAAGGATGCCCCTTGCCACACTGGGACACCAGCCTGGGCAGCAGCTGAGCAGCTGGGGCCTAGGTGGAGATGTCCCGCCTACCTGTCCTGGGCCTACCAACCAGGGCCTACAAAGGGCAAGGCTGGGGTCAGAGGAAGACACATGGAAACGTGAGGCACAGGCTACACAGAAGGGAAGGTACATCCAGGCGAGGAGATGATAGCTGGGCCCGTGCCCAGGCCCTCTTCCCACAGTGCCCACCTGCCATCTTCAGGACCCCCCAGTCCCTGAGTCGGCCACCAACACCACCCACACTTTCTGGGCACAGGAATGTTCTCTGAGGTCAGAATGGCCCCGTGCTCACCTGTCACCACAGAGGACTTGCTACCCCCGTTCTTCTACCTCTGTCACTCCGTGGGTGGCAGCCTCTGTCCCCTGCAAAGCTCACTCTGGAGCTGGGGGCTCCTGCCTGTGGTCCCTCCTCATTCAGGGAGGGGAAGTTTTCCTAGGAAACTTCAACCCATTTCTCTCTTGAGCTGACAGAAGGGAGGGGCAGGGGCAGCAGCAGGGTGAGGGGACCCCAGGTGGAGGCACCTCAGCGGCAGGACTGGGACATCCTCGGCCACTCGGGCTGCTTGTGTTCACTGCAGGGCCGGGGAAGGTCCGGTGACTCCCACCCTGGGGACCCGGTGCAGAAGGGAGACACTAAAACTGCTGAACGCTGGAGGGTGAGGAAGATGTGACTGGCCCAGATCTGGGGCACCTGAGTCCCCAGGTCACAGCAGGCAACCGTGGGCTGTGCAGTGTTCGCTGGGGCACAAGGGGAGTGCAAGAACCCTTTGCTGCCTTCTCAGAGTGCTCCATAAATGATTCAGAGTTTGTACATGTGATACTCTACGGGATTATCAACTGAAATATATAGTGAACCAGGCATGCTGGTGCATCCCTGTAACCCCAGGCCCTGGGAGCCTGAGGCAGAAGGATCACAAGTTTGAGCCCAGCCTGGCCAACTTAACAACTTACTCAAAACTAAAAATGTGAAAAGGACCAGGGCTGGAACTCAGAGCAAAGACACGGTTCAATCATGATAGAATCAGATTGGGGGTTATTCCAAAACTCTTTCTTTGGGAATGCAAAAGTTCAAAGATGATCGAAGGACCCACCAAGGTCCATCACGCGCTGTTACCATCTCCACTTCCCCGGGCCACTGAAACTTAAATTCAGAAGAAGGAAAAGAAGCAAGGAAGGTTGACAGGCCATTGTTGTGTCGCTCTGGACATGCGGATGCCAGGAATCCCCTTTCTCCACGTGCTAGTGAGAAACAAGCACACACCTGAGGCTGCCTGGTGGGACTGCCACTGGGAGACTTGCTGTGCACCCCAGAACGGGCCTGGCAGTTCAAGGACTCTGCTCCTTCTGTGCAGAGGGGCTGCTCAGTGCAGTGTGTCTTCTGGACACACAGCTGTGTCATTAGTGCCTGTGCCTCTGCCATGGTGCTGTAGGGAGGGACACTGTCCAGGAAGCCTGTGAAATAACTTCAGGAAGGCTGTGCACGATGCATAGACACACCAACAGATTATCTCTGTCTGACAAGGATTAACATTTAACTGGAGTGCCTGTGTCTGACCCGGTGACACGGAGTGCCAGGCTGCCCTTGGGATGCTGGGGCCGAGGTCCCAATGGCTGGTGGACAGACCCGCCCTGGGCAACACTGAATTAGGACAGCCCAGCTCCTCACCATGGGATGGGATCCTTCCAGCCCCAGAACATTCTAAGCATTAAGGTCTAGGAGCCCTCTGTCACATCGCGTCCCCCGGAAGCCACCAGCCCTCGTGAACACTGCCTACTGCCGCACTGGCCCTGACCTGCTCACTGGACGAGCTGGCACAGTGGTCCTCACTCCGGGTTCCCCTGGCTGTCACGGAGCAACCACCACAGGCAGCTGCCATCCAAAGACCACCACGCCAAGGTGGGGTGAAGCCAGACACCCCCAGAGGAAGCTCTGTGCCACGGGACAGGGTCAGAGCTGTACTGAAGAGGGTGATGGCGCTGGTGCTGGCTGTGGGCTGAAGGTTTTCACCCGATGCCCTGAAACTCAATACCCCCTTGAAGACATTCTCAGGAGGGGAGGCTGCTGGGGCGTGGTCAGGCCTGAGTCAGCTTCACAGTGAGACCCGTCCCCAGGGAGGCCGGACTGTCCACCAGGTCACGGCAGGAGGTGCCACTGTGAGAAAGGCCCCCTCTGAGCACCCAGCCTCCTGACCTTGACCCGGGACTTCCAGCACCCCCAAGCTACAGAGGGGAAGTCAGCCGGTTGCAAGTCAGCAGTCCAAGGTATGTAGTGAAAGCAGCTGGGATGGATGAGAGTTGGCAGCGGAGGCAAAGGCAGCAGTGTGCTCAGCTGCTGTGGGGTGTGCGAGAGCCCAGCCCAGGCCTGCAAACCGGAAGCGGCAGGTGGGCTGCAGGGGCACACCTGACGGCCACCACCAGCAGCCTCCGCCTGCACCCCTGAACTAGTAGGCCACTCATCTCCCCCCAGAGCCAGGTCTGGGCCACCAGCTTCGTAGAGCATGGGGGAGGTGGCCACGGGGGAGGCTGGGCCCAGGCTCCCATCCTGTGTGGCAAGGCAACCCACACCCAGACAAAACCCACCTGATACCTGAGCCCGCGTGTGGGGTAACTTCTCTACACGAGATGCTCCAAGCATAAAGATGGGTACTAAGGAACAGGGAGATCAACCTTTTGCCAACAGAAGAGGTGGGGCAGGGAAGGGGAAGAGGACGAACTGAGACGTGGTCTGTGCGCGCTGCTCCCCACAAGGTATGCAGTCCTTGTGTGCTGTAGAGGCACTGATGAAAATAAAAACAAAACTCAGTTTGAAGCTGGGTGTGACTGCAAGTGTCGTTCTGAATCAGCTTCTGAGCAAGCTCTCTGAGAGGCGAGAAAGGACCAGGGTTGATGCTGGGGGCTCCTGTGTGCCCGGCCGCAACCCAGTGGCCTCCCAAGCTCAGCTTGGGCTGGACAACAGACAATACACTGTAACGATTCTTCCTGAGGGTCAGGCAAAGAGAACACAGTAGAGAGCGCACACGAGGGAGGAACAGAGAAGGAGCAAACCCCTGCGGTGTCACCAGCATCGTTTACAACTTGATATATGCCAAACTCTGCAATATGTATCATTGTTGTGTTAATGGGACAATTACAATTCTCCCGTTCCCAAAACAGGTCTCATTAAATCTAAGCAAACATTTGGTATTTAGGAGCTCTGCATTACAAATCTAATTAAGACTCCATAAAATAAAATAATTCAAATCCGCATTCAACCATCCATTATCTCACATGGTATATGATTGCTGCTTTATTAAACAACAACAAAGAAAAACAAGTTCCAAACGGACCCGCTTGCCTGGGAGTTGGCAAAACAATGTGAGACTCAATCACTCACACAATGGGCTCCTCCTCCGAGCTCTGCCATCAGCTGTAGAAGCAGACACTGCGGTGGGCTCCAGCCTCAGAAACCAGAGTGGGCAATGGGCGATCTCCTAGGGGCACTGTGGAGTGAACACAGTTAGGGTACCATGAGAAGGGGCAGCTCCTCCAGGGGCACAGGGCAGCCCAGCATACTGGAAGTGGGCTGAAAACAGCTGCGGGCAGAAGGCATGAGCTTGGGCCCCTCCGGAAGGCGATGCACAGGTGTGCCTTGGCCTCAGGCTTTGTGTCTTTCCAGAGGGACATTGGATGGCTTCTCAGAGACCCACAGGCAGAACTTTTGAACCCACATGTCCTCGTCACTGGCACCCCTGCACAACACTGTGGTATACTATGTTTGCAAAGCAAAGTATCTAAAATCCAAGGCGAACCTTAAGTTTACTTTAGCTAATCCTGTCCAAATTTCCCCTGGTTTCCTCCAAAATCCAAGCAAAAATGATCTCCCATGTTTTCTGAGCACCTATATTGGGACATGCGATTTGAACACAACTTCTCAGAAGTGTGAATGCCACAGTACCAAGGCCCAAGGCTATCAGTGTCCCTTATGCGCTCCAAGTGTCTAGTCCTTTTGGGCTCAAGGCAAAGATAACCTGCAAGATGAACCTTACCTCCTGGCCCAGGGGGCCTCAGTATCTAAGTGCAGTAGGGAGAAACTTGATGGGTTTGGTTTCACTGTAAATATGCAAACTACACTATCAATTCCTTTCCATGTTGCAGTCACAGTGAAGGAAAACAATAAGTGCCACTGCTTTCAAGAAGCCAGCCACCAGCACTGCAGCTTCGGGCCACTGCTTCATCCTGCCCCATCAACTTGAGCATCTCTTCCTGAGGGAGGATCACGTCCAGTGGGGGAGAAAGACAACCAAGTTCTAAAGGGATGGGAGTCACCCAGGAGCTGCTGCGAGGCGCTCTCCCTGACACTAGTCAGTCACTGTCAGGACACTGGAGGTGACTCACCAGTCTGGTGCTATGGACACCCTGCTGCAGTTGCAGCTACAGCTGGTATGTTCCTATGGCTCCCCACTGGATCTGATAGCCTTGGAAAGTCAGCATCTGCCTATGCAGGACCCTTTAAGCAAGTCACACTATACACCAACTTTAAGAGAGAGTAGACATTCTAGCAGTGATGATAAGAGCTGGGAACGCTGGCCATCCACTGGTGCTCTTTCCCTTCTTCTGTGAGCTCATGAACATCTCCCCTGGAAGAGCCAGCTTAGGGCCAAAATCGCCACGGGGCCTGGACCCATCAGCATGACCAGCTGCAGCCTGCAGGGCCCGCAGCGCAGGAGGAAGGGGGACTGCCTGCGCACACACCCTTGAGGCGGGTGAGATGAAGGCCTGAGCACACAGGGTGTAGGATAAGGAGCCTCATCTGCCCTGCCTCAGGCTGTGTCCGACCTAGACAAGGGACACAGGCTCCCACAGGAGAAGCAGGGGGCCCCCTCCCTGGCTCCCCTGGGGCTCTCTTCCAGCCCAAGTCTTTTCACTTTGTCCCTGTCGGACACCTGGGAGGCTGCTCCCGAAAGCCAGCTGAGGGCCTGAAGGGCACAGAGTGGGC
The DNA here is from genome assembly GCA_004026965.1 of Petromus typicus. Lineage (NCBI taxonomy): Eukaryota > Metazoa > Chordata > Mammalia > Rodentia > Petromuridae > Petromus > Petromus typicus. The sequence goes on from PVIR01000279.1 coordinate 158,675, forward strand.
TCAGACAGGCAGCAGAGCTCCCCGGGGTGCTGGTCAGTGCCCACGGCAAAAGGCAACGAGACACGACTATGCAGGCTGGGCTTGTGGCCAACAGGTCACAATAAATAGAGTAGTCATGAGAACAAGTCATTTCTAATTTTAAAGCAAAAGAAGAGTCATATTTTAAAAATGTAACATCTGCGCAGCATAACTGTCAGGCCTCTCCTGCAGTGGCTGTGCTGGGCACCAGGAGCTGCCAGCCCGCGCGAGTCACAGAGTGTCCTGGCCCTTCTGCCCTCCGGATGCCTCCACACTGAGCAGCCTGAGACAGACGCCTCTCTCCTCTGCGTCTTGGTGGCCACGTGCACCATGATGTCATTGTCCCAGCTGTCTTAAATTAACCTTCCCTCCACCACTCGGGGGGGAGATGAAGCGTGACTCAGGGAGAAGAAACTCTGTGTGAAACTGTGAACTTTTTTTTTTTAAAACCATTCTGTTATTTTTCAAAAACATGTTAAAATGTTCATGAGAGAGAAAGAGTAAGGCCCTTTCAGGAAGCTGAGTTTGAGAAGAAATGAAAGGCGCAGTGCAGGTGAGCGCCTGAGCCTCTGAGGCCCCCCCTGGAGACCACGGCCACAGGCAGAACTAGCCCCAGGAGCACCTGGCTGGCGGCTGCTGGGCACACAGATGGGGCGGGATGTCCTCCACCCCTGCTCTGCCCTGTGGGCAGCAGTAGCCTTCAAAGCATCCCCCAGGAAACAGAGGGCGAGACGCTGAGGCCGTCTCCCCATTGTGCCAGTTCTAATTCCAGGCGCTGTGCCGGATGTGCCAGGCAAGGCCACGCAAGGAGGGGCCCTGACCTCTTAACATCAGACTCCAGGCAGTATGAATGCTTTCCCCCAGGCTGAGAGGTCAGTTTAGAAGTAAAGAGGAATCACTCTCGCTTACAAGTCTCCTTGTGGCTACTGAGTGATATTTGTGAGTTTTGCTTTATGACAGTTCAGTTCTCAAAAGACACTGCAGAGAACAAACACGTAGCCATTTCAACAACAAGAGAGTGGAGCTGGCCAATGCCCCGGCCCAAGGAGGATACAGAGCCGGGTGGAGAGAGGTGGCTGCTCAACCTTTATTCACAGAGAGATCAGCTGCTAGGCTCCAGAATTGGTCCTAAATGTCCTGGTGTCCAGTGGAGGTGACCCTGCTCCTTACTAGGTCACAGGTGGCATCTTGCATGGTCTCCTGAGCTGAGAGTGGCAGCCGTACTCAGTGGCAGGAATAGCGGGGCTCACTCATGCACCCTCGTGGGCCCCACACAGCCTGATGGCACCTGCTGCCCCATCACTTCCAGGGCCGTGGTCTCCCTGCCATGACGAGGCCACCATACTGCCATCCTCCATCCTTAAGCCCACAGCAAAGTGCCTCCTGGTCTCTTTGAGTCTGACCACTGCTCTCCTGTAAGGAGACCTGTGGTGACCTGAGTCTCTGGAAAAAGCTAGAATAGTCTTCTGTCTCGAGACCCTGACTCTGCAGCCCATTCTCCAGGTACCTCCTATTCTCCATTTCTGAGGCCCAGGATACAGCATCTTTGGGGCACTATCTTGCAGCCAAACCTTCATGGAGGAGCTCCTCATGCAGCCCTGGCTTGTCAGCAGCCAGCTTGGGATTCCTGGAAGATAAGGGTCCTGTCCTGGCCCTCAGGCTGCCCTCTGTGGACACCTGCCCAATGGCTGTCGAGGACCGCTTCCCTTTGTGCATGGCTGGACCCATCCATCCTTCCTACATTAAGCATAAGGCAGGACACCCTGGAAAGATACCTCCTTAATGCCAGGCAGTACTGAGCCCATCAGGGACACAGGGCAATCGGCATGAAAGCATTCACTAACACTGTGCAGCGTCCTGCACGTGATGGTCACAAGCCCACTCTGGGTCTCCGTGGCCAAGCCAGATGTTCAGATTCCATGTCCATCTGAGTCAGTGTCTTTCTTCATCAGAGCTGCCCACAGTGCAGATTGGGATACCAGAGTCAGCACAGGTTTGTGCCCAGTGTGTGTGTGTGGGGAGGGAGGTTGGTACACATACGCGGGTCAGATGCTGCCCAGGCCACCTGCCCCAGGCCACTGTGCTGTGCGTTGCTGTCCATAGAGCAGAGATGGAGAAGCGCACATGCACACACATTATATACACTTTATAAACACACACACACACACACACACACACACACACACACACACACACATGATAAACACACAGGCACACATGATGCTTACACCTGGCTCCTAGAGGACCAGCCAATGCCCCTGTACCTGTGTATGGACCTGCACCCAAGTCTGCTGGACAACTTGAGAACAGCAGGGCCTGGGACTGGAATAGGTGTCTATATAGTCCAGCACTAGCTGCCACTGCTTCTCCTGTCCTTGTCTCCAAACCTATCCACTGCTACTGCTTGGACCCATGCAAGTCTTCCTCCTCCAGGTCATCAGTGGCACCTCCCTGTGGCTTCCTGGGTCCTTGTCACTCTCTGCTATGCCACTGACAAGCATCTCCAGATACCTGCCATGGAACAAGCCCTGAATGCAGTGCCCCTGGCCCACAGGGTCTGAAGCACTCTCCTGCAGGCCACAGGACCGCCCTGCGAGGCCCTTACAGTGCCCTCTGCAGCCTCACAGCACTGAGCTGACATCTACCACCCTCTGCTCCCTCCACCTGTGGGCATCTTCTTGGGCAGAGCTTACTGTCACTGCCTGCTTAAGTGGAGCCCTGTATGATACTCAGCATATACCCCTGAGGGCCACATCTGGGCAATGCAGCTGCACCTCTTCCCACATGGCCCTCCGCCGCCAGCCTGGCCCCCTACGAGATGGAGGAGCCCACAGTGTCCAGAGCACACTTCACAGGCTGCAGCTGGCCTTGGCCTAGGAGCCTCCTAGCTCAGTTCCACTGGCATCTTGCAGGTGGGTGAGGCTCCAAGAAACGGCTCACCACCCGGGGTATCACCACATGCCCAACCACCCTAGGTCAGCCTGTCTGACTCACAGCAACCTCGGGATGGACTGTTACTGCCTTTGGCTCATCTCAAGCTGATGGATCTTTGACACTACCTGGTGCTTGCAGTCTCTCCACCAGCTCCGACTGGCCTCTCCTCAGGCTCTGCCTTTCTGACCTACCACCCATTCACCACCTAGCACACCTAGATGTGCCTCCCCTGCTCCTGCTGCCTGCTGCCTCCTGACTCCTGAGAAGTGTGTGCCTCTCTGGCCTGGACCCTGGTGGCCGTTCCATCACTCTCTAGGACCTCACCATGGCTACAGAACCACGAACCACCTGCGGCCTTCTGGACCCTCCCCAGCCACATGGCCTCCTCACTGTCAGGTCCTACCTCAGGGCCTTTGCACTTACTGTGCTTCCTGGAAGCTCTTCCCTAAGAAGCCTCACCTGGCTAAGCCTCTCCTCTCTCCCATCTCAGAGGAAGCAGCATCGCCACACAGTCCTCACTCTGCGCCCTCTTGGCCCTGCTGACCTCTTCCTGGGGACAGGTTCCACCTGTAGCCCATCTCCTGAAGCTAGTGTAAGAGCCCCCCCAATGACAAGTGCCTGAGGGCTCCCCTCATTGTGTCCTGATTCAGGGTGCTTCATACGGATCTGTTGAATGAAAAAGCAAAAAATTAATTTCTACTTTGCAATGAAGAAAGAGCAGCCAGAAGACGATTGAGCAGTTGTCTGGGGCCACAGCCAAGTTGTGGGAGCAGCCCAGCCTGGGCCACACAGCTATGACCTCAGGTGGCCCTAGGTCCTCATGGTCCTCACCCGAGGTGCCAGGAGACAGCGATCAGAGGACCCTCAGCGACGACATCGTGTAGCACTGAGGAGTCCTCTGGTGACTCTGACATGCAGAGACAAGGGGGAAGATAGCCTGGGTGTCAAGGGGACGGGGGAGGGAGGTGTGCAGCTGCTTGGGGACTCTGCTCATGTGGGGATGTCCAAGTGTCCATTAGGACACACATGTACCTGTTCCTCTGGTTGTGCACATGAGTGTATATGTGTGGATACACTTCTGTGTGTTCATATGTATGTGTATCTTGCAATTATCTGTCAAGTGTATCAGCACATGTGCACATGTGGGTGTGTGTTTATGGCTGTGAATAAAGCCCATGAGTGTCTGTGCATATTTATGATGTTACAGACATCTGTGTCTGTGTGTTGTGTGTATAAGAGCATACTGAGTGTGCCGGTAGGCATGGATAGTCTAGATGTACAAAGTGTGAGACCTGCCGTCACTACTCAGCCAGCAGAAAGTGTGCGGGGCAGCCACATCCCTGTGCCATGGGTCCTCAGCCCCAGGTAGGGGGGTGGTATGGCCTGGGCACTGAGACCCTGCACAGACATGTGTAGAAAGTCCTTCCTAGTGCCACAGGTCACCGGTGTGGGGGCACAGCCTAGTGCGCAGGCAAACTGACATTTCCCAGCCACCTCAAGGATGGCTCTTGGGAGTCGCCGAGCTCCTCAGAGGGCGTCAGAGCACCTGGGGCTGCTCCTCAGGCTGATCAGCTCCCCTCAAGAGGGACCCCAGCCAGGCCTGAGCCCGAGGGAGGGTGGAGGACCGCGGACTGGGGCTGAGCAGAGTTGGCACCTGTAGGGGGGAGGACCAGCCCCACCCCAGGGCTCTACAGTCCCCTCTGCCAGGACCAGGCTCAGTGTCTCAGCCACCTTCCCTGACCCAAAGCTGCGGGTGAAGACGTCTCAGCTGATGCCCACCACACACAAACCTGCGTGTTTTACACTCTCCTGGACTGCCGGGCCACTCTACACAGGCACACACTCACAATGCGCACATACCAGAGATGCCTTCTTACTTGTGTGTATGTACACACGCTACCATGGGCTTATGCAGAAGATCTACATGCACTTGTGAGCACACACATGCATGTTTATCACACTTGCATACACTACACCTATGCCTATGTCCCAGCCACACTTTCCATGGTGAGCTGAATCCCAGAAAGGACGTGGCCATCTCAGCTCCCCCCAGGGCTGGGTCAGAACCAGCTGCCTGACTGTGCTCAGCCCACCTGTACCCTGAAGACTGACCCGCAGGACCTCCTCCTTGGGAACAGAATGGAACAGACTGTCCATGTAGCCCTCACAGTGGCCCCAAAGCGGAGGCAGCCCAGAGCCCACTGCATGTGATGACAAGACAGTGGGCCTGACCCACTGCTGGGAGCAGGGCTGGGCTCTGCACTGGTGCTGCCCGCCACTCACCTGCTCTGAGCCCTCCAAGTCCTCCTCCAGCATGATCGGGCAGCCCCTGACCTGGATCCATCACCTCTACCCTGTGTCGGTAGAAGCTGACCTCCTTCCAGGCTGCAAATTGCATTCCTTCCCTGTCACCACCACCCAAGGCTGAGGCTGGCATCACACTTGTGCCCGTGAGATGGGTGAAGCCAGATCAGCGTTTACTAGGAGCACCAGGGAGACCATGCAGAAGCTGCCCTTCCCACTTCCTCCCTAAACCTGATTCATCTTGCTGTGGGGTGCCACCCTGTCCACCATCGCTCAGACGGTCCAGAACATTCCTGGGGTCTGAACTTCACCGCACAGGCAGGGGAGGATGACATATGATGCCCCCAACTCTGCAGGCTGAGGCCAACATGGAGGCTGCTGCCTTCCAAAGAACACAGTCACATTTTCCCCAGGATGTTTTGTAAAAGGTTAGGGAAAATGTGGTTATTTCTTCCTAAAACTACCCAGAGTCCTAATTATAGGACATAGAATTCATTTCAGTTCCCTTAAACGTTATGAAAGAGTTTCCTCTTTAAAAAAAATTTTTGTTGCTAGAAAAATCTGCAGGGGGCATATTAAAAAGAAAATAATCCAAGCAGAAGAAATGAGGCAAAGGTGAAAGGGATGTTGGGGCTGCGATGTGCCAGGCTCTTAGCTGGCGGGGCTGGGAAAGGCTGGGAATGGTGGTGGTGGAGGGGAAAGTGAGTTCCGCATCACCATGAGTCCTCCAGGTGAAGGAGGCCCTGGGACATCACTTTCTTCCTGCGTCTACGCCCTGCAGGTCCCCAGTCCCACTCCATCTAAGGTTTTTCCCCCCGTACCTCCTGCACCCTGCTGCCCAGGCCGACTTTCCCGGGTCTTGCTTTCCTGGCTCCTACCTTCCCACACAACCCTGAATCTTCTCTGGCTGCCAGGCTCTGCCCTGGGCTCTCCCTGCCATAGTGGTCAGCTTTCCCATCCTGGGTACAATCCCTCATGTCCACATTTTAAAGGAGTTTGATTTGCTCTTGGCTTCAGGGAGTCCAGTCTACAGTTGCTGGCTCCAAGCTAGGAAGAACATGACAGAAAGGTGTGATGGAGCAAAGATGGTGGCCAGGAAGTGGTGAGAGGAGGGAGGAGCTGGGGACAGGGACAAGAACAGTTTCTCAGGTTGCATCCCAGTGACCACCTCCAGCTGGCCATGTCTCAGCAGCACATTCAGCTGTGAACTCATTAGTGGCTGAGTCCCCACAATCCAGTCACATCCCCAAAGCCCCCCCTCTGAATACCTGAGACTGTGGACATATTAGACCCAAGCCATACCTACCTCACACTGGCTCAGGCCTGTGCAGCCTTTCTTGGGCCTTAAACCTCACCCTAAAATAGTCAGAAATCTGTACCAGGGTCCCATTCCTCCCCTAGGCTCCAGACCCACATTCCCAACAACCTCTGGCCCTGTTCTGTGGGTCTCCAGGGCCCTGACCCACATTCAGATAGATATTTCCATACCTGGATACAAGCAAAGGAAAGTCCTTCCTGGGCTCATGCCCTCAGGGTCCCCTTCCCAAGCATCTGCCAATCTGCTCCCCCCCCATACCATGGACACTGAGCTCACAGACCGAGTCCTGAGACCCATGCCCGTGGGACAGATGGAGGGAGTGGCAGGCAAAGGAAGCTGGGTCCACAGGGACACAGAGTCCCACTCAGTAGTGTGGAGTCCACCCAGGCTGCAGTTACAAAGATGTCACAAAAGAATGTCGGTTTTCCTTGGCAGGGCTCAGACCACCATCAACCTGGGCCACCCAGAAGGCAGGACAGGGTCAGATGGAATCCCACCTTCCCTCCACATGTGGACCTGCAGACCCCAGTTGCCAGGACAACCAGGTAACGGACCAAGCATCTTTCTGCAGCCTGAGCCCACCCAGACACTTGAGGTGCCAGGTCTCAGCAGGAGGACACAACTGCAGTCTTGGGAAAAGAGCATTCTCACCCAGTGTAGACACCCAGGGGAAGAGCCAATCCCACCAGCTCATACTCGGGCCCAGAGGAGTGGAGAGGCCCCTTACCCTGATGTTCAAAGTCAGATAGACATCTCAGAGGAGCTAGAATGCAGGAGTCTTGAGAAAGCAAGTCCATCGTCAAGTCCATCCCTTTGATTTGCAAGAGCTCCAAGAAGTATTCCTTCATTAGGTTTCTGCATTTGCCCTACTGGACCCTTGAAGCTCTTAAAGAAAAAACACATGAATTTCTTCTAGAAGTACAGTTTCACAAGTGTCAGGGAATTCACTTAACCAAGTTGATAAATAAAATTCAGAATCTGATCTGTCCAACTGGAATAATACAACAGCTAATTTCTTAAATATGATTGTGGTTTTTGTTAACATTTAGTAGATTTGTGGATGCAATAATATTTGAGGAAGGCAGATTTCTAGACCCAGAGAATACTTTCGTATCAAGGATGTGCTGCAGAATCTGAGAAGCTGTAAACGGGTCCAGTGGCAGGTGTCAGACACACAGGCAGGGGCAGGAGAGGCTCCTCTTCGACGTGGCTGTGTGTTGTGCATCCATGATGAAAAATGCTTCTCAGAAAGCACTGCTGCATGGAAATGGAACACGGGCAAGAGGTGGGAAGGTGCTCTGCAGCCCACAAGCTGTCCACAAACCTGTGCGGGACACCTGTGTGGTACACCTGTGCAGGACACCTATACAAAACACCTGTGAGAGACACCTGTGTGGGACACCTGCACCCTAGTGCAGGACAGACACTCCAGCTTCATCCTTCTGGTAGAGAGTCCACACTTCAGTCAACCACACTGATAGAACTTAGGCTGGAAAGCAGCCCTGAGTGCCCAGTGGGGCCAGTGCTCTGGGAGAACCACTCCAGATTCTCTCACCCAAAGCACGCAGTGCCAGTGCTGGAGAAGGTTGAAGCTGCAGTGACGCAGATGCAGCTGGCTGTGAGCTCAGTCCCTGCTTCAGCGTCCTTGCAGGGGAGCTGCCTTGTGCTTTGTGAGGCCCTCTGCAATAGGGAGGTCTGTGCTCAGCACACAGCACCTTCTGCCCCATAACACAAAGGCAGCATGCTCCATCACTGAACAATGGGTGCGTTGGATTGTGGGAGGGCAAAGCCCTGCCTTGAGGGACACTCACTAGGCTTGCACGTGTGTGAGTGTGTGTGAGTGTGTGTGTGTGTGTGTGTGTGTGTCTTTGAGATTAGTAGAGAAATCAGCATGTAGCATGTGGCCTTACGACCCAGAGAGCCCTACACTGGCCCAGCTTGCACCTTATGTGGCTGCATCTCCTCTGCCAACACACTCACCTTCTGTCCTGCCGCATGGGCTGGTGGTCTTGTCCTGCCCTGAACTCGCTGTCCCACTAAAGTGGGAGCAATGATATCTTCATTCATGCACGTCACTGCTCTCTTCTTGAGCTTCCCAAAGGGCCAGTAGACCCCAGAGAGAGAAACTTGAAATGAGAAGGAGTGGCCATGGTTGTTGTAGGGACGTCCCTCCTACCCACTGGGTGCTGATGCCAGAGTGTGGCCTACCCCAGCCCTGAACCTGACCTCAGCCATCTGCAGTGCACACAGGGAACAGAGCCAGTCACACCTGGGCTGTGCTTCCCTGGCTGCACACCTAAGTCCTCTTAGAACCAGGAGGCCCCTGTGCCCAGCACAGCAAGGAAGTACCACCTGCTGCCCTGGATGGACAACCACACCACTGAGGAAGTACAGTCCCCAGGCTGTGTGGAAAAGAATCGAGGTCCACAGGTCCACATAGCAGGGGTACCTGGAGCCATAAAAACTACTGTTAGAAGTTGGAACAGCAGTAAAAGCACAGAGAGAGAGAGAGAGAGAGAGGGAAGTTGACAGAAAGCCTCTCTTTCTTAGACTTGTTGATAAAAATTGAAGCCTCCTGGGAGAGTGAAGAAATACTGTGGACTACAGCCATTGGTGACCGGTGGGACAAATACCCCTACAGGAACCTGAACTCACTTCGAGGGAAGGGCAGCTTGAGCCTGCAGTAGAATCTTGTGGATCTCCAACCCACAGATCAGAGTGCTCATCTCAGGCCTCACAGCCAGAACCCAGGCTGAATCTCAGTGGACTATGGCTGCCTCCCATGACTAACTGACTTTAATCTGCACGCTGCTGCCTGTTTTGTCTATCAGTAACAGCAAAGTCACACCCTGTAGGCCTTTCTGGGTTTTTGTTTGTTCTTGATTTTTGTTGTTGCTCTTGTTTTATTGTTTTTTGTTGCTGTTTTGTTATTTCTTTTTTTCCTGCTCAAAAGGTCATTTTTAATGGTCTATTGTCTATAGCTGCTGACATTAGCACCAGAAGAGTGAGGGTGCTAAGAGGTAGGTCTGGAGCAACCGTCTGAGACTGTGGGTCTCAATGAACTCTAAGAGCATGTCTTCAAGCCAGCAAAACCAACCCTGTGATGAAGGTGTCTGTGAGTGGTACTGCAGGCTGCAGGACAGGAAGGGGCAGGGCCCAGGGCCTGGGGCATGCTAGATGCTAGAGGGGACTGGCCAAATCCAAGTACCAAGACCTATGAGTTTGCTCTTATCTCAGCTGGAGCCCCTGTGCAGTGACAGTGGACACTCAGCCATGTGCCCCAGAGCCTAGTCTTCTCTGACTGGCTGTGGCAAGGCCAACTCTGCCAGTCAATGTGCTAAGTGAGGCCGATGTGGGTGATGAAAGCTGTGTCTTCCCCACTCAAGTGGACATATGCATTTAGGATGATGATGTGGATGGACTTCCTGATCTTAGACAAGAGATTCACTTAGTAAAACTTATGAAAATCTATCTCCTCTGTGAGGTCACCATGGGCCTGAGCTTTAGACAGAGTGAGGCTGGGTCACAAATCTTCACGTGAGCCTCAAAGTTCCCATTGTTTACAGCTTCGGTCAGCTTTGAATGACCTCTTGTTTTCACACCACTATTAGCACGAGGCATCTCCAACGTAAGGGCAGACTTGAAGTAAGCGCAGGCTAACCACCACACTCTGGACTGGCCTGGGCCACACACCTTGCTTAATGGCAGCAAAGACTTTGAGGTCCTTGTCTGCTGCAGGGGTGCTGCAGCTCCCTGTGGAGCCCTGACACCACCATCCAACTTCTTGTTCAGTGGGCCTTAGGCAGCTGTGAGGTTCCTGGAGATAAATGTGGTCATGAGGATGACACCCTTCAGTTTCCTCCAGGCTTTGAGCTTCACAGGCAGGCATGGTCTCTTGTTGATGCATCACAGAGGCCACAGTGGATTGTTGGCAGACCAATGGGTGCTTGGGAGCCTGGTCAGCCGGGATGTGTTTTGCCAGGTTTATGGTCCGTAATTGGTTGATAAGTTCTTAGCTTCAGGAGTCACTGTGTCCCATTCCAGTGATGGAAAGTCACGGACTCCAGCCTTGATGTGCTGATACAGCTCGTACTGATCCCATCCCTGAAGGGAGGGCAGCCCACCAGGAGAAGGACAGGGTAACCCCACAGGCCCAGATATCCACAGGTTATCCATAGGGATCTATCCTCAAGACCTCAGAGGACAAGTGATGTGGGATGCTACAAAACCAAACTGAAGAAGAAATAACCTCCCAGGTGTTAACCAAAGTGGACAGCATGATCAGAGATTCTAGAACAGAAACAGTTAAAAAAATAGAGGAACTCAAGGCCATGATGAAAGCCATTAATACCCAGCATAGGAAAGAAATAGAATCCATGAAACAGACTCAAAAGGACATCCTGGAGATTAAAAACTCCCTTGAAAGTATATACAGTAGAGTGAGCTAATGTGAGTACAGAATTTCAGATATACATGACAGGACGGTAGTTAGTGACCATGAAAAGAGAGATTTCTTAGAAATAGCAAGAGACCATGATAAATCAATCCAGCAGCTGATGGATGATGCAGGGAACAATGTAAAATTGAGAAGTCAATGAAAAAGCAGGGATATGGCAAAAGATATATAATATATACACATGAACTGTTCACAGAAGTTATGGCGGAGAACTCTCCAAGCAGAGGAAAAGAATTTGATATACAGATAGGTGAGGCATAGTGGACATTAACTAATTAAAAATTTTAAAATCTACAACTAGACCTATAATAGTCAAGATTCCAGAAACTGAGGAAAAGAACAAAATATTGAAAGCAGTTAAGTTTGATTTCTGGTAAAGAGAGAGAGAGAGAGATACAGAAAGAAAGAAAGAATTTAGAGAAGGAAACAAATCACGTACAGAGTAAATCCTTCCAGAATCTCAGCAGACTTCTCAACACAAACCTTTAACCTAGAGCCCTAAAAGAAAACAACTTCCAATCTAGATGGATGTACACTGCAAACTATCTTTCAAAATTGATGGAAAAATATGAAACTTTCACAGCAAAGAACCTGAGGCTCTTCATGAATATCAGACCAGCACTCCAAAAAATTCTAAACAATAGAAAAAGACAATGAGGGTCACAACTCCATGAGGCCCAACAGAACAAAGCTATCAGGCAAGACAAGGTATTCAACATTCAAGAGGAAAACCTAGAAAATAAAAGCACCTATAACAGGAAAATATCATGACAAGGATATGTCAATATATATCTATTATAACCATTACTGGTAATGGCCTCAATTCTCCAATCAAAAGAAATAAACTGGCAGAATGGATTCAGAACTTGGCCCTGGCCCAGCAGTGGTTGTGGAGACCCCAAATGCTCCACAGATACCCCAGTCTGTCTTGTAACTTTGGCAGATGGTGGCTACATAGCCACATGTTGGCCAGAGCAAAGTTCTTTACTAACTTCTGAAGACCTCAGTGATCAAGCACACGCATGCACATACACACATACTAGGAAAGGGACAGGGCATGAAGGCAACTGGGGCAGGATAGGACCTGAGCCACAGAAAGTGCAGCTGGCATGAATGGGGTACAGTGGGCAGTCTGTGCTTCGGAGATGGGCAGGTTGCTCCCGCACTGTCCCAGGGCGTGCCCTAGGCACCTGAGGTCAGCCCAGCCACACTTCAAACTGCAGGCTCTGCTCTCTCAGGCTCCACACATAACCCTGCACGACAGGAGACTCTGTCTGAGACCCCAGTGTTGGGGATTCCTCAAAGAGGCTCCATCCCCAGTGTTTCTATGAACTTCCAGTACTGATATCAAATCTTGAATCCATTAATGACTTAATTCACTGGTAAGGTTGGAGCCCTCATGAGCCAACTACTTTCTGAAAGGCAGCCAGCCTCAGAAACAATGCAGAGCCTCTGAGGACCATTCCTAGCTTCTGCGTCCACTGTGGGCTTAGGGAAGGTTGCTCTGAGGACAATCTCTCCTTCAGGAGGACCTCCCCAGGTTTCACCACCCTGCCACTCAGTCCCTCCAGTGACAGTGAGTGACATACACAGTGCCAGGGGCAGTGACTGAGCATTCTTGCAGTCACTCAGCCAGCAAGGGTCAGAGCAGCTCCCAGAACACACTGGGGCCTGTCTGCTGCCCTCAGCCAGCACCCCACTTGGTCATGAGGGTCCAGGCCGAGTCCCTCCAGAGGAAGACCTCACATACAGTCATTGTGTCCAGGTTCCAGATATCCAGGGACCAGGACAAGGCTGGGAGGAAGCACCAGCATCCGCAGCTTTGTGCCAGGCCAAACACCCAGCTTTGGGTGCTGGCCATGCCCACTGTGGTCTCTTTCCCACCGTGTTTGGTCTGTGCTATTTCAGCCAGCCACATGCTTATGATACATGTGTGTTCTGCATTAAATCACATTTCAATAAAAGTTTTCTAAAAGCCACATTTCAGTTTCCAAAGAAAGTTCTCCCTAGCAGCTGTTTTTGAGACATTCGGCTCATTCCCAAGGCATCAGGCACAAAAGCTTGGCCCTCATTAAAGTCAGAAACACACACTTAAAGAATAATGTTCCTTTAAGGCAATTTATAAATAGCACCATGCTGGGAAACCATTAAAAAGAATGTGGAGGTTCTCCTCAAGCAGAAATAAACAAACCTTCAAGGCACCTGGGAAGATGCACAGTCAGGTGTATACCGGAGTATTGTTCATGGTGTTCGAAAAAAGCAAGGATAAAATGTGGTGCACAGCCTCTGCCACACAGGTGAGCACACATGAGGGCTGGAAACTTGGCACCCATGAAGCTTTCTCCCTCATCAAATCCCCTCGATACCTTTCACTTCTTCATTCTCACCCTCAAATCACAGGCTGGCCTTACCAAAAAGAGGACAATTAGAAAGTAGTTCCCATAGACTCATTTACAACATCAGATGGCCACATCATAACCTAGAGAAACCAGGGTTTGCCTCCTAATAGCAAAGAGAAAAAAGTCCATAGAATTGTTTTCCATGTCAAAATTACTCTGTAGAGTTCGTGTTCTGTGCATTTGCTGATCAAGAATCCAAGTGAGAATCAGAGCCCCTTTTCTGAACTTAAAAAGTGTATTTAAGCTGTGGGACAATGGTTCCCTCCTCCCCAAAAATGAACACTGAGTTAGCACATGTTGGAGTGATCTGGGTCAAGGCCCAGAAAGCATCAGAAGCAGAGACTCAAACAGACCTGCGTAGACCTGTGTTGGCAGCCAGAGGACCCAGGTGCCCCAAGCTGGAGGTCACCCCAGCACCCACAGGCGGGGGTGGAGACCTGGGGTCCACACACATGGGAAAAATGGCCAGCGTCAGACAAGAGGCGTTCGTCACTCTCTGTCTCTGTCAAACACCTCAGATAAACAGCTTCAGGAAGCTTTATTTTGGCTCATGAACCCAGAGGTTTCAGTCTGTGGGAAGTTGGCTTCTTTGCTTTAGGCTTGTGATAAGGCAGACACATTATGGAAGGGTGTGGTGGAGGAAACCACTTGTGTCATGGCAGGCAGGAAGCAGAGGAGAGAGACATCGACCCCAAGGTCACGCCCACATGAACCTCAACAAGGTTCATCCCCAGTACTTCTATCACTTTCCAGTACTGCTACCAACTCTTGAATCTATTAATGACTTAACTCACTGGTGAGGTAGGAGCCCTTATGAGCCAACTACCTTCCAAAAGCCAGCCAGTTGGCAACCAAATGCCCAGCACTGGGCTTGAGTGAGCATTTTGGATCCAAACATACAGCTCAGCACAAATGAAGGCTGGAGATGTATGTCGAGCGAAGAGCCAATTGCAAGAAGACAAGTACTGTGCGACTCTACTCAGCCACATGGAGTCAGACTGCTAAGGACAGAGTGTGGGGAGGGTGCAGCGCTGGTGAAGGGTGAGGAGTTGGTGCTATTGTGCCATCACCCCACCTGGGCCAGGTAGGGTGATGGCAGCAGGACAAGGGACTGTGAGGTGCTACACTTATGGTAGAGATGAGAACTTTTACATCACGTATATTTTGCCACGATATGTTTAAAGAGAAAATCTGAAAAAGAATCTTCCTCAAACATAGCTTGACATAGCATTTCTGCTGCCTCCCTCCAGCCCACAGCTGCTCTTCTGAGTGGAGAAGGAAATCAGGGGTTTTCGGGGTGGCTGCCCCTGTGGGTGGCAGCCAAAGGCCTCATCTCCTGACTGTTTTCTTGACTTGTGTCTCCTCCCCTGGCCCTGGTGTATCCTCCACTGACACGCAGCCTGCCAACCATTAACTCAGTCTCAGAGCAGACCTGGCTAAAATGCAAAGGCCAGCTCCCCTGTCCTGACTTTCCGAGGTCTGGGGAGGGTCAGAGAAGATATTCTCCACCTGCCCCACCTCGGTTCACTGAAGGTCATACCATTCGTGGGGAAAAGGGTAAAGGAAGACCATGGAGAGGTGTAGTGGGGGCTGAAACCTGCTGTTACAGCTGTGTCTTGATATCCCCAAAGCCTCATGCAGTGGTAGGTGGGGCTTTGCCTGAAGTGGGTGAATCTGGAGAGTGAGACTCCAGGATTAAGGACTGTGATACTAAGCTACTACACATGAGAAATTGGTTTGGCACTGCCCCCATCCCAGTAGTCTGAATGAGATAAAATGAGAAGAAAGACACTTGTTACCTTTGCTACCATGCGGGCAACATGAACTATATCTCCTTTGAGATGCCTATTGGCCATCCCTGCTTTGGAGCCAGCTGATTATGGATAGAAACTTCTACAAACTGTGAGCCAAATAAGCCCATCGCTCTCTGACTTTGTGTATCAAGTATTTTGTCTCAGCAGTAAAAGAAAAGTAACTAACACACCCACCTTCCTCCTCCAAGTGCAGCCCTCACCAAGCACATGAGGTGCACACAAGGTTTACACAAGGCACGGAGGCTCTGGGCTGGGTCTTGGTGCAGCTGCCCCAGGCTCTACCACTTCCACACCTGAGCATGAAAGTTGGATCCATGTAGGTCTGATGGCAGCCAGAAGGGAAACTGAGGCTCAGGAAGTCAGAGAGGATTGGGCAGGATATGCATCCCAGCCATCTCACAAAGTGGATGTCTGCCCTGAGGCTGATCTCCTACAGCTCTGTGACCTATGTGGACTCTTGGAAGCACCTTCCATTCTATCCCAGGTCTCTGTAGGATGGATTTGAGATCAAGGCTTAGCAGGAGAGCAGGGAGATAGCAGGAGGTTACCCAGGGGCAAGAGGGTATCCAGAGGACAGACCAGACATGTATAGCAATAAAGAGTGAGGGAAGGACTAGGAGGTACTCACTTCCCAAGTATAGAGGGAGCAAGAACCACACAAGGCCGTGGCTGTCAGAGAGGCCCTGCAGGAAGTGTCTAAGGATGACAGGCATTTATGAAGGAGATGGGGGCATTCAGAGGTCAGGCAGCTCAGAGATGCAGAGGGCCAGACAGAGGATGGGGCCAACCCAGAGGACGACATGTCTAGGGCAGCGTTTGATCCTAGATAGGTGGCTGGGAGTCACTGGTGAGGGGGGCAGAGTCAGAGCCTGTCACAGTGTGCTCGGTGTGCTCATATAAGCATGTCAGCCAGCCATGTCATGCCATAGATTTCCCAGCACCGAGGCTAGTGGCTTGAAACAGCTCTATTCATTTTTCCATGTCTGCAAGGTGGCCAGACACCCTGTACCTGGCTGTACCCATGTGTCTGAGCTAGGCTCACACAGAAGGGGGTGGGTTTGGCTGGGCCGGTGTTTAGGGCAGCTTTGCCCCTCCACAAGCAGCCTCTGCAAGGTCTGAACAGCCAGGTCCTCATCACTCTTCTTGAGGCAGCCCCCAGGCCAGCCCCATGCAGGAGGTGCAGGAGGTGGCACCAAGTCACCACCTAAAAGCAGGAGTCAGTCACATTGCAAGGGGCATAGGGAATGAGTGTCATGGCAGGGAATGAGTGCCATGGCATAGGGAATGAGTACCATATTGAATTTGCAGGGGCAGTGTCAGCTTTCTTAAGGAAGAGGAATGAGGACTCACGTCTGAGGTAGCCCCACCTGGCCAGCTCTGACCAAGTAACACTCTATTCCCAGTGCCCAGTGCCATACCCCAGGCAAGTGTCTCCCTTCTGGTGGCCAGGAGCTCATCTGGGCAAGTCCTGGACTCTGCAGGTGTCCCCCAGAGTGGTGTGAGGTCCTGGGGGCTTTTCTTCCATGCTCTGTTAGCTGAGGAACTTCCCCACATGCTAAGGCCACAGTCTTTCATCACATGTGAAAGATAAGAGGTCACAAGTATGAAAGCAGCTGGAGAGAGTTTTATATACTAGAATCCTTGCTTTAACATATATTGATCCAGTTCAGGCTTGGACATAAAAATTTTAAAAGCAACAAAAATCAAAAAGAAGGAAAACCTCGGCTAGAAACTTTTCCAATAAAGTGCTCGCAGCTTGAAACACAGGCGTCGTTAACTTCTGCGGAGGTCTCTGCCAACTCTTCCAGGCCATTGGCGCATAAAAACAATGTAATATAGTGATTCAATTTTCTAAAGAATCAGTTAGCAATTAAACTGAGAATGTTTGGGAACAGATATTAAATTCTGGAGAGAATTGCCATTTCAACTTTAACTTTTCTGAGCAACAAAGGGATAATAAGGAATAGTGAGGAAGTTTCTCTTGAATTTCAGTGAAGAAATTATAAAAATTGAGGTCAAGTGCCCTTTGGGATTCTTTAAATGAATCAGTGACCTTGATATGGTACCAGACAGCAGCAAGGGCATCTGGGATTGTCTTCAGGGTGTTCATTTGCTTGTGCCCCAATTATCAGACATGGGGATACCCAAGAATTCTGGGCCCATTGGTTATGGGTCATTGGACCCTGACTGCTCTATGCAAGTGGTTCTGGAAATAGAGTCCATCTGCTTCAGAGAGCACACGCATACAGGAGCCCCTGGACCAAGCTCCTGTCTTGTTCATCCAGAGACAACCAAGGAGCACTCAGGGTGTGTAGTACACAGGGCATGGGCTGGGCACCCAGACTGTCATCAACTACTGAACCTCAGGTGAGTCAGAGGTCAGAAGAGCTCTCCACGCCGGGATAACTTGGAAGCGGCAGGCCAAGTATGTGCACATGGACCCCACACGGGAAATTGTGCCTTCAGCCCAAGACACGAGACATTCATGGGACAAAAACAACCTAAAGCTACAGCAGGAAACATGCCCAGGAATCAAAACTGCTAGAAAATGAAAATGAACTAGCAAAGCACCCTGTGGACAGTGTAGAGGCCGAGACTCCCTGTCCTGGGAGGGCTGGCCTCATCCTGGCACAGAGAACCAGGCCCCGGGCCTGGTGACAGAAAGGCTGACCTTTCCCTCCATGGAAAGGAAACCCAGGATGGAACCTCCAGGGGGTGAGTCCGCCTCCATTCCACAAGAGCCTCTTACTTTGTGAATTCCGTGGCATCCACAGCTGGCTGCCTGAACGTCTCCCAGGCACACCCACACGCTGCCCGGAACAGGCGGCCTCCAGGAGACGCAGCTGCTCTGTGCCCTCCCAGCCCTGCTTCAAGGGTCCAGTGTCCTCCAGGCAGCTCCAGGGACCTGGCTCCCAGGGCTATTCCGGGGTATCTGTGGCCCCGCTTTCTCCTGAAGCCCTCTGTGCCTCCTCCCAGTTCCCCAGCTCCACCTTCTGCCCTGGGGGTGCAAACCTCTCCCCCGGATCCCCTTCTCTCTTAATGAGCTCTGCCTTCCTTGCAGCTTTGCATCCAGTCCAGGCCTGGGGCCCCAGACCCATGCATGTGACCCCAGACCCACGCGTGTGAACCCAGGCCCACACATCCACTCCTGTATCTGTACACCGCATGTGCCATTCCAGGCTTGTGCATAGGAGCTCAGAATGGCTGACAGCAGCACCCCTGGATGTGCCCCAGGCTGGAGCCCGGCTCCTCCGCAGCCCCTCCATCATGTCTCTTAGGCTGTGCCCCTGACAGCTCTGCTGCCTGCTGGCTTGCATGCCAGAGTGTCAGGCATGGCCCCTGCTGCTCCCCACCAGCAACTTGAGTCCTCATTTCAGCCCCTGCTTCTCACTGTGGCCAGGTTCTGTCCAGCCCACTGCCACCTTGACACACACACCTGTCCTCTCCTCCTTGACACCTTGGGTGGTCTCCAGGGGGCCATCTGTCCTCGTGCTGTGCCCACCCCAGGAGGGAGGCAGCCTCTCTTTGGCCTTTGCCCTGAAAGAGGGCATCTATCTGCCACCCAGTGGGGTCTCCAGCTTCCTTTGATACTACCCTCCATTCCAGCCACGTGGCTCTTCTTTTCCACATCTTCTACACATCTCTTACATGCTGCCTGCACAACCACATGCCTTGTACATGTTTCCCTGTCTGCTACTTCCAGCCCTACAGCAGGAACTTGTGGCTTCTGCTTCTGTAACAAATTCCCCTCCACATGCTCCCATTGAAACTTCTCCTGCTTCCCAGAGTGGAATGCAAGTTGTGGAAGCCTGCAAAGCACTGTGCCACGTGCACTGAGCCTTCTTACAGCAATCTGCCCCTACAATGTGCCCCTGAGGAGTTAACCCTGGCTCAGGTTGCTCTGCTGAGTCTCTACCTGCCCTAGAATAATAATAATTCCCACATGCCTGACCAAGGCCTTCAGGTTCCCCGTGTCCTCTACTTGCTTCTCCCATGCTGCCTCAGGGCTGTGGGCCACCCAGCTCACATGTGTGACTGCACCACAGCCTCAACCCCCAGCTCTGGGACCCTGGGAACTTCACCTGGAAGGAAGAATCTGGTTACCCTCATCTCAGAGTGAATGGCCACCCTGCCCACACCTCATGCCTACCAGCTCCTTAACATCTGTTACGATTAACACGCGACCTTCCAGCTTGTCTGCTTCTGTGAGGGGCAGAGCAGTGCCTCTCTCATGGAAATCCCCATGATCTGAATCTACATCAGGTTCTGTAGCAAAGGCAAGTCAGCCTGCTCATCACTGGCCTTAAAACAGATCTAAAAGTGGCAAGGGGTAAGGATGACAGATGTCACCATGAAGGGAGGAGCGCTGAGGTCCTGGAGGCCGCAGGAGGGTCCTGGAGGCTGTAGGACAGTCTGAGGCTCTGACCTGAGCCTGCTGCCTTGTGACTGGAATTTGAGGGTGTCCCTCAGCGGGTCATACGCAGGAAATTTGGTCCCTGAGACAACTGTGTTACTGCGCTGAAATCTGGTACAGGGTGACCAGGTCAGAGAGGAGCAATGTGGCCCCTACTGGGCCCAGTCAGTTCCAGCAAGGACAGGCATTTTGCACAGCAGGCTGCCAACCGGTCTTTCTGGCTTCCTGTCTGTCCATGTAGTGTAATTCTCCTTTTTACTGTAATATTTTTTAGACTTAAGCCTTTGATCATACTTCATGTATATTTAAGTCCACACAAGGATGGTAATGGTAATAACTACTCCAAATGGAAGAAGAAGTCCAGCGGGCAGCGTTTTTGTGCTGTGAGGCAGATCCCATTCATCCCTGATCCCATGTATTGCTCTTCCAAGTTGTCAGGAAGCCTTTAAGAGCCTTTCCAAATGCTCTTTATCGTTAGTGTGTGTTATTTCCACAGAATATCGGGTTCCATGTGGCAGATTCACACACGCGTACACTACACTCTGACCCCTTGCATGCCTGTCCACACAGCCTGCCCTGCCCACCCGCCCGTCCTCCATCGGACATCCTCCCTCACGTCTATGTGGCTCCTCTTTGTAGATCACACATACAAGGGAATGTGCCAGGCTTGTCCTTCTGTATTTGGTTTATCTCACTTAACACAATCCTCCCCAGTCCTGTTCCCTTTCCTGCAAATGGCATGATTTCTTCTCTGCAGCCAAATGATACCCTGACATGCATGAGCCACATTTCTTTATCAACTTTCATATTATACTTCCTGCCACACCCATCCCCCTGGGCAGATATGATCCTAGGGTCCCTCACACCCCTGCACTGGGATCAGAGATGAAGTGAGAGTTATGTTTTCTGTTTTGTCTCTGGATTCTTCACAAGGGAAAAAACCCAAGATGTATTGGGCAGTGGCCACAGAATAGAAGAGGTAGAGACAGATAGAGCCAAGAGCAGGGATGGTAGGCTCTGGTTCTCAGGAGAGGAAGCAAAGCAGGGACACAGGAAGTACCAGGAAGGCTGTCCGAGAGCCCATGGGGGTGCTCTTTACTGCCCATGGCCCTGGCTCCATATGGTCAGGTTGATCAGAGGAGAATGCCGGCAGCAGGTGAGCTCTGCCAGAAGACACTAAGACGGAACAGGAAAGGAGGGAGATGATCCTGGGAGGCCAGAGGGCTGAGAAATGGGGCTGGAGCCCTGGCATGGCTCTCTGTGGTGGGAGCCAGCCCTAGAGACCCACTCCAGATGGTGACATGGTGGCCCCAGCATACAACACTGATGCCCTGAGCAGGCCTGGACCTGACACCATGGCCGAGTTACCAAAAAACAGTGCCACCTTGTGGCTCTGTCCCTTCCTTGGTGGAGACACCACCTGAGACCTTTGGCCTCCTTTTCAGCCTCCTTGGCAAATCCTGGTCCTGCCAGAAGAGTCTGTAGGTCTCTAGGGTGGACGCTATCCTTAGGTGCCAGGCCCTGCAAAGGGCTGAGCAGGAAGATGACCCTGCAGATACAGTGCTGGCTCCTGCCAGTGCACCCACAGAGCACAGATGAGCAGACCTGCCCAGTCTCCATCCCCTGCCCCAGCCCGAAACACTAGAGACAGGAATGTGTTGACTTCCACCAGCACATGCCAGGAAGCACAGCAGGATGAGGGAAGAGTAGACAGGGAGGGGCAACAGATACCACCACGGAGGAGCAGGAAGGCTGGAGGGCAACAGACTCTCAAAGCAGTGAGAGTCTCCTGGTCTTCGCAGCCTGCCTGGCCAGTGACCTGTACATGGAGGACATCTGCACTCTTCCATTCAGGTCTTGGCTGAGCCTTGAGAGTTATGGAAGAAACAACTCATCCATGATGACATGATGCCTCTGCCACTGTCTCCACCCTCTGGCCTGCTGCCTTCTCTCCCAAGATGGCGTGAGCTTCACACGCCCTTCTGACACACCTGCCTATCACCTAATGCCAGCATTTGCACACCTTCTCTAACCAGCTCCGGCCAGAAGCACTTGCTACTATAAAAATGAGAAAGTAGAAGAATGGAGGCTATGGCAGTGGGCACGGCAAGCCTGCAGAACCCACTCAGCTCAGGGCACAGGCCACAAGTGTGCTGGCTGTGTCACTGTTGCTGTGCGTGGACAAAGTTACACTCACCCACGCTGTGCTTGCTCTTACTGCTGGCAGCGCCCAGAGTAGGATGCACACAATCATTAGATCGTAATGGACACTACAGTGCTTAGAGAAGATGACTTCACAGGCAGAGGGAGCCACAGTTTCAGAGACAAATCAATGCCCGTCGGTCAGCCTCAAACATAGACTGCACGGAGAGCCTGTCAGGATGGCTTAGGAAGATTCTCCCACCAAGAAACAGTGAGCGTGCATCCAAAATTTATGTCTTGACTGAGGAGCCAGCAGAGGCAAAGCTAGTACAAAGAGCACTAGGGGATGTGGTGCTTTGCAAGCAGTGGGAAAAGGGTGCTGAGCTAAGTGTCTGGGTGAGGTGCCATGTTCACTGGACAGCAGCAGCTCAGGTCTAGTTTCCTTTGTTAAAGGAAGGATCTGCCTCCCTCCCTCCCAGATTAAAGTGAAGTTCATGAGGACGTGGTATGGCTCAGTGAAATCATGTCAGACCCAATCACACCCCCTGAAACCTCAGCACAGCTGCAGGAGGTTGGAATGACAAGTTCCTGTTTCATTTCATTTTTTAGGTTTTTTAAAAAATGACTCCTTAGCAAGTAGGTCAGTCAGCTTTCTGTCACTGAGAC
The DNA here is from genome assembly GCA_004026965.1 of Petromus typicus. Taxonomy (NCBI): domain Eukaryota; kingdom Metazoa; phylum Chordata; class Mammalia; order Rodentia; family Petromuridae; genus Petromus; species Petromus typicus. The sequence goes on from PVIR01000279.1 coordinate 181,140, forward strand.
AAAATACCAGAGGAGATCAATTTAAAGAAAGAAATGTTAATTTGGGCTCATGGTTTCAGAAGTTACACTCCATGGTCTCTTGAGACTGTTGGTTTTGGCCTTTTTTGGTAACTCAGAGGAGCAAGGCAGGGTGGCTAGAATAAAAACAGAGAAAAAGAAATAAAGGGAGAGGTGGGAGAAGAAGTCAGAGTCCCACAGTTCCTTTCAAGCTCATCCCCTGGAAAACCTTCCTTCCTTCACCATGCTCCAGACTCTAAAGGTCCCACCACATGTCAATGCAGCCACGGACTTGTGACCAAGTCGTAGACCTCTGGAACACTCACCTAAGTCAAGCTGCAGAGCGTCAGAAAGGAGAAAAAGAATTGCTGTAGCTTGCAGATGCTATTGTCCTCACAGAGACAAGTCATGGAGTCACTGAGGAGTCTTTAAAACTTCTCATGAGCTGAACTGAACGGTGTTCAATGGTGTTATGATCTGCATCTAGATGGCCCTCCAAAATCTCATACTGTCAAAGGTAGAGCTTTTCAGAGGAATCAATCTAAGGTATGTGATTCTGGGGTCAAGGATATGATCCTCTGACTGATTCATGGTGCAGTGCCAGGGTTAAGGGTGTTGGTGCTACCCATCTGTAGAGCAAGCAGCCTGAATAACATGTAAAGGACAGAAAGAGAGCTGTTTATGGCTTTCCATGAGATGTTTTCTACCTGCTATGAACTTTTTCTCTGCCATGCCTTCCTGCCATGCCACCCTTCCTTGGAGACAGCCAACTATGAATTAAAACTTCTACAAACTGTGAACTCATATACCCTTTCTCCTTTAAGTCTGGTGTTGGGTATTTTGTCTCAGCAATAGGAAAAGTAACTAAGTCAGAATTTGGTACCAGATATGGGGTTATTGCTGTGACTGTACTTGACCATGCAGTACAGAACCTTCGGGACTGGTTTATTGGGAAGAGTTTGGAAGGGGCTGGAGAATCTGGATGAAGAATCAGTCCTGGAGTGCCTTACACTGTACTTAAGAGATTCTGGTCAGAGCTCAGAAGACCAGAATGCTGATAGAAATGCTGCTGGTAAAGACCAGGCTCAGGTGGTTTCTGCTGGAAAGAAGGACAGCACTGACTGTTGGACGCCAGATGATGTGTGTGATGCCTTGAAAGAAAGTTTGTTTGCATTTTGCTCACTTTCAGAGACTTCACCTGAGGCTGGGAGTAAGGGTGGGGACTAATCATTTGCAGAAGACATTGAAAAGCAAACTAATGATGAGGCCATGGTGTGGATACTGCCGGGGGCTTTTAGCCAGATCTATGTTGAAAATTAAGAGCAAAGAGCCCAACAGAATGATTTAAACTGTTTTGAGTTTGGTCAGAGAGGAAGGTCCAGTAAAGTTGAAACCACCAAAGATGGAAAAAAAAGAGAAACTGGTCACTGAAAAGACTAGAAAGAAAAAGCCAAGTATTTTAGAAGAAGACAATAGAAAAAAATGGCCTAAAAACATTACAAGAAACAGCAGGACTCCACCCTTTACAACTGAAGGTTGCAAAAATAAAAGAATTTACTTGGGAAAAAGAACCCTAGAGCACCATGTTCCAGAATGGTCATAGTCTAAGGAAATCATACATCAGGATTTGGTTCACAGGCAAGAGCAAAGGAAGTCCGGCTACTGCTCCCACTGGCAACCAGACTTCAAGCTAGATAAACCTCTCTTCCTTTCACTTTCGGTATCTCAGCAATGCAGAAAGTAACTAAGGCAAATCATATCTCCCTGAAACATGTGTGTCCCACCTCAGACCAAGGGGTGTGATCCCTGTGCTCAGCTTTGGAAAGAATGTCATAAAATACCTAATGGCACGTTGGAAAAGAAACCTGAGTGATCTATGTGAAGACAAGAGAAAGTCAGCCTAGAGAACACACTGGAGATTGGTTTAAACAAAGACACATTGTGTTTCTGCATGTGAAATTCAATAGGTAAAGATATGACGTCTCCCCAGACGACATATAGATTTTTCAACTCTATTTCAATTATATCACAAGAGAATACTTTACTTGAAAAGTTTATTCTAAAACTCGAGTAGAAGCATAAATATAGAAAAACTGTCAAGAAAATGAAGGAAATCATAGGAGATTCTTAATTGTTCATAAATCAAACTGTAGAGCAATATTAATCAAAACAATTAGACACTAGCTAAGAAATACTGAACTATATCGATGAAATGGAAAGTTGAAAATGAACTGCAAATGATATCTCATATATTATAAATGTATCTTGAAGCAGGATAGAGACGATTGGGAAAATACATTTACCATTTGAGAAACTATTAAATTGCTATCCATATCAGATACAAAAACAGATTCCTGATGGAGAAAATGTCTAAATTTTTAATTATTAGAACAGTAGAACAGAACATGGAAAAAATAGTTTTTTAAATACTGAGGTAGAAAAGATCTTCATAATCAAGATACAAAATGCAAAATCATAAAAGAAAATATTGATAGATTTGTTCTTATGTATCTTTTCAAACAAATTAAAATTCAAAGAAAATGATAGAATAATACATGTGTATTGACTAAGGGTCAAAAATGCTCTATTAATTCCAAAAAAAGATTTTATAACTCAAAATGTGATTGTAAATTTCTATTGGAAACATAAATATAAAAACATTATTCCTCACCAAAAACATTAGAAACTTCTTTAAAAAAATTATTGAACCATTTGGGACATTGCAAATGCTCTAAATCTTGTCTTAGCTGGTTAAAATGTGGTATAAAAACGTGTAGATCTGTAAATTATAAGAAAACATAAAATTGTCAAATTATGCACCCAGGAAGAATGTGCTTTGCTGATTAACTGAATTCTATCATGTCTCAGTAAATGGGCTAAAAGTATAGGAAGAACACCCACAGACTCATGAAGAGAGAGTTTCGATACCAATAAACACATTTTCTCCAGGACCTTTCACTTCTCTGTGCTGCGTCCTTGGAAACTCCTCACCTTGCCACATGCCGTCCTGACCTCTCTGTCCTGTCCTCACCTCTTGTCTTCTCTACGTGTCCCTGGAAGAAGGAGGCCCCAGAGGGCCCACAGCCGCCAGTCTTCCTGCACTGGGGGAATGCCTCTCTCCAGCACTTGGTAGACTCCCCCAGTTTGAGAGTTAGACACCTCCACTTTAAACCTCCCCTTGTCCCCACTGCCACCAGACTTCTCCTGACCTACATGGGGCCACCTTCCTGCTTATATCCTGCGTTAGGGCCATGAGACCCACACAGACTTCCAACCCAGGGATTCTCCCAGCTCAGAACACCAATGCCGTTTAATTAAGCATCTTTTGTATTAAGAAAGACAGCCTTGCATCTCACTGGTTGCAGAGTGGAGGCACTGGAATTGCTCCAAGGAACCCAGGACTCCTCTGTATTTCCAGAGCAGCAAATCACCCAAGTTACCTTAGTTTCCCTCTCCTACATTCCCGTGGTAAGTGTAGTCTCTAATGGTCAGGATTGAGCTCAGCGCTTCCAGTGCCTGCTTCAAAAGTGCAAGGTTTTAAGTTCACTCCCTGGTACAAAAAATTATTAATTAACTAAGGTGTCTACAATGATAAACCACAGCACTAATGAATACAAAACACATTGCACACACAAGTAGCAATTCTCTATAAATCTACTGTGTGTGCATGTAATCTGTGTGCAGGTACCTCTCTCTGAGGCAAGTATTGTAATCCAAACCTTTGGCTCTGAAGTTTAGGATTCTGTTTAAGACCACACAGATGGTAGGTGGAGGAAAAGAGAGCTGGGAGCTCCCAAAGCTCCACCACCTACTCTGCCACACTGGGGACCTGCGCGGGTCTTGGCACCAGGGACTCATATGGAAGTGCATATTCTTCTGATGAGTTCAGAGTCATCCTGGGCCTGCAGAAGTCAAGTTTACCAGGACATTGTGGGTGACTTTGGCCTTCCTGAACCTCATGGTGCAGGTTCTCAGTCAGAAGGACCAATAGGGGTCTCAGTCAGGGTCCCACATGAGGCAGGTCCACAGGCCTTCGAGGAGTTCACTGCAGTGGGAAAATGTGTGGCACTATCACAAGAAGCTGTTTGTGTGCCCAGCCCTGTGTTCAGACCTCGGGCAGCAGAGCTGCGCCTTCAGGTTCCTGGAGAGTTTAGTCCATCTGAGTGCAACAGTCTCCCGGAGACACATCACAATGAATTTCCATGTTTATGAAGCCATGAATTATTGAAAAGCACTCAGGAATTTTTGTGTTCCATTTATACGAATCAATGAGCGGAGGGCTACGTTCATCTTCTGCTTTGCCGCTTTATGGCTCATAAAGACAGTGCAGTGATCGCCAAGGCGCCCTGAGAACAGTTCTGCCCACAGCCACAGCAACGAGGCGGACGGCCTTTGAAGGAAGATTCACACCCTACAAGAAGCACCCAGCCAGGTCAGTGGGTGGACAGCTGCTTTTGCTTTCACACTGGACACTTTGTGTGCGAGAGTAAGAAGGACTGAGTGCTGCCCTCCATAGGCCTCTCGCCCAGACCAGTATGTACCAAAGCTGGCTCCTCATGCTTTATCTGACTGCTCCTCTCAAACCATATGCTAAGAGAAGTGAGCCCAAGACCTGCATAGTGTAAATGTGCATGCACGCTATATGTGTTGTCAAACTGACAATAATTCTTAAGTAAGATCTATTGCAATACCAATAAAAATTCCAAGAGGAATTTTTACTCTGTCAAAATAATTCATTTGTTTAGGCAGAAAAAGTTAAACACATAAAAACTGCAAAAAGTCATTTGAAAAAGAGGACAGGTTTATGCACTACATATTAAATTATAAAAGTATAAAAGCCCTACTAGAAAAAAAAACAGATGTTTTTATGATCTTGGTATAGGGAAGGGATTTTCTAGTCTCTTAGCAAAGCCCAAGACCATTAAGGAAATATTAACTAATTTGATCGTATGAAATATTAGAGCTTACTCACATTCCTATGAATCTGAAAGAATTTAAAGGCATACAACTATGAATATTAAGTGAACTTGATAAACTTCTTGGATAAAGTCAGTATGCAAAAACTCAACTGCATTTCTATGTGAGTTGCACACAAATAAAAGAAATATACCAAAGACAGCATTTATAATAGCATCAAAACCATCAAATATCTGAGAATAAATCTAACAAAAGCTGCACAAAAACTTCCACTCAGAAATCTAGGAAACATTACTGAGAGAAATTAAAGAGGGCTGGATAAAGACATGTGACAAAGGAGGTGCAGGACCTCCTGCTGGAAGAACACAAAACATTACCGAAAGAAATTTTAAAGTTCTCAAAAATATGGAAAGTTTTTCTTTGCAAAGGGCAGTTTTCCTCAAATTAATCTGTGAATTCAATGCACCCCAATAAAAATCACAGCAGGAATTTTTGCAGAAATTGACAAGCTGATTCAGAAACTCATAAGCCCCAAGTCAACCCTGAAACACAAGAACAAAGATAGCAAATATTGAGGCTTGTTATGAAGCTGTAATGATCGGGCAAGTGTGAAATTGGCACAAGGATCAGCTGACCACCGTCCAGAAATAGGCACAGCAGAAAAAGGTGAGTTTCTCAATACATGGAGTCAAGTTGATTTCTGTGCAAATGTGTAGAGGTATTTGGTGCCCCCCACAAAGCTATGTCTGCAAAGGCTGGGCATCTTCACCACCTCCTAGGACAGCAAGAGGACTTCTGTTGTCCCGATCCTCCCCAGAAGTGTCATCTGAAGAGAATCTTTGCTACCCCAACTTTCTGTATGGCCTGGAAGTCTGAGTACTGTTTCTGTGTCTTGGTGGTCCAGCTTCTTTTAATGAACTGTAAGGAGTGTGTAGTTTCTCTTAATGACTTGATGAACATCTTGTGATAATTGCACACGCCAAAAATCTGCTTCCTCGTCTAGTCATTGCACCATTGCCACTGTCTACCAGTGTCTGCCGAGTGTTCATGGTGGGTGCTCTGGCGACCCCAGGCCCCTCATGGCCAAAGGAGCCTGGCTGGAAAAAGCAGCTTCAGCAAGGTCCTGCCTCCTTTGGTGCTTCTCCAGCGGCCCGGGGTGAAGGGTTGTAACACTCCCAACTGAAGCACTCTGTGGGCTGGGCCCGGACAGGGCCGTTGCTGAGACTATGCTGTGTCCTCCTCCCTCTCTGTCCACACCTGCCTCTTGTCTGAATGTGTAGACATAGAAGATTAACCCACCCTGTACAAACGTGAAAAGGACTTTAGCTTCATTTTTCTCCCTGGAGGCTTAGGTAGATGTCACAGACCACTTATTGAGTAATCAATCCTCGTGCCACTTATTTGAAGTATCACCTTAATAGTGTAGTAAATTATTAACAACCCTTGGATTGCTTCTTGGCTTCCTAGTCTATTCATCAGACCTGTTAGTCCTGTCCTGAGTGGGTCCACACTGTTTTAACCCTGTAGTTTAAGGTTTCAAACTCTGACAGGACAAGATCTGCGTTACTCATCTTTTCTACTAAGCACATTCATACCTCTGTTTGCAACCACCCCAAAGCATGCAGCTCTCACTCTTCTGTTTTTAATATGTTACAGTCCTTCCTGAGCTCAGAGTTCCGTCGGTCCAGCGTCCAGCCTGTGGAAATGCCTTGGTGGCTCGCACAGATGAATAGGATTCATGTGGCCCTGTACTCCACACAGCAAACGTTCAATACCTGCTTCCCAACCAGCGGTGGTTAAGAGGCTTGAGCCTAACTACTCCAGCAATGCTGGCTCCTGCCAAGGCCAGGGCCTTGTTGGGACAAACCGTGTTCCTCTGTCTGCAGTGGCCTTGGCTCTCCCTGCCTCCTCGTCCGGCCCCTTTCCAGCCCCTACTCTTGGCCTGTACGGGAGAATGTGCTCTAGGAAGAAGGCCCAGCTGAGGGCCACTGGGTCATCTGTGTGCCTCCAGAGGTCATGGGCCCTGAATCGCTCCCCGACCCTAGAGCCCAGCCCTGTTGGAGATGGAGGGCTCAGATGTCCATCTCAGAGGATGCTGCGGAAGCCCTTGCCTCTGTCTCTGTCTCTGCCCTCCCCATGCTATCTTCTGTTCCCAGCTCCCTGCTAAGGAAGAAGCACTAGGGAAGGAGAGATGGGGACTCACTGCAATCCAGATGCCTACTCGTATGTAGTGATGGTATCGAGCAGCTGGAGGCAGAAGTTGAATGGCAGTACTCACCTCTGTGACAAAAGACTTAGGCACCCCTTGTCCAGAGCAATGACTCCATAACTGTCCCTGGTTCAACCGAGTTAGAACATCTGCTTGTTCCACAGAGCTCACTCTGTACCCTAACTGCCAGCGCTGAGCACAAGACTAAGAGAACGAAAAGCACCTGCTGGTTTCTCCTCGTACAGACACGTGGGACCTGCGAAATTTGGCCAAGAGAACCAAGACAGCCAGCAGAGCCCATGGCTGCAAGTCTTGGGACTAGCCCAGATTCATCTGTGACAAAGCTCCCCAAAGGCAGGGTAGAACTGCAGACCTGCCTGACAGGGGGCCAGAGTCCCTGAAGTCTGCGCTGTGGGCTTTGGGGTGGAGCTGGAGGGGACATGAGGAGATGTGGCCCTAGGGCTGGGGACTCACTGGATCTGTGCAAAACTGAGCAGCCTTGGTCTGGTTGCCCCTAAACGCAGACAGGGACGTGTCCTGCCCCTTCAGCATGTCTTTGTCAGAGCTCTCCTGAGGCTTCCGGCAGCTCCAGTTCTACCACATGCCATTTACTAACAGGAGGGCCAAGAGGCTGAGTTAGGCTGTCCACAGGGCACACGAGGGACAGTGCATCAGGCGCCTTGCTCTGTGATGACAGTGCCAGGTCCCTCTGAGGCCCAGTCCAGCATGTCCGCCCACAGACTCTTCACCAGTTCTCACCTGGTGGCAGCCAGGCCGAGCCTGCAGCGCCATGGAACTAGGACGAGCAGAGATGGCAGATCCTGTGTCTGGTGGGGTGGCATCTCCTCACTGTCCTCACATGGTGGGAGTCTGAGGAGGCTGTATCTTGCTGTGAGGGCACCGATGCCACCCTCACCATGCTGGCACCTTCACAGGCCTATGTCCCACACTGTCAAGTGGGGGTCAGCTTCAGCACATGAATTCAGAGGAGCCGAACATCCCGCTCCTGGCTAGGAGGAGCTGTCAAGAGGGTACAGGGGGCACAGTGGCCCTGCCCTGTGCAGGCACACACTGCTTGTCCTCTAGTGATCCGCAGGACCCTCCCTTCCGAAGCCAAAGCCCTCCCTCTCTTGGAGGCAGTTTATGTGGATTGAGATTAACCAAATTAGCCCAGAGTGGTGGTGCCAAGATGTAATCCCAGCCCTCGAGGCAGGAATCACTTTGATTTCAAGTTTCAGATCAGGATGAGCTACATAGTGAGTTCAAGGCAGCCTGAAATACACAGTGAAACACTGTCTCAACAAGCCAAAACAGAGGGAAAAATCTAAGTAAGGGGATATAGAAGCAAACCACGGCTAATCTGAGAGCTATTTCCATGCAGCATCCTTGAGTTCCTGAGGCTCACACCACCCAGCAGTTCTTTACTAATCCTGACAGCGCTGAGGGAGGAGACAGGCACCGATGACTACAGCATGGAGGGAGTGCCACAGTTCTGAAGTAGGGCTCTCAGCCAGCAGGCCTAGATCCCGCACACTCCGACCAGAGGAGCAGCCAGCAGTGGATCCCCCTCCCTCTCCTGTGCTGAGTGCACAAGTTCCCCACCCAGCCCTGGAAGGCTCTTCTCTTCAGCTATAACAAGGAGGCATGGCAGCCTGCTGGGTGTGTGAGCCCTGTGTGAGGACCTCTGTGCTTTTGTGTCAATAACACAACTTTTTATGATCTTTCCAGTCTGAAACCATTTCAGACACCAAGACCATGGAGATGGGAGCACACTGTATCCTGAGGTGCCTTTGCCAGCTTCCTCACACGTCCACACCTTGTTCAGTCCTGGTGCATTGATCAAAAGGAAGGCGTTGACCCTCGTGCTAAACTACAGGCTATTTGGATTTCACCTGTTTTCCCAACAACCTTGTACTGGGCCAGGCTCCCAGGTGCCGCAGCTGTCCCTTCGGCATCCTCCAGGCATCTGCAGAGGACCTCAGCATGCCCTGGGAAGTGCTGAGTGGAGCAACCTCAGAGGTGCACAGGCACAGTGTGCCCACAGAGTAGCACTGGCCCCTGGGCGTGTGTCCACTGATGCCCAGTGACTGGAGCAAGCCACTGGGCAGCAAGGGCCAGAGTCCACCTGATCTCAAGGGACACTTCCAGCTGGGCCCCATAGGAGCCCTTCCCTCTCAGGAGGGCAGGGCCCTGGCTCCCTGGGACTGAGATCTCCTTTGCCTTCTTTTCTCTGACTTTATGTATGTAACTTTTGGGCTGAAGGTATTTGATCATCACAAATGTTGATAGAGATGAGTTCAAATTTTCTTTCTCACAGAATAAGGGGGAGACACTGATATTTTGGTTTTTTAATTCGACCTTGTAAAATGCAAAGAATGTCAAGAAAAGCTCTGCTTAGAGACTAAAAGTTAACCTGGACATGGTAATGTATTTCTATAGTCCCAGCACTCTGGGAGTCCGATGCAAGAGGATTGCAAGCTGGAGCCCAGCTTGGACAACTTAATAAATTAGCAAGACCCCACCTCAAATAAATTAAATTAAATTAAAGAAGGGTTGAGGATGAAGTTCAGTGCAATGGTCCTGGATTCAATCCCAGTACTGAAAAGAAAAAGAACCTAAAAGGTAAATATAGTTCCTAAAGTTTATTTGGTTTAGTTTTGTAAAGATAATATCATTCCCACTAGAAGGACCAAAAGGTAATGGCATCTAATGCCTATTGCTCTGCCTGTGTGTTTACTATTGAAGTCTTTCTGTGGAAAGGACACTGCACTCTGTAAACACTCGCTCACGGTACCTGCCAATCTAGTTTCCTATTTATTTAGCCACTTTAAAGTGCTTGACATATGTAAAATCAACAGGTTTCCTAAATATATTAATTGCTATGGTATTTTACTCTCACATAACACTTTCTCACATACCACTTCAACATATAAAATGCAGGTGATACAAGAAATAAAACTTCAATAAAAAGGGAGAAGTGCAAGTGGCGTTCCCTCCACCACCCCAGCACCCCCATGTTGGAAAGAAAATCCCTGCCTGTGCGGGAGCCATGCTCCACAACACCACTGGCCACAGGGATGGGCTGTGACACACCCTGGGCAGCCCAGGGAGGCAGGATGAGGTTGGCATCTTGCCCATGAGGGGAGCAGCCTTGCCAGACTCCAGGCAACCCCGGAGCAGCACAGGCCCAGGCTGCCCAGCTGCTGCAGGGTCCTCCACTCCCAGCCACTTCTGGGCTGCTCTGTTTGCCTGCAAAGCTGTGCAGGCTCCTAGGATGCCAGGCAAGAGGCTGCCCCTCCGGTGCACAGGGCAGCTTCCCCAAGCACTTTTCCTACCACATGCTCCAGGGGGAAGCCAGGATGACACTTCATCAGGATTGGATTCAGAAAGGCAGATTTGGGCCATGAGTGCACAGCCATGTGGATGTTCAGGTCCCCCCAGAACCCTGCTGAGACCCTACAGTGCAAGAGGCAGGGCCTGGGATGGGTGACCAGTTTACCCTCAAATGGGATCAGAGCCCTTAGGAAAGAGGCCCAGGAAGCCACAAGCCTCTGCACTGTGCGAGCACACGGAAAATGCCCACAGAGTCAGCCCCTCATTTGGCCTGGCCATCCAGCCTCCAGAGCCCAAGAAACAAATGCCTGCTGTCTACAAGCTGTCTGGCCCATGGTGTTTTGTTATAGCACCTGACCAATCAGTATCTTGATCTATCAGAGATTTCCCAACTAAAGGCAAACAACCTCACAGTGTGTGTGTGTGTGTGTGTGTGTGTGTGTGTGTGTGTGTGTGCAGGGGTGTGTATGTGCGTTTATACGTATGTGTGTACATTGTGCATATATGTATGTGTGTGTGCGCATGTGTGTGTGCACACATGCACGCACATGCTGGTCTCTGAGACAAAACAAGCTATAATATTTAGTAGGTTGAATGGTACTGGCTACATTTTGTGCAGTCTGTGCTGGGCCCACTCTCACTGCAGGGTGAGGCAGGGCCACCGCCACAGTTCCAGAGAAAGCACAGGGCTCAGACCAGGCCTCCCAGAGCCATTCTGGAGGTTCCCTCCTGGTAGTGACAAATCATCAGCCTTTGCGGGCACACCTGCTTAGAGTCTATACTCCCTGCTTCACAAAAGCATTGTTTTCCTCCGCATCCTCTTGTTAAATGCTGGCCCTGTGGTCAGCCTCCTGCAAGCTGGCCCTCTGGTGACCCAGGCAACCTCTGTGGGCAGGAACAGCCAGCCCACTGACCAGGTGTGGAGTGGAACCCAGTGCACAGCCCCAAAGGCACCCAGGGTGCCATGGAGCCTGGTTACCAGTGGCTGTGATCACGCAGAGGGCACACCTCAGGGTGCAGTTGAGGCCAGGAGCAGCCTTGGTGGTCACTCAGGCCAGGAGGCAGGGAAGATAGCCTACAGACAACATGGTGATGAGCTGTGCACTCATGTGTCCTGATCCAGGATGACTTCCACAAGCAGAGTGGGGGGAGGAAATCAGCAAAGGCCCCACTTTCTGGGAGGTGGGCTGAGTACAGAGGCTCAGGAAGGAGGGAGGGTCCTGGGAAGCCTGCAGGGTGGCACACAGCCCTCAGCCCCCACCACTGCCCAGGGCCCGGCTTGGGAGAAAGGAGGGGTTGTCTATCCAGGTTCTCACCAGGGCTGCACCCAAAATTGTAGTCATTCTGCACCCCCAGGCCTATCTGCAGCGTCCCCACCAGTACCTGGAGCAGGGCTATCGCTTCTGCCCTGCCCTTCGAAGAGGAAGCACAGTGGTTTCGCACCCCCAGGCCTGTGAATCTGTGCCCTCACAGGCAGACACTACCGACCAGATCATCTCACTTAACGAGGGCAGACCATGTGGGTGGGTTCATGTCACCCAAGGGCCCCAACAGAGGTGAAGAAGGAGTGGAGTGAGTCAAGGGTGCTGGGCTGCAGATCTGGTGCTAGAGGAATCTCCTGCTGCACAGCCCAGTGGCCTCAAGGTAGTCGCAGCAGGAAGCTGCTTCTCCCTGATAGTCACCTTGATCTTACCATGCTAAATCTGTTCTGGAGGTGCTGACTTCAGACTGCAACAAGACGTGGCCCCCAGTTCTGTGCAGACAGCCAGGCCCACTGGGTGATCACTGACCCCAAGGAACCTTCAATGCCTGCAGGGGGCAGGTGGCACCCAGCCATCTGTCCTCCATGGACATCAGTGGTTGTCCTCTGAGCAGACTGATGCTCTAGATAGACCTACACTGTGTACAGGACTAACATATGTCTCGGACTTGGTGTCTTTGATAGGCTGATGCCATATGTGGAGCTGATACCTTGAAGACTGACATTTACAGAGATTCACATCTTCCACAGCCTGACCTGACACTTCACTGCTATCTTGATGGGACCTGACATCTCAATGGGACTGGTAACCATACCAGGAGACAAGCCAGACCACGTGGCCCCAGGACTCGGAAGTCCATGGCTGTGCTGTGTTCCAGGTCTTCCCTGGTGTGTTGACAAGGACAGCTGTCACTCCAACCCTAGGGCCACTCAGTGTCTCTTCCCAAATCAATGAGCACACCGTGAGCCCAGGTTGGAGGAAGGGGTGAAAGCTGAGGAGCTGAGCAGGTGATCAGTCACTCCAGCTTTTCACACGGTTAGGGAAGTAGGGAAACTCAATAAGGAAGTGTCACCCCCTTCCAGAGACAGGAACACCACAGCCAGCTTCCCACACATGTTCCCTGGGCCTGTCCTCGCCTGTACGAGGGCAGCTCGGCTCTCCTGAGGGCTTCACGGCTGCTCTGGGCAAGGGTCCCAGCACTGGGTAGGGAGACTCTTGGGATGGTGGAGGAGGAGCTGTGGAGGATGCGTGTTCAGGGATGTCCTTCTCCTGCAGGGCTCTGGGGCATGGATTCCATGGGTCAACGAGTCCCGCCCAGAGTCCAGGAGGATGCCCCTGAGTCACAGCCAGCCCTGAGCACCATCTGCCAAGGAGAGTATGTGGTACCTCAGAATCCACGTGGCCCAAGGCTGGTTCTGGATGGCAACACCAGGACAATGGGTGGCCGGCACTGGGAGGACACAGGGAAGTCTGAAGGTGTGTTTTCTCTCGTGGTTTTTACCTCATTACAGAGATCACAGACCAAAGCCAGGCTTTAACCCCAGAGAGAGATAGATAACCCACTCTTAGCCAGGGGGATGGGAAGAGGGCTTTCCCTATGTTGGGGCCATGGAGGCAGGAAATGGGACCGTGGGGTAAGGAGATGCCAGGCGCAGGTGGAAGGCTGGGGAGAGTTTTCCACTCTGGAATGCCAGCCAGCCAGACTGCAGCACCTGAAACAGAGGCAGCAGCCATTGGGCAGGGCCACCATGGGCCTATGGACCAGAGAAGCAAGACCACACAGATGGGCACTTGGGGCGTTGAGTCCTAGGCTTTGCCACCCACTGGGAGTGGGAGTCCCAGAGCAGGGCCATTTCCTTAAAAACAGAGAGAAGACATGTGACAGAAGATGGGGGCAGGGAGGACTGTAGATCTCAGGTAGTGAGGATGAAGAAGGTTCTAGAAGCTTCAGTTCCCACAGTGAAAGAGGAGAATCCTCCTGTGAAACCAAAGGAGGGAACATGTGAAGAGGAAGGAAGGGAAGGAGGGAAAAGGAAGTGTGAGGAGGGAAGGGAGGTGTGAGGAGGGAGGCTGAGGGAGAACATGAGGAGGAGAAGGTATGAGGAGGAGGAGAAGGTATGAAGAGAAGAAGGAGGTGTGAGGAGGAGAAGGAGGTGTGAGGAGGAGAGAGATTCGAGGAGGAAGGAGTTGTGGAGAGGGAAGAAGTGTATAGCCGTGTCCTGACAAGGGGACAGGCAGAACACAAACAGCTCACTAAGTCTGAAGGTTTAAACTACAGCAGGAAAGGACAAGAGCTGGGTTCCTTTGGGACATATCCATCAGTGCTTATAAGGAAAACAGATTTACTGCAAGATATACAAATACGTAAGAATTTGTAAGATTGGCTGACAATGGCTGTCCCCGGAGTCAGGTGTGGAAGAGTGTAGAGGGTTAGTCTACACACGAGGTGTTCGAAGGATCCAGTCAAAGGCCTGGAGCTCACTGTATTGCCCTGTGTGAGTCCATCAGAAAGCCAAAGGCTGAAGGGACAGCGCTGGAAATGGGAGATGACCTCCCTGATAAGGGTGGAGGCAGGAGCTCCTCCTTCCCCTCATACCATTCAGGCAGCAGGTTGCCCAAGAGTGGTCTCCTACTTCAGTAAACCCTCTCAGCCATGCTCAGAACTGTGCTGATCTAATGTAGTGGGTGCTTCTTAGTCAAGTTGAGTAGTAACTACCACATGGCATGAAACAACATCGTAAGGGTCCCCAGGAAGACAGAATGGGTGGAAGACAGAGGTGCCTGTAAGCAGGTGGCTGTTACTCCTACAGTCAGTGCCAGACAAAATGGTGCCTGTGATGGGCAAAGTAAGAGGAACTCACGCAGGAGGAGCCGCAGCCCCTCAGGACAGACTCCACTACAGAGAAGCTTCTTCCACAGGAACTTTCCGCTAGGCTTCCAGTAATACGTTTGTCACACCTGCATGGCAGTCCATGGTTGCCCCTGCAGGAATCTGAGGGAGAAACCACGGCTATTATGTCATCCTCGGCCATCAGCCTCCTGCAGCTGTGACAGCCCAAAGCCATCCGGTTCATTTTAGCTAAGGGTTTCTGGGGCTCTGGTCCATGGGCAGCTGGGGACTCACTTTCGAGCCTGATGCAAGGCAGGAAGTTGTGGTGGGAGCTGACAGGAAGCAGGAGGAGGGAAAGGAAACAGGACTCCACAGGGGCAAGATGGCGACGGAGCAGGGTGGGGCTCACCAACCCAGCAGAGGCCCCAGGCAGTGATCCCGGAAGATCCTTGGACTGGTCCCTTCTACCTCTCCCAAGAAGGGCAACAAGCCTGACACCCTGGGTCCTTCTGTGGAATGGGGTGGTCCCCTGCCGAAGCTGCACAAGTCAGCCTGGCACCGCCACATACCCCACACGGCTGCAAGTCGCCGCCAACTGCCACCCGCTCTGTGCTGATTAGTAATGATGTGTTTAATTGAAACTTCAAGGTTCATTACGGAATGTGGATTAATTAAATTGAGGGGGAAGATAATGAAAAATATTCCCACTGGATACATAAAAGAGCAGGCCTGCTGCGGTGGGAGGAGGGGAATTGAAATGGATGGCCCTGCCAGAGTGCCCCCGGGAAATGAGCAAAGCCTTTCTACTGCACCCTCGGGACAAAGCAGGTGCCACGGGGTCCGAGGAAGCAGATGGTGCCAGCTCTGCCTTGTGATCGGATGTGGCCCTTGCTCCCTGCCAGGCTCAGGACCATATTCAGAGTCCTTAGTTAGTGTCCCCTGAGGTCCTTGAGGATGGCCAGGCTCTGTTTTCCAGGACCCTGAGTGCCAGCAACGAGCAAAGGGCATGTGGAACTCAAATGCTTAGCCTTCTGGGCCCTGCCACACCAGGAGGAGCAGCAGTGGCTAGCGCTCCCAACACCAGGCTCCTGAAGGTCTCTAAGAGTCCCCTGGGTGCTGGCAAGCTAGCCGGGACCAACTGATAGAGCCATTCAACAAGCAGGGCCAGTGGGATTCAAGCCTGGCAATGAGAAGTGAGCTTTGTGCTGCCGAGGGGGCATGGCATGCTGATTAGCCCTGTTCCCTGTGCCACCCAGCCTGACCTGCTCCAGGCGGCCCCAGCAGGTGCTGCTGCAGCCAATTTACTGAACAATGACCACCACACGCAACAGAAGTAAGTGTCAGAAGCAAAGTCAAGGTGGAGGCTTCAGAGAAGAGCACGAGTGGGAGGACGGCACTCGGACCAAGCCAGAGACTGCAGACGGGGGGGCTGAGGATACAGCCCAGCCCACTTGCCCACACTGGGGTGCGCACATCTGAACCCTTTCCTTTGGATTTCATTGGAAGGATCTGTTTTAAAATCACAAAGTTCCCCTGTAAACAGCATATTCTCCCACCCCTTTTACGATTTACACTGCTCCACTTACCCAACCCAAGAAGGCTTGGCATTCCTTAGTGTATTTCTAAACTGGGTGTGGCCTCCATCCCATCCCTCTGGGAGACTGAGGCAGGAGGGTCCTAATTGGGAGCCCAGCCTGGTAACTGAGTGACGTGGCAAGACCCTGTGTCAAAATTTTTTAAAAGGCCTGGGGATGTAGCTAAATGCAAAGGCCCTGGGTTCAATCCTCAGGATCACAAAAGTAAAAGTGCATGTAAGTGGACAGCAACGCTGTTTGTAAGCCCTCTTCAGACTCTGAGGGGGTGGGTGCCCTGAGGTTCTGCAGGCAGGCCCTGTGGGTTTCAGCCACAGGCCCCTCAGGGGCACAGTGTGTTGTTTTGGCACCAGAGTGGAGCCTTCTTTTCCTAAGGTCAGACTAGCACACAGCGAGCTGTGGCCAGGCTTCCTCCACCCAGGGAGCCTCTTCCACAGGCACCTCAGACACAGCAGAGACAGAAGCTCTGGCCTGATGCGAGCTGAGACGCCACAATCCCCACCCCCACCTGCTATGCTGACCAAGGCAGTTTTCAATACACATGATTTCCCTTCAGCCTCCTACACCCGAGGGCTCTGCTGGGAGGTGTGAAGCAGCTCACATCCTTTTCCTTTGCAGTTACTCCTGCTGGGCAGAACACATTCGTCAGAGCCGCACCTCTCATCCACTCGTATGGCACAACTCAGCCTCCAGAAGAGAAGCAGCTGTTGGCTTCTTGCCCACAAGGCCTCGCTGGGTCAACGGCCCCACTGCCATGGCGACTCCACCTCCTGGACCTTCTCCAGTTCACCAGGATCAGACTGCAGGTTCAGCTCCATGGTCCCTTCTCCACAATACGCTCTTGACCCCAACGGCCTGCTCCCCAGAGTGTAGGTACAAGTGGTCTGAGCCTACACATGGGCCCAGGGGACCTGGTGCAGCCAGGTCAGCGAGTGGGCCTGGATCCCTCTGGGTCAGAAGTGAGTGCTATCCAGCAGAGTGCAGACAGTGAGACACTAGAACCTGCAAAGGTGCTCAGGTTGTAGCCAGGCAACCCACAGCCTAGGCAGTGCCGATCAGCCTGCTATGGGAGGCGCCCATAGTCTAGGCCTGCACTGTCTGGCAAGGGGCAGAGATGTCCCCAGCAGTCTCTGAGCTGTCCTGGTGGACATGAGCCTGCTCCTGGGGTGGTGAAGAAAGTGCGATCGGGCGGTTGGTCCTCAGGGAAGTCCCATCGCCAGCCCGCACCGCTCACCACGGCTCATTACCTCTCCAGTGCGGCAGGCTCAGAACCAACTGCGAGTTTTCCACCAAAGACCCATCAGAGACAACTTAATTTCCTCAGGAAAAAGGAAAACAATTCCAAAGCAAAGATTCTGAGGGGCAAGAAACGTGTTGAGCAAAGGGTAATAAACAGGTAAATGTAAATAAACAGTGATGTAGAAATTATTATACTAATTAATCCTACCTGGGAAAGGGACAGAAAGAAAAGATATCATATCACTAACACTTCTGGGAATATGATAAATTGAAAACAACCCCAGTGCCCTGTGCATCTCAGGGTGCAGGTCTTTCCTGGGGTTTACACTTTGAGTAGCATTTGTCTGCTAAAATCCTCAGGACTACCAGTAGGGGATAAAAACACATGGTACCGTAGGTCTGTGTAATTCTAAAACAGAGGAAGGAACACATAATCAATTCAAAATGAGACAGAGAAAGACATAGAAACTTCAAGGAAAGAAATAAATTACAAATAAGATAGTTAAAATGATTTAAAATGTGTGAGCAACTGCAAAACATATCACATGGACAGATGCAGATGGCCGATGTTTACAGGTGCCAGGTTCAGGACACAGATGCGTAGGTCAGGGTCATGCGACCAAAGCCATGAGGACAGTGGCTCCCAGGACCCAGCAAGGTGGGAGCCCCACACCTAGAGTTTTGCACAGCAGTTCTTGTGGTTGTGGAGAGAGTTTGGCACCCCACCCCTGCAGATGCCGCCACACTCTGGACAGAGCGGCCATGGTGGACTCAGATACTGGGCTCCTCTTGCTGAGTGGCCTGTCCCTCCAGCATTCCAGGAGGACCTCCTGAAGTCCTAGGGGTGCATTGCCAGGACCCAGCAGGCGGGGTGGGGTGGTATACGCACAAAATAGCAGCTGTCACCCAATGACCCACTCCCCAGGAGACAGCCCACTCCCCAGGGGTTGGAAGACCCTGGACCCAGCAGGCCCTTCTGTGATTGGCAGAATGTCTCTTTCCTTCATTGCCATTTGCTTTCCTCTCCAGTTCTCGCTCTGTGCCCTCTTCACCTGCCCCTGCTGCACAGGACAGACTCCAGTGCTCCTTCCTTAGGTCATCCTGGGCAAGTGACTTGTGCACACATACACAGTGCACATGCGCCTGAGTTCCAGCCCTGGGTCAGAAGAACATGCTGTGGGTGAAAGGTGCTCTGAGACCCTCCAACCCTGCTCCCCCATCCGCCAAAGGACCCTCAGCTCTCCACAAAAGGTCACAAGAAATTCACAGTTCAGGGCTGGGGGATTTAGCTCAGTGGTTCCAGCACCTGCCTTGCAAGCCCAACGTCCCAGGTTTGATCGATCCGTGGTACCCACATACAACAATGCAGGATGTGGTGACTCATGTCCATCAGCAATCAGTAATACATACCACAGTACCAGACATGGTAGTTCATGCCTGTAATCCTAGCACTTGGGAGGCAGAGGCAAGAGGTTTGCCAAGTTCGAAGCTGAGTTCAGGACTAGCCTGAACTACAAAGCAAGACCCCGTCTCAAAAATTTATTTTTAAATTTTAAAAAAAGAGAGAAATGCACAATTCAGGGACATGACACCACCAGAGACCTCGAAGGGTAGCACTTTGTGCTGAGTGGAGTGGGGCTGCCACAGTGCGGGCAGAGAGGAGACAAGTTTGGCTCCCAACCAGGGACACGGCCTGCTCAGCCACAGGCCAGCAGCTCTGTGCGGCCGGGACATGAGAGGTGGTGCCGGCCGCTCCTGCCTCAGACCTGCACACCCAGCTGTTGCCTGGCAACCACATACATTTCCTGCTAGAAGATGGGAGAAATGGAATCAGGTGGCACATTTGTCACTTTCCGGGTGTTCAACCAGTTTAGAATGTGTCATTGTTGCCTGGCTACAGGGACAGCCCTAGGCCTAGGACCCAGAAACTGCACCCCAGAGAACCCTGGTCCCCTGGCTGAACAGAAGGCAACTGGGCATCAGGAGGCACAGTGGCCAGGGGCAGTGCAGGGACAGGTGCCCTGCTCAACTTGCAGCTGGCCAAGAACTGAGGACTGGACTTGCACTGCCTCTCAAAGACCCAAGGCCAGAGCACTTGCCTCTCTCCCCTAGCTGTAGAAGCAGCAAGGCTCAGCTACAAGCACCATGGAGCCAGGACAGTGTCCACTGGCCCTGCACCTGCGCACAGGGAATCTTGGAGGGGCCTTCTAAGGGAGGCCAGGACAGCAGGGAATGCCAGGATGCAGGGCTCTACTCTGTTTCAAAAGCCGCACATTGTTGGTCACTCCTTGTCAGTACTTGCCCCAAATTTCTTTTACTAGCTACCTGGTATCCATAATGCAGATACACACAGATATTTCTGTGTAATTCCAAATGCTGATGAGTTTCCTTTCCACCTACAGCTCCCTTATCAACCCTATGACACAGGCTATTGCAGCTTGCAAAATTTTCTTCCATGGCATCTTTGGAGTTTGTTTCTGTTCTCTGAATATTAATAGCTGGCCTACACAGATGTTTTCTGCCTGCGGGGGACTATTCTCAGCTCCTTTCCTGGTGACATTTTATTTACTTTTCACAACAAGCCCCAAAATTGTTGCCATTATCCCTTTCTATAGGTGTCACCCAGGAGACACAGCAGCCTCATGTTCAGCTGGATGGGACACACCTGAACCTGTGAGGCCCCGACCCACTGCAGCTTGCCAGCTACTCCTCCTTTGCTCTGGATCCTCCAGGTCAATGGCCACCTCCTGAATGGCTTGAAACACAGACTTTTGTCTTTACACAGATCTTGGGGCCCCAAGTCCCAGCACGTGCAGCCCCCCAAGGCTCCAGGAAGAATTCCCCTGCCTCTTCCTGCTTGGGGAGGCCCAGAGGTTCCTTGGCTGTGGCTGCCCTGCTTCACCCTTGCTCCCAGTGTCTGTGTCCTCGCTTCTCATAGAGACAACAGTAGCTAGATTATGGCCACTTGAAATCTGCAAGGGCCTCGTCTTAAGATCGCTAATCACATCTCTACTCACAGCATGAATCTTGAACAGGCCACACTGAGTTCTGGGCAGGTGCACCCTGGGGCACAATGTTACCTGCTCTATTTCCCTCCTGGTGGATTCTGGGAAAACCACCCCTAGCCTGAAGGGGAAGATCAGAGGAAGTGATGTGGGGCTCACAGCAGGTGACAGGTGGGCTGCTGGCTGCTCCAGGGTCCACCAGGGCCGGTTCCCTGTGTGGCAGATGAAGGGCTCCCCGAAATTTTCAGGGCTCTACTTCTGAGGCACCTCCATCCTCCTGGCCCTCCGGCTCTCTGCAGGGTGAACCTGTACCTTGTCTGTGCCACAGGTGCTCTGGAGTCCAAAGAAGGCCATACCTGTGGCCTGATCCAGCATCACTAAAGCACAGGCTTAGAAGGCATGTTTCATCTGCTGTGCTCACCTAAGCAAGGTATACTGGGCTTGCGTGTCACCCTGGAGCATGTGGGACAGTTCAGATCTAGGCCAGGAACAGAAGAGAGAAGGGCTCAGACCACACCACAATCTTGTAGAAGAGGAGGGGTAGAAGCACTAACAAGCACCTCCTGCCTACCAGGCTTCGGCTGGTGACAAAGCCCCATTCCAGATGAAGAGACAGACCTAACGTTTCTCACCCTGCAGTGGGTGTTTTCTGGGGCCACCGTCTTCATCCAACACCAGCCTTATGGATCAGCCTGCGGAGCCACACTGCACCTACAGGAGACCAGCGATGATTCCGCAGCTTGCTCAGGACTGGCAGCAAGGGAGGGCCAGAGCCTTTGCCAGAACTGTGGGCCTGGGCACTCCTTGGCAGGGAGGCACTTGTGTCCACACAGGGCTGTTTGAAACCTGTCTGAAACAGCAATGCCCACCCAGAAGATGGAGAGCCTTCATAGGATATGCCAGACATAGCCTCAGGATTCCCTCCCAGACTGCCACAGCTGTGGTGAAACCAAGTCGCTCAGTGTCCCTCCAGACAGCCAAGCTAAAAACTTCAGAGTTGTGACTCACCTTTCTTATGGGGTAACTTCAAAGCCCTGTGACCCCCTGATTTAAAACAATACTATACTTCCCACCGGCCATTCCACGGTCTTAGGACGCAGTCTTGCTGCTGTGTAAGTTCATTTTACCTGATCAGTGGGCATCTTGGCTCAGGGCAATAATTATGCAAATAGCAGCCAGCAGTGACATATCTGCCCTGGGCTGATTCAGCCCCTGCCATCATGCTCTGCTTCTGGAAAAGGGAAGCAGTTTGGGGTCAGGCAGACCCCACTGAGTTGCTACTTCATGGCCACACCCCCTTGCCCACTGGCTTGGTGGGCCTGGGCACCCCCAGCCTGGAGAAGTCTGCTTTGAAGACCAGGTGGGCACCGCTATAGGATGGAGGTATGGAGCAGGAGGAGCAGATGGCCAGGCCCACCTCTGCTTCCTCCTCCACACACAGGAGGAGACAGGAAGACCTCTGGATGCCCTTCTTACCTGATCATACTGCTCTGCCCACCTAAGGACCCCTAGGTGAGGGGCAAAAGGGCCTGGGCCTTATGAGGTGGGGCATCCCTGGTGTCCTGTTACAGCAAGGCCCTAGCACCCTCCTACCCAGCATCAGGGCCAAAGTGCCATCTCGGTGACTAGCCCTGGGCAGACCAGGGCTGGACCTGGGGCTTGTCACCTTGCTGCCCTCATTCACTGGCCATCCCGGAGCTCAGCATGAGTCACGGGGACGTGGTTCCTCCCATCCAGACACAGCAGCATAGCAGCCCAGATCACACAGGGCCACACATGGAAGACACATGGGCATGCATGGGGGTGCAGCCCCTCACCAGAGGATGATGACTTCAGGGTGACAGGGACCATCCAGCAAGGGGAGGTTAACAGCACCCAGCACCAGGGAGACCCACTTGGCTGCAGGAGGACGAGGTGGGGCCGGGCTGCCCGGTGCAGCTAGGAGCCGGGTTCCCATGCAGCCTTGCCCTGCAGTGGCTCTTTATTTTTCCACATCGTGGTCTCTCTCAGTGTGGGCTCCCCGAGGTGTAGGGGGATCGATCTCACTGTCAAGACGAGAGACACACGGTGGTTTTACTTATGATGCTGCTTCCATGCCAGCCCCACATGGGTGGCTTTATCTTTTATTTTCTATTTTTTAAAACTTGTCTGGGGGCCGGGGAGTTAGCTCAGTGGTTCCGGCGCCTGTCTTGCAAGCGCAAGGACCTGGGTTCGATTCCCCGGTAACCACATAACAATACTGGGTGTGGAGACCCACACCCTGCAGCAACCAGTACCACATACCACAGTGCCGGGCGTGGTGGCTCACGCCTGTCATCCCAGCACTCGGGAGGCAGAGGCAGGAGGATTGTGATGTGAGTTTGAGGCTGAGCTGAGGGCCAGCCTGAACCACAAAGCGAGACCCTGTCTCAAAAAACCTAAAAAAAAAAAAAAAAAAACTTGTTACTTATTTATTATTTTTAACAGTACTAGAGTTTGAATGGAAGGCCTTTGCCCTGAGCTATAACCTCGGCCTCCCCCTGCCTGTTATTGAGACAGGGTCTCATTTAGTTGCCCAGGCTTGTCTCAAATTTGCCATGTCCTGTCTTGGCCTCCTAGAGTTCTGGGATGACAGGTGTGTGTAGATTGCCCTGTCTCAGCCTAGGAGGTCTCCACGTGGGATGCTTCAGGAAGCTGCCAGTCGTTCTTCAGGGAGACTGTCCTGCACATTTGCCTTTCAGAGACCTGGGTGTGAAGGTATTGCTGGTCCCCTGTAAATGGCTGCCCTGTTTGCGGGCTCTGTGGAGCCTCCCTGGCCGGAGGGAAGGTGGCAGGGAAGCAGTAGCTTCCTACAGCAGTGACTGAGGGGAGGGTCACAGCAGCATCTGAATCACTCGGCTGAACTGGCCTCCGGCTGAGGCTGTGCTCGCTGGCACACTGAGATCTGACAGCTCTGACCTCGGTGTGCAGCTCACACTGGAGAATGTGTCCTCACACACCCCACTTGGCCCCAGGCCCTCGAAGTTCCAGGAACACTGTGGCCCTCATTCTGCCACTGTAGCCAGGGACGCCATCCGGCACCATAGCTGATGGCTGGCATCTTGGAAGCTGCAGTCTTTCCTGGGCAGCTGTCAAGGCAGGACTGCAAGGCAGTGGGGCACAGTGGCATAGAGCTGCTCCCAGCATGGCACACAGGAAGCAGAGGTGATCCACCCGTCCCAGCTGTGCCCCCAGGCCCACCCTTCCCACCTGTTCCACCTCCCGACAGCAGGTCAGTTGTGGTGTCCACCTGATCTGATGACCCGCTAATTGACACAGGAGGTGTCCAGACATGAACCACAGCACCAGGCAGCAGAGAATGCCCCATGGCTCCCAGAATGCTGGGACCATCCCATTTCTTAGTAAGGACCCTGAGGGCCTGGTCCCCCAAACAACCACCTCCATGGCGGCCACACCAGCGGGAAACAGGCGGAAGAGAAAAGCTATGGAGCTGGAACTCACCCAGTCACTGGCCACCATGAAAGGGGTGGAGTCTGAGGGTGGAGACAGCCCCGGGGCCAGGTCAGGGTCCCTGGGAGCAGGCACCCCACACCCTCAGCACTCCCGCCAGCCCCAGCTGGATGGCCAGGTCCCTGTAGAGGGGGGAGGGGGAGCGGCGCCTCCAGCCTGATCCCCACAGTCAGAAGAGTGGCAAGCCAGTGGGCAGGAGGGAAGCACGCTGATGGAAAGTGAGGGAGTGCGCGAGTGAGGGCAGCCAGGTGCAGAGGCAGGTGGGGCCAGTGAGGAGGAGCTGGGCGCAAGATGGGGTGGGGTGGGGTCCAAGGTGGGTGGAGCCAGGGCGGCTCCCTCCAGCAGACAGGGTCTTGTGGCCCTCTCGGCCACCACTGTCTCCCTCAAAGCCAGGACATCAGAAGGGACAGTCCAGGCTTCCTCCCAGAGTCCCAGGGCACAGGACTCACTGTCTCCTAGGCTGTCTCACCATGAGTGCAGGAGTACAATGGACCCCACGCCCTCCCAAGTCTTCTGTACCCCTAGCAGGACTCTAAAACCCTCCTGCAGCCTCAGCAAGGCCCCCTCTCACAAAAGTCCTGGCCTCACTCCACCTCCAGACCTCAAG